>OZ024794.1:54157607-54640107 GCA_964017045.1 Omphiscola glabra | reverse complement strand
TTGAGACTGCCGTTTGAGGACATCGTGAATGTTTACTTCATCGGTAGAGAGTGATCTTCTAAAGCCTTGGGTATGAAATTAATCTTTTGAAATATCTTTCTTTTTTTCTTTTTCACATTCAAACCGAATAGCTACACCACATATCAAATAATACTAATCGAATCACTATGCCCCATATCAAATAATAATTAAATAACTATAACACAAATCAAATAATAATCAAATAACTATAACACATATCAAACAATAATCAAATAACTATAATACATATCAAACAATAATCAAATAACTATAACACATATCTAATAATAATCAAATAACTATAACACATATCAAATAACAATCAAATAACTATAACACATATCAAATAATAATCAAATAACTATAACACATATCAAATAATAATCAAATAACTATAACACATTTCAAATAATAATCAAATAACTATAACACATATCAAATAATAATCAAATAACTATAACACATTTCAGATAGATAGAAAACAGTGGGTAAAAAGGAAAAAAATCTATGTGGAAATATTTGTAATACATCATTTATGCACGAACCTAATTATATTTATAATTGGAAATTTCAAAATGCTTTTCATGGACTTCAAATTTAAATGCTCTCAATGAGATATAAAGAAAATATGTGAAAGTGAAAGTGAAAGTAGCAGAGATCATATTATGTCATTAAAACCCACTACGAATTTCCAAATCGTAAGCCTTTTAATTAGTTGATTTTTTTTTCTTTGTCGGTTTTCATGAAACATGTTAGACTTATAAACAGCATGTATTGACAAGGGAAGGACGTTCAAGTGGAAATTAATGAAGGCAATCTGTTATTATAAAAAGTGATGGTCGGTTCAATGCATTTTATCAATATAGTGTTTTGTTGTTTTTTTTTTTTTTGTTTGTAAATGGTGTTTCGGAAATTTTGAATTATTTCATATTTCCTTCTTTACAAAAAGCTAAGATTCCCGAAGAAACCAGAGCTTCACATTCTCATCCCCTAGTCTCAGGCGTCGGCCTTCGGGTCGTCCTTAAATGATCACACGTCATAAAATGTTTGGCCCCCAAAAAAAAAAAAATGTTTACAAAAATTCTTGAGATGCTGGTTGGGTTCCCGTGAGATTGAGTGTTTAACAAAAAAACTGATTTTACCGCGTTACGAACGAAACGTGTGATGCACTTTAATGTTCGTCTCTTGTGTCTCAGAATATCAACATTATGGGGATAGGGCATGCACTCTTAGTTTTCACGTTAAATGAGTCGTGTTGTAAATCCGAGGGAATGGTTTAATCTGTTTTATTCATCGGACCAAAATGAAAATCCTGTAATAGTTGATAGTTAATATTGAGCATCGTTACGTCGATCTTTGGGGAAAAGAACTCAAAATTTGAAAAAAATCTTGTTGGGTAAATAACAGTACAATCCCTTTGGTGTGGCGGCTGGGACGAAAGAAATACAAACAGCTTTTAAATTTTATGTAGGCTGTGGGTGCTGTTTTTAGATTGTAAAGTATGACAAGGAAAAGCCAAAGTAGGGCACAGAGAGGAGTAATTAGGGCATAGAGAGGGATGACACAGAAGGGCACAGAGAGCTGAATGTAAGGCATAGATAGGACAAACTAGGTCACAGAGAGGATAACGTAGGGCACACAGAGGATAACGTAGGGAACAGAGATGACAAAGTATGTCACAGAGAGGAAAAAGTGGGGCACCGAGAAGAAAAAATAGGACACAGAGAAGAGAAAGCGGGGCATAGAGAGGACAAAGTAATTTTAAATATTTATATATCTTTTTTTTTTATTCGTTCCTAATTAACTTGCACCACTACAGTTTCCATTGTTACATCGAATACCTACTTAACTTACACAATTACAGTTTTCATTGCTACATCGAATACCTACTTAACTTACACCATTACAGTTTTCATTGTTACATCGAATACCTACTTAACTTACACCATTACAGTTTTCATTGCTACATCGAATACCTACTTAACTTACACCATTACAGTTTTCATTGCTACATCGAATACCTACTTAACTTACACCATTACAGTTTTCATTGCTACATCGAATACCTACTTAACTTACACCATTACAGTTTTCATTGCTACATCGAATACCTACTTAACTTACACCATTACAGTTTTCATTGCTACATCGAATACCTACTTAACTTACACCATTACAGTTTTCATTGCTACATCGAATACCTACTTAACTTACACCATTACAGTTTTCATTGCTACATCGAATACCTACTTAACTTACACCATTACAGTTTTCATTGCTACATCGAATACCTACTTAACTTACACCATTACAGTTTTCATTGCTACATCGAATACCTACTTAACTTACACCATTACAGTTTTCATTGTTACACATGTTCGTCCTCCCAAATTACATTGCACTATTTTCTTTTCTTTAAGTAATTGTACAATTGTGTTTCTTTGTTTGTTTAAAAACATGTTTTCCATTCACTAAGCTCTAATCTTTCCCGAAGGCATCCCTAGCCCCATTATTACCTTTCATTGAGTTTCGTTTCGTTCTAGGCGTCTCACTTTTAAAAAATATACATCAGGGATTCCTCCACGTCGAATTTTACCCTCGTATTTCCGATCTCATTAACACTAAATCATTCCCTCCTCTCGCAATCGTTCCATTCACCTTCACTACATCTCCGTCTCATTCAAACTTATTCATGCGTCTGCTGCCACAGCACTATCTGTATGTCTGCCCTTCTCATCCACGGTCTGTCCATTCTTACGTACATCCTCGTCACTGGTCTGTCCATTCTTACGTACATCCTCGTCACTGGTCTGTCCATTCTTACGCACATCCTCACCACTGGTCTGTCCATTCTTACGCACATCCTCGTCACTGGTCTGTCCATTCTTACATACATCCTCGTCACTGGTCTGTCCATTCTTACGTACATCCTCGTCACTGGTCTGTCCAATCTTACGTACATCCTCGTCACTGGTCTGTCCAATCTTACGCACATCCTCGTCACTGGTCTGTCCATTCTTACGTACATCCTCGTCACTGGTCTGTCCAATCTTACGTACATCCTCGTCACTGGTCTTTCCATTCCTACATAGATCGTTGTCACTGGCTTGTCCATTCTTACACAAATCATCGTGCTTGACCTGTCTATCCTTACACCGATCCACAACGGCCATGACGACAGAGAGCAAAGGAAAAATTAATTTGCGTTAATCAAAGTTTAAAGGAAATCGGCCAATGAATTCATTATCTATGTCCGTCTGGCCCCAATTCTACCGGCAACAGTGGTCCAGTCGCTCTCTTTATCACGACTAGCCCCTAAGCTTATCACGACTAGCCCCTAAGTTTATCACGACTAGCCCCTAACTTTATCACGACTAGCCGCTAAGTTTTTCACGACTAACCCTTAAGTTTTTCACGACTAGCCCTTAAGTTTATCACGACTAGACCCTAAGTTTATCACGACTAGACCCTAAGCTTATCACGATAGCCCCTAAGTTTATCACGACTAGCTACTAAATATCACAACCCACCTTTAAACTCTAAGATATGCCCTCCATTAATTTCTAGCTGTTAAACTGATATGACACCGCGTAATGCCCTTCTGACGTTCACAGAGTCGAAGTTCCAGGGTAGATCACAAAATGCTCTTTACCCAAGTATTAAAGTGTGTTTTTACTTCTAGTAGATCAGAGGATCTCAACAGCTAGTAATTCAGAGGGTCTCAGCTACTAGTAAGTCAGGGGTTCCTAACTTCAAGTAATTTACGAGGTTCCAAACGTCTAGTAAGTCAGAGTTTCCCAACTTCTAGTAAGTCAGAGGTTCCCAACTTCTAGTAAGTCAGAAGTTCCCAAATGTTTCAACGATGAACAATGTGAAGCTTCTTAACTGATAGATCAAATGTCGTATCTTAAACTACTTGAGCACGGCATAAGTGTATTTTTATTTTCCCTCTGAACACGCATTTTCCCCGTGTTTGCAATACTTCCAGACAGCTGCATTACTTCCTGACAGCTGCATAACTTCCTGACAGCTGCATTACTTCCTGTCAGCTGCATTACTTCCTGACAGCTGCATTACTTTCTGACAGCTGAATTAATTCATCACAGCTGCATTACTTTCTGACAGATTAATTAATTAATGACAGCTGCATTACTTCCTGACAGCTGCATTACTTCCTGTCAGCTGTATTACTTCCTGACAGCTGCATTACTTCCTGACAGCTGCATAACTTCCTGACAGCTGCATTACTTCCTGACATCTGTATTACTTCCTGACAGCTGCATTACATCCTGACAGCTGCATTACTTCCTGACAGCTGCATTACTTTTTGACAGCTGCATTACTTCCTGACAGCTGCATTACTTCCTAATGTCCGCATTCAAAAACTCTTTTGCTTTCGGTAATTTGTAATTACAACTCATAAACCAGACAATGCAAACACTGACAAATAATAACCTTTTTTCAAACACTGGGGTCAACTGATTTATTTTTAAGTTCCACGACGCAGTACAGCTGTCACAAAGCTCGCAGTACAGCTGTCACAAAGCTCGCAGTACAGCTGTCACAAAGCTCGCAGTACAGCTGTCACAAAGCTCGCGGTACAGCTGTAACAAAGCTCGCAGTACAGCTGTAACAAAGCTCGCAGTACAGCTGTAAAAAAGCTCGCAGTACAGCTGTCACAAAGCTCGCAGTACAGCTGTAACAATGCTTACGGTATTTTTCCAGGGCGATAAATCCTGACCGTGGTCTCCCCTGGTGTTAATATTCTTGTCTCCGGGGTTTCTAGTTCTACAAGGTTGTCTACGCTGACTGAAAGCGTCCATTAAGAAACCCGTGAATTATAGATGCTGCTGCTGAAGTCATGTAACTTTAGTTTGAAAAGACCCGCATTTAATACCCGCTAATCTTTTAGACTGTTGAGCTGGTGAAAGTGAATTTCAGCCAGTGGCCTGTGTAGATGGGATAACTTCATTCTGACTCAAGCATCAATTGATAATTCTAAGTAAAGATGATGGGCTTTGAAGGAGCGAGCAATTTTATGAGGCGTCTCTTTTAAATTATGTTGGGGCATTTGGGTAAATCGTTTTAAGCTTAAATAAGTAAACGTTAGATTTTTTGGTTTTGGTATAATGCGCTATAAGATTTGCTAGTGAGAGAAAATATAGAATTAGATTTCATTACAGTCAAAGGCAGATCGTCACAATAAGTTGTCTTCAGTCCTTCCAGGCCCTGACAGTCAGTACCCAACAATATAGTTGTAGGCCTGACAGTCAGTACCCAACAATATAGTTGGGATAGTGGACCACAGTGACAGCCTGGGATAGTGGACCACATAAATTAAATGTGCACTTTAAAAAAAAAATATTTTGGTACTGATAAAAGCATTAGCCGAAACGTTTCCATCTGAACCTTTCCAGGGGGCGCCTAAGACCATCGGAAAACACATATACCATACAGTTACGAAGTAGCAACGAACATAATTTTGTGGTTGGGGGGTCGCCACAACCCGAGGAACTGTGTTAAAGGGTCGCGGCATTAGGAAAGTTTAGAAACATATGTTTTAAGAGATGCTTGAGACCGTTTTGGACTCGTTGTATCGTTTAAGCGCCCAATTGTTTTTGTTAGTGATCGTTCAATACATTGCCAATATAACCCTTGCACGTTGAACAAGTTGAAGACACGAAGACAATAAGATCAAAGTAAACAATAACAAGTACATGACATTGTTACCTAAAGCCTAAACTGCTGGTACGACTCCCTAAAGCCTAAACTGCTGGTACGACTCCCTAAAGCCTAAACTGCTGGTACGACTACCCAAAGCCAAAACTGCTGGTACGACTCCCAAAAGCAAAAACTGCTGGTACGACTCCCTAAAGTCTAAACTGCTGGTACGACTACCCAAAGCCAAAACTGCTGGTACGACTCCCTAAAGCAAAAACTATAGACACGACTCACCAAAGCCAAAACTATAGACACGGCTCACCAAAGCCAAAACTATAGACACGGCTCACCAAAGCCAAAACTATAGACACGGCTCACCAAAGCCAAAACTATAGACACGGCTCAACAATGCCAAAACTATAGACACGACTCACCAAAGCCAAAACTATAGACACGGCTCACCAATGCCTAAACTATAGACACGACTAACCAATGCCAAAACTATAGACACGGCTCACCAAAGCCAAAACTATAGACACGACTCACCAAAGCCAAAACTATAGACACGGCTCACCAAAGCCAAAACTATAGACACGACTCACCAAAGCCAAAACTATAGACACGGCTCACCAAAGCCAAAACTATAGACATGACTCACCAAAGCCAAAACTATAGACACGACTCACCAAAGCCAAAACTATAGACACGGCTCACCAAAGCCAAAACTATAGACACGACTCACCAAAGCCAAAACTATAGACACGGCTCACCAATGCCAAAACTATAGACACGACTCACCAAAGCCAAAACTATAGACACGGCTCACCAAAGCCAAAACTATAGACACGGCTCACCAAAGCCAAAACTATAGACACGGCTCACCAATGCCTAAACTATAGACACGACTCACCAATGCCAAAACTATAGACACGACTCAACAATGCCAAAACTATAGACACGGCTCACCAATGCCAAAACAATAGACACGACTCACCAATGCAAAACAATAGACACGACTCACCAATGCCAAAACTATAGACACGACTCAACAATGCCAAAACAATAGACACGACTCACCAATGCCAAAACTATAGACACGACTCACCAATGCCAAAACTATAGACACGACTCACCAATGCATAAACTATAGACACGACTCACCAATGCCAAAACTATAGACACGACTCAACAATGCCAAAACTATAGACACGGCTCACCAATGCCTAAACTATAGACACGACTCACCAATGCCAAAACTATAGACACGGCTCACCAAATTCATTATTGTAGCTACAATTATCTAAAGTTAAAACTGTCGGTGCGCATTAAAGACACCTGTCGTCCGCTAGTTGGCCTGCTGTTAGTATGCCACCCTACAAGAATTGCCTTGATATAAACATCCCTAATGACTGGTTTCAGCGCGTTTCCTAAACTACATTAAACACAATTTAACAAAACAAGAAACACACAGTTGTGCATTTACTGAAAACTTAACCGAAACGCTTCATGATGTGGACAAATACAGTTAAATCTCGATCCATGTTGAAGAATGCTTTTGCCATTGGGGTAAAAATATAAATATATTAAAACCGCTTTCTAGTAATATAAGACTTAAACACTGTCTTTTCACTAAGAATTCTACCTACTATGACTTCTCTAATAAGGACATCGATAAAATTCTCGAAAGCCAACAGCCATACCAGCATACCTAAGTGCATACCCGTTGCCGAGGACCAAACCTGAATGCGTAACAGCTGCTAAGGCCAACCTTAAGTGCATACCAGCTGCTAAGATCAACCCAAAGTGCATACCAGCTGCTAAGACCAACCCTAAGTGCATACCAGCTGCTAAGACCAACCCAAAGTACATAACAGCTGCTAAGACCAACCCTAAGTGCATACCAGCTGCTTAGACCAACCCTAAGTATGCGCTTAACCCCCTTGAAACCTGCCCAGGTGGCGCCTGCGCTGATTTCGCACTGTTTGTTATTCCTTGTCATTCCTGCATGATATGATTTATTTTCCCACTCTCAAGTCTAGACAATTGCGAAGATTAGTTAGGGTCACGCCGTTGTGATCAATAGCATGCCTCAAAGAGAACTGATTTATATATCTTTTGATCGTCATGTTCCTCCACAGCTGGGGTGACGTTGTCTTTGGAGATATACGAGCGAGATTTTTGTGTGCATGAGGCTGTAGTGAAAGATATCTATTGGCTTAAGTGATATATATCTATTGGCTTTAGTGATAGATATCTATTGGCTTTACTGATAGATATCTATTGGCTGAAGTGATAGATATCTATTGGCTGTAGTGATAGATATCTATTGGCTGAAGGGATAGATATCTATTGGCTGAAGTGATAGATATCTATTGGCTCAAGTGATAGATATCTATTGGCTCAAGTGATAGATATCTATTGGCTGTAGTAATAGATATATATTGGCTGAAGTGATAGATATCTATTAGCTGAAGTGATAGATATCTATTGGCTGAAGTGATAGATATCTATTGGCTGAAATGATAAATATCTATTGGCTGACGTGATAGATATCTATTGGCTGAAATTATAGATATCTATTGGCTGAAGTTATAGATATCTATTGGCTGAAGTGATAGATATCTATTGGCTGTAGTGATATATATGTATTGGCTGTAGTGATAGATATAAATTGGCTGTAGTGATAGATATCTATTAGCTGAAGTGATAGATATCTATTGGCTGAAGTGATAGATATCTATTGGCTGAAATGATAAATATCTATTGGCTGACGTGATAGATATCTATTGGCTGAAATTATAGATATCTATTGGCTGAAGTTATAGATATCTATTGGCTGAAGTGATAGATATCTATTGGCTGTAGTGATATATATGTATTGGCTGTAGTGATAGATATAAATTGGCTGTAGTGAAAAATATATATTGACTATAGTGATAGATATCTTTTGGCTGTAAGGAAAGATACCTATTGGCTGTAGAGATAGATATCCATTGGCTGTAGTGAAATATATCTATTGCCCGTATTGAAAGATATCTATTGGCCGTAGTGAAAGATATCTATGACCCGTAGTGAAAGATATATATTGGCTGTAAAGAAATATATCTATTGGCTGTAAGGAAAGATATCTATTGGCTGTAAGGAAAGATATCTATTGGCCGTATTGAAAGATAACTATTGGCTGTAAGGAAAGAAATATATTGGCTGTAAGGAAAGATATCTATTGGCTGTAGTGATAGATATCTATTGGCTGTAGTGAATGATATCTAGTGACTGTTTCTTTAAATAGATTTTTGGACATCAGAGCGCTGTGAGCATGCTAAAAAAGCCTGACGCAAGCTCTATAAAAGTACTCAATCATCATATATTTGCCGGAGTGTTAGATATCTGTTGGCTTTAGTGAAATATATCTTTTGGTTGTAGTGACAGACATCTATTGGTTGTAATGATATTGGCTGTAGTCATAACTATCTACTGGCTGTAGTGTTAAATATGGGTCCAGTAAATAGCATCAGCTGCGTGTTTTTTTGTACATGATAGAAAAATGCTATAGAATATAACGAATCTCTGTAGCTATTCAATGACTGACACAGACCCCCATGACACATTGTGTTGAACTCCATATCATTGCTTTTATTTAACTTGCTGGACCTAATTAGTATCGTGTGCTGTGAGCTCTGGAATGAGTTCAAACCTACTGCGATTATTGCGACAGAAGTTTAAATTGTCAAAAAATATACATATATCTAATGAAAATAACGGCATTGCCTGGATTCAGAGGCGTAACTAAGGGGAGGGGGGCAGAGGGAAAGATGTCCCTGGGCGCCAGACACTTTAGCTACGCGTCTGCCTGGACTTTTTACCTAAGGATCACTTTTAGTTTGATGAAAGTTTGTATCAACCGACGTGTTCAGATAGTTTGCAGTGAATGCAAGTACGTCATGAATCGTGTTCAGATAGTCTGCAGTGAATGCTTCCTATTTGTATGTCACTTTTAAAATAGCATTCATTAAAGCTTGGCATTGCACTCGCTTTTTGTGTCCCTTAATGAGACTTAATCTTAATATTAACATTACTGTGCAAGTAAAACCTGGGTAAATCACGGGCTTGATGAATATTTCATAATGACGGCAAAGAGCTCTGCTCAAAACTAGTGGCTTTCTCTGCTATTAAGTTTCACTGATGACACGTGACGATACACTACGTCAGCAAGCCTTACACCAGTGCTTCTCAATTATTATTTTTTTTATTTTTTTTTTTAAGTGTGACGGTCTGAAAGAAGTTCTTAAGATTGCAGCAGGAACTAGGTCCCATTTTATTGATCAGTGTTATTTATCTGATTCATCTGAACTTTGTCGCCTCGGGTGGATCGGTAACTGGTGGCTTTTGGATCCCATTTTGAGAAGCACCGACCTTCACGTCATATAACAAACTGTTATAGAAGGGAGATTTTTATGTGAATAAAGAGGGGATCTGAGAGTTAAATGGAGAGGTGGGATGAGAGTTAAGTCAAGAGCTTATTTGAGAGCTCAGCTGATAAGTAAGTTGTCAGACCACTTGAAACGTAGTCGAGAACTTTTTTACTTCGTATCATCACAAAATATACAGAAGATTGGTCTCACAAAAGATACAGAGGATTGGTCTCACAAAAGATACAGAGGATTGGTCTCACAAAAGATACAGAGGATTGGTCTCCCAAAATATACAGACGATTGGTCTCACAAAAGATACAGAGGATTGGTCTCACAAAAGATACAGACGATTGGTCTCACAAAAGATTCAGACGATTGGTCTCACAAAAGATATATTGGATTGGTCTCGCCACAACCTAGTAGCTGGTAGCTAAAAAACATGGTCGATACCAATTTTTGTAATGTCCCTTGGTTACCCAGTGCACACAGAAGACAGCTGAGACTGACAGGATTATAACATGAAAATCTTTTCTCAAACTGACGTCATCTGACTTCATTGTGATTTTTATGAAGAAACAAACAAAAAACACGATAATTGGCGCGGGACATTTTTCTAAGGCCGCAAATCCAGGGAAATTGTTATCTGAATCCAAAATCGGATCTAATGATCCAAACACATAAAGTCACGCAGTTTTGTTATGCAGGACAGCGTCCAAAAAAAAACGCTCTCTGAGAACTATTTCAGTATCGTCTACAGCAGTGATGCACGTACCCCTTGGGAGTCAGTGAAAATGTTCAAAAAGTGTGTGGGGGGGGGGGGGCGGGCGTGAGCTACATTTCTTTTGTAATTGCAGTATATGCTTTTAAACAACTTTATTAATCTGACTGGGGTACACTGTAAAAAAATTAAGACTGAAATGCAGAATCAGTTTACCGTTCTAGTACTCCGCCGCTCTGAATCAGTCCAAATGCTGCCTAAATTTAGCACTGTTTTAAACTCTACAATTTAACAAAGATGACTGGAAGATACAAAGATGGCGACATAAACAGAAATCTCAGTATAAGACAGAGAGGGAGTTGTGTAAGTTAATCTTTCCAAGAGAACCTAAATTTGTAAGGGTATTGCACCGGAATGAGTGGAAAAATTGACAAAGCGGTGACCTTGACCTGACTGAGTTGACTCGACTGACAAGTTCTGGAAGTATTGATGATACTCGCTTCCTGAAGCAATTGCTGTTGGGACTAGAAGTGACTGGATGTTCGCTGCTTAAACGTGACACGATATGTGTTGGTGTTGGGGGCGTTCACTGGAGAAATAGTTTGGCTTTAATGTGATGATAAATACCTCGAATAGTTATCTGTAGGTAGCCTTTGATGCGGCACATACCAATGTAGCCTTAGATACCAGCTTAGAGACATAATGCCACACACAATATTGCACATAGTATTGCTGTAGCTTCTCTCTTACTAGCGTGATGTAGCTTTTCTCTTACCATCGTGCTGTAGCTTCTCTCTTACCATCATGGTTTAGCTTCTCTCTTACCATCTTCCTGTAGCTTCTCTCTTACTATCGTGCAGTAGCTTCTCTCTTACCATCACGGTTTACCTTCTCTCTTACCATCGTGATGTAGCTTCTCTCTTACCATCATGGATTAGCTTCTCTCTTACCATCGTGCTGTAGCTTCTCTCTAATGCTTTCTTCTTTTCAAGTATACTCTTCCTAAGCACCATTGTCAGGATTTAAACGAAGTTTTGGAACATGCCAAGACAAAAGAAACCCATTTAGCGTGACTTTCAAGGCGATTCAATTCAAGTCTGTAAGTATTGAGCGCGTCATTTAATTGAAATGTCCTAGAAAGCTCTTAAAGGTAACTTATTGGTTTGGGGGGGGGGGGGGAGAGGGGATATAACAGGAAAAAAAACCAAGCGGTTATTTCAATTAGTGGCTGTGGTGTAGCTATCTCACCACGCCCCCCCCCCGCCCCCCACAGCAAGTTTATACACATGCCCCCAGTTTGACATCAACAGTTACTTCACTAAACCAGTAAACCCATTGTAAACCTGTTTGTCAAAACATCATCTTAGTAAGTTCATTTGATAAGTTTAACAATATATCATCAACAACTACATGCCTCTACACTCTACACGTCTCTACACTATACATGTCTCTACACTCTACAGGTCTCTACACTCTACATGTCTCTACACTCTACATGTCTTTACATTCTACATATCTCTACACTCTACACTCTACATGTCTCTACACTCTACATGTCTCTACACTCTACATATCTCTACATTCTACACTCTACATGTCTCTACACTCTAAATGTCTCTACATTCTACATCGTCTTCTGTGCTGAGAATAAATACATTATATCCTGGAGAATCTGATATAACACAGAAAGTTGTCTTTCTTTTAATCAATTTAATCTGTTAATCTCTTATCTATTAATCTCTTATCTATTAATCTCTTATCAATTAATATCTTATCTATAAATCTGTTACCACTGACTATCTGTGCTTATAATTATTATGGGTCGGGCTCAACACGGTCAAGCCCCGCAGCACGGGTGCTGCTGCTTACCACGATAGTCACGCCCCTAATTAGTGGCGATCTGTTTGATGGATCAATGTATTCACGGGATAAGCATGAAAAGGTTCGATAATTTTGTGAATTAATTGAAAACTTGACATGACCAATGTTTATGGCAGAACTGAATTACAAACTAAGTGTTCAAACTAAGTGTTCAAGCTAAGTGTTCAAACTAATTGTTCAACTAAGTGTTCCAACTGAGTGTTCAAACTAAGTGTTCCAACTCAGTGTTCAAACTGAGTGTTCAAACTAAGTTTTCAAACCAAGTGTTCAAACTAAGTGTTGAAACTAATCATTTAAACTAAGTGTTCAAACTGAGTGTTCAAACTAAGTGTTCCAACTCAGTGTTCTAACTGAGTGTTCAAACTAAGTTTTCAAACCAAGTGTTCAAACTAAGTGTTCAAACTAATCATTTAAACTAAGTGTTCAAACTAAGTGTTCAAATTAAGTGTTCAAACCAAGTGTTCAAACTAAGTGTTCAATCTAAGTGTTCTGTTGATTGTTTCATGTACAGGCCTTTAACGAACTTTTGGTGAATCCTTAGGATTACGACAAAGTCGGAAAAAAAATTATTTTCGGAGAAAAAATAGTAAATGGATAGGTTCCGCTTTCATATCATTTGTGGTTGTCATGGTTCGGCTAAGTAAAAATGGATTGGATGACGATGCCGTGAATTGAAATGAAAGAAATTATTCATATTTAAAAAATACATTTTAAACAAAATTGCTTTATTGGCTTTGACTACATTAGCCGAACTCAAGTTACTGGAATCGAGTTAAGAAACAACAAACAAGATTTTGGGACCAACGCAAGTTGAAAAAAAAAAGAGAAAAAAAGTAGGCGGCAACCACGGGCAAGCTACTCTGTTTTACAAAATATTTTGACGTACCCATTAACTTAAAACGTTACCAGTTGTATTGTGTTTAATTCTGCGAACAGATGTTGTAAATATATGGTGAGGTTCTACACAAGAATGCACCAACGACTGAAGTGAAACCCTTGGAAGCGTTCAACTGAATCTTCCATTACAAATACACTCGAAAACAAATGCTCTCATCAAGTTAAGTAAAACTAGAGCTGAGAACTCAGACTTCTTGGGTTGAACCGACATTCTGGTGACGTCATAACGTCACATGATCGCAGTGTGATGCGTTAGATTTTCTCTAATCCTTATGTACACATTATTCTTGACTAGACGACGTAGCTAAAATTAGATTTAACATAACTGCATTGGGAACTCTAAAATGCTATCTGAGAAATAAGTGAAATTACATTATTATGTAAAGGAACGGGAATTATAAAAGGATAATTTCTTTTTAAAGATTGTAGCTTTAGAAATCGCAAAAGAAATTTAAAAAGTAAAACTTTGGCCACGTATCTGTTAGTTCATAATAACAATTAAATCAAAATACCTGTGCTTTTTTTTTAAAATACAGGGCAGAGGACGTGTTGTAGGTAAAAACATAATATGCCGTCAACATACAGCAAACATAATAAGCCGTCAACATACAATAAACAGAATACGTTCACTCACCCCCCATCAGAAGCCTGTCAGTCTGCAGTACAGCCAACAGCAGTGCCTGGTTCACACGACAAGATGAAAACAAAGCTGTTGAGAGCAGCATTGCTTGAGTCCAGCCACGTTCATCCCTGTCAGGCGCACACGCCGATAACTGCCACGCGGTCCCCATCAAATCAACGCTTGCGCGTGAGGCTTTTTTCCCCCTTTTCTTTCTTGTATCTTCTTTTTTTTTTTCCTCTACTCTTTTTTTTTATATATCTTCCTTCTCCCTCCCACAACCCAGATCACGCAATGTTGCGACCAATCTTACAGTCGTCGACCACGAAATTTTGTCATTACTAAATAATAAATATATATATATATAAATAAATATTTATTTATATATGTATATATTTATATATATAAATGTTATATACATATAAATGTATTATTTATATATTGTATATAAATATATATATAGTCAGGGGGTAATTAACTTACAAATTAGTGTGTAACTTAGCTACCTAATCGGTTTATAGTGTATGTATATTTATAACATTTTTAAAGAAAATACACAATTTTAATTTTAAACATACAGACTAGTTTGATTCGTTTTCATAAAAGAGATTCAAAAAATAATTACTTTGTTTTCATATGAAAATTATTGTAGCGAAAATAACATGCATTGTCCCGAGACAATTTTTAACGTTGCGCTAGTCTTCTGAGGTGTTAACATTAAAAACAATAATAAGTTAATAAGTATATGCTTCATGCCTTGTTTAAAAAGTCCAGATAAATGTTAAAATTGCATATCTGAATTACTCAGAATTAACGTAAACAGTTGATTAATGTCTAAGTTGTAATATGATGTCCATATAAACAAACACAATGCATATCCTTCAGTTCCGTATCTTTCTATCACGTATCTTTCTGTCAAGCAATTTTCTGTCACGTATCTTTCTTTCGCTTATTTTTCTGTCACGTATCTTTCTGTCACGTAACTTTCTATCACGTATCTTTCTGTCACGTATCTTTCTGCCACGTATCTTTCTGTCACGTATCTTTCTGTCACGTATCTTTCAGTCACGTGATTTACAAGCCGGACATTTTTGTTAAACATTTTGACAGACAGGATTATGAAACTTAAACTTGAGATACTATTGTATTACAGTTTGGTTAAAATCAATCAAACTCAGCTCTCACGGCTATGGTGATTGGTATAGGAATAGCAATATTACGGAACGGGTCTGTGTGTTTGTATTCTCTACAAAGGAATGATGACCTCATATTAGCAAGGTTCGACAGCGCTCATTAAAGTACATTGTAATAGGTGTTAGTAAAGTTTCTTTTTTGTACCATTAAATTATATAAAAAAGAAATACTTTTTTCAAAAATTATTGAAATATCGCAAAAGCAGCACACAAAAAAGACATTAAAAGTAAAAGATGTCGTTGGACCAATGTTCCCTCTAAGGTTTGCTGGTTCGTGTGCAAAATCATAAAGTTGTGTGCAAAGTTTTACTTTGCAGAGTGCAGCGTATCTGTTCGAATTTATTTTTATAAAAATTAGCTGCGCGTATGCTCAAAACTGCTGCGCAGCATCTGTGAGGTAGCTGCGCGGCCGCGCAGCCGCGCAGCTTAAAGGGAACATTGCGTTGGACATCAATGTTTTCAAAATATAATAAATTATGTAGACTGATTCGAACTTCACTGTTTGTTTCCAAGTGTTAGGCTTGGGGTTGATCCCTTTCAGCTAAGCCAAGTGTTAGGCTTGGGGTTGATCTCTTTCAGCTAAGCCAAGTGTTAGGCTTGGGATTGATCCCTTTCAGCTAAGCCAAGTGTTAGACTTGGGATTGATCCCTTTCAGCTAAGCCAAGTGTTAGGCTTGGGATTGATCCCTTTCAGCTAAGCCAAGTGTTAGGCTTGAGATTGATCCCTTTCAGCTAAGCCAAGTGTTAGGCTTGGGATTGATCCCTTTCAGCTAAGCCAAGTGTTAGGCTTGGGATTGATCCCTTTCAGCTAAGCCAAGTGTTAGGCTTGGGATTGATCCCTTGCAGCTAAGCCAAGTGTTAGGCTTGGGATTGATCCCTTTTCAGCTAAGCTGAAACTTAAAATGTGTGTAGTTGGAGCGTTTCTTTTTTTAATTCTTTGGACTGCTTGGAGCGGTCATTTTGTAGTCTAGGGTCAGACATGCGCACTACATGTCCCGTCCAGCATTATGGCGGTGGGACCATCATGTGTGAGCACTTCGGCGTCAGGTGTACCTCGTCCTGCCATTTGTTGATGTGGACGTTTCCTCTTAGGCGTACGCTCAAGCGTGTTTTACCTCCCTTGCATGACGTTGGTGGACCATCCACTGTCGTCGAGTGTATGAGTCGGGAGCACAGCTGTCAGGTAAACTGTTAGTTCTGCGTGGGCACTATGTAACACGTATCTACATATACAACTTGGGGAGGGGGTGGGAATTTAAAATTTTCGTACTCAACCGAGATACGTTTATATATCTGCTTTTTGGGGTTCTTTTTTTAAAAGTATAGCAATAAACGTTTTTTGGAAAACTTAAAATGAAATATTTCATAATCTAAGTATTTAAATTCATGCTGCCAAAGATTTTTTCAAGTCTATTATTTCATACCTATTTTGTTGTTGTTTGTAACTTTAATTTTCAAATTCATAATTTGAACCGTTGTGAGAAAAGCAACATCTGGGCATTTTAGATTAAGATAAAAGTTGTCAAACTTCGAGCTTCATCGGCAGTCGTATTTTTCATCCACTCAGCAATTTGGCTGTACGCTGGTCAGTTATTATTGGATGACCTCAAATGTGGTTTCACTGGCGTCCAGGCAATTTAAATGTGTCACAATATGTCATTAAAAATGGCTACAAATATAATTGAGCATTTACAACCCATTTGTATATCCTAAACCTAAAAGTAAAAGTAACTTTCGAAGTTTTATTGTTCCACTTGTATATTTATATACATTTAATTTTTAGGGTGGAATATCCAAATATTGATAATATAATCGAAAACCCAGTTGTTTTGGTGGTGTTTTTTAAAAATATATTATCAATTGCATTAAAGGGAACGCCATGCAGTCTATCAGAAAACTTTACTCAGTTTTGTCTTTTACAAAACTTATGACAACGCTTTATGATCCTCCATTGTGTTGTATTTTTAAACAATAACTTTAGTCTGGAATTATCAATAATTACTCCCTGCGAACATTACTGTTTATTTGGTCACTGCATATCCCGGTATCTATGACTGATCTGAAGAGACTGTCGTAATGGTCAAAAAAAAATCTTTGACTTTACCGTAAATCTCGCAGGTTTGTTCTATAATTCGTACTGAAAAATACAACGCCGATGAACTAACGGATCTCGGTCTCACTGAATGGTCAAAACTTGGGCTAAGCAAGGGCATCAAATAAAGGTCGCACAAAGTTCAGAGTTCCCCCGAGGTGAGCGTGTGTGGGTTGTGGTGTCGCACTATTTAGTTACCCCTGGGGGGCGAAAGTCCCCGCAAGACGACCGGATGTTAGTTTGGGAAATCCATAATGTGGTGATATCTGCTTAGGGGGTTACATTTCCGTTTGCTATCAGGTGTTTCCATGGTGACATGGTAAGAGATTATTGTAAAGGGAAAACTTATATTAATAATTGATAAGATAAAAAAAATTGGCTGGATTATAAAAAGAAAACATTCAACGGTTTTCTCCGTAGCAGTAACACTGTATGTTTACTCATTAGCACTTACACTGTAGGTTTTCTCAGTAGCACTGACACTAGTTTTATACAGTAGCACTTACAACGTAGATTTACACAGTAGAACTTACACTTTAGGTTTGCACAGTAGCACTTACACTGTAGGTTTACCCAGTAGCACTTAAACTGTAGGTTTGCACAGTAGCACTTACACTGTAGGTTTACCCAGTAGCACTTAAACTGTAGGTCTGCACAGTAGCACTTATACTGTAAATTTATGTAAATTCGTTCTTAAGACTATCTGATTACAGAGAATATGGTTTCGGTATACAACGATTAATGATTTGATCATGCATTCAAAGTCAAATGGTGACTTTACATATACTGAATAACGTGAGCAATATCTTAGCTGCTGAAAAGGTTACGCCTAACTATATTATTAAAAAAAAGGGGGGGGGGCATCTTTTAAGGGGGAAGGCACATGTTTAGTCAAGTACTAGAAATAACACCAAAAAACTGTCGCTTTCTGCTTAGGTTTTATACTAAATATAGGTACAATTTGTTTTAATTCGAGTTTACAACTTGAGGTTACCATTTGAATCATCAGAATGTATTATTTATTTCTTTAAAATAAAACACACGAGACACATAGATTCCACTCAAGATGCACCAAAAAGCTTCAGTTCCCCTGTTGGCCATCTTCCTATCGCCTTTTTTTAAGCGGGTAAATAACATTATCATTTTCAATGGAGCCCTCTGGGAGCCTGGACACTTCGAGCTTCATCGGCAGTCGTATTTGTCATTTGTTAATAAAGTCAATTAATACTTTTCATCCACTAAGCAATTTGGCTTTACGCTGGTCACGACACATTAGTTTTTTAAAAACATAATTTGCATTTAGCTCCAGCACTGCTGAAAATGAGTAGTCCTAGTGATTGAATCAAACATTTCAGAAACAAAAAAACTAAATCACGGGGGGGGGGGGGGGGGGGGGGGAGGGGTGTTTCACTGTTTCTAACCACTGCATTGGAGAGGGATTTCATCAGCTCTTTATCTTGAAGAGATCAATACTCGCCTACTATGGCAAAAAAGTTTCCATTGCACCGCTTGGACCAACCCAAAGTGAAGCCTAAGACATCAAACGAATTCATTTACGAAATTAAGAATATGGAAAATTGCACAGCTTCTAATACAGCTATGCTTGCACCCAAAATAAAACTATGATTATGGCAAATCAAAATGAAATGATATCTCTTTTCATACTTTATATTAAAGAGGACCTTGTTGACAAATTAGCCAGTTTCTTGCAGCTCCATTGGCTCGTCGATAGACACATCCGGATGTAACACATTTTCTATTGTACTCTGATCCATGTCAACTTCCTCGATGAACACCGGCGGCGTGTCGCATGTTGGTGGCGGTGCTAGGAAGCAATCGCCGCTCCTCTCTTCGGTGTTCCCGCTGAACAGGGCGTCCGAAGTGCTTTTCTGTAACACGCGGGTTTCGGATGTACCGATCAGCGGCGCCGAGACTTTTCGTGCATCTTTGGAGAAGCCTCTACACCTCTCATCGAACTTCATTTTAATGAGATCATCTGTGAGAGAAAACTCTTCAATGAAACCTTCGCTGTTGTCCTCTTCGCCGTCTTCCGGTTTGTATGCAAAATTGGCAGTCTTCCCTATCTCTACGGTGACCACCCGCTGCATTTTTTTCCTGGCTGACGCGATGTACTCTAGAGGACTGTGTTTGGTTGATATCTCCAGATCGGGCAGCTGGATGGCGTTGTTCCTTTGGTTTACTTTGGAATCTGACTTTGAGATTTCGATGGTTTTGGCCAAGGCCTGCACGCCTAGTTTTAAGAGTCTTGCCCCGTTCTGCAGTACCCTGTTGGGCAGGCCCCAGATAAAAACGCAGCCATCTTTTGATGTCGAAACAATGAATTTCATATTGTGGGAAAAGTGCAGCCCGCTGACGCTCTTGGCGTGGCCGTGCACTGTAGCTAAGAGCAGACCGTGTGAAAAACTGAACACGTTGATGGACCTGTCCGTGCAGGCAGACAACATCAAGTTGGTTGCCGGGTCAATTTGGATCTTCTCGAGGCGAGCACTTTCGTTGATGCAAACATTGTACCGTTTGAATTCCTTGCACGTGCCGGCGTCTATGATGCTGACTTCCCCGTTTATTCGACCGACTCCTATCAAGTACTCCTTGGCGCACACGACAATGTCGATGACGGAGCACGCCGTGTGGCGGCAGCGGAATGGTTTAAATTTGGGGACCTCCTCAAGACGACTTTTGCACATGACAAGTGATCTGGGTGGGAAAATATGATAAGATTCCTGCGTTAAAACAATCATACAATCATAACAGCCTAAGTCACGAAATGGCTGATGTAATAAAAAGTAAATACTTGTTTTAAACTGAGTAGAGAAGCTCTGTAAAAAATCTTTTAATTACTCTGCTTGTTCATCTCTTTCAAAAAATAACTCCTTCTATGTAGCCATCATTATTTAGTTAACTTGACTTGTTCTTTTCTTGTCTATATTTGAGGGCCCTCGATCAATTTATTGATCATTCTGGCTCCTGGTTTGAATTCAGAGTTTGCCTTCTCTTAGATGAGTTGCCGACCAAGGCTAACGAATCCCATCTCTTAGATGAGTTTCCGACCGAGGCTAACGAATCCCATCTCTTAGATGAGTTGCCGACCAAGGCTAACGAATCCCATCTCTTAGATGAGTTGCCGGCCAAGGCTAACGAATTCCATCTCTTAGATGAGTTTCCGACCGAGGCTAACGAATCCCATCTCTTAGATGAGTTGCCGACCGAGGCTAACGAATCCCATCTCTTAGATGAGTTGCCGACCAAGGCTAACGAATCCCATCTCTTAGATGAGTTTCCGACCAAGGCTAACGAATCCCATCTCTTAGATGAGTTGCCGACCAAGGCTAACGAATCCCATCTCTTAGATGAGTTGCCGACCGAGGCTAACGAATCCCATCTCTTAGATGAGTTGCCGACCAAGGCTAACGAATCCCATCTCTTAGATGAGTTGCCGACCAAGACTAACGAATCCCATCCACCCATGTGCTGTTTAAAGTCCTCCAAACTCACAAAATCCGTTTGTAAGTAAGTTCAACAAAGTTTTAATCTATTTGTTTTCGTACACTTAAACTCAAAATCTAAGCCATGAAAAAAAAGAAACTCATTATTTTGAAAGTAGTAAAAAAATTAATGCTTGTCTCTCAGTTACCTCACAGCTAAATTTCCCCAAATAAAGGGTGCACTTTTCAAGGATGGAACCCAATTTGTTTGGTTCCAGACTTCTTCCCGGCATCCGAATCCAGTTATAACTCACCTGTCTAAACCTGAGCTGAAGAGCGTCATGGTCTCGTTGACACAGCAAAGGGCAACAGAGTTTACTGAACTCGAGTGGATGTTGAGTGTGTTTAACAAGACGAATTCGTGGTTCATGTCAAAGATGTTAATGACTCGATCCCTCCCACCACTTGCCAGTAGCTGAAAGACACACAAACAGTTGCTGCAGTCGAAATTCGCGTGGTTTTCATGCCAGCATAAGACAATGAATATACATATTTTAATAGCCTTCTCTTCAATTGGTTTTGTCAGGTAATCATAATTTTTTTCATGGTAAATTTATTAAATCGCTCACTATGCTGTAGTTGAACTTGTATCCTTACAATGAATCGCTGGTAATAAATAGAATGTAAAAAAAGGAAAATAGGCAATTTTCTCTTTTAAATTATAACATCGCCAGTGAAAGGCCATTACAAATTTTAAAAAGTGGCATTGGTATGGACGATAAATACCAAGCTTATATCTGTCATAAGCTGAAGGGTGTGTCTCATGGTGTCCGGTTATATAGTGTTCATGTGTACAAACATATCTTAGTGATCATGCGTACATACAACTGGTGTTCTTAGATTTGTCCTACTAGACGGCCTGGCCACACACTCACCCTTAAATTAAGGCGCGATCCGGAATAGATATTGAGTGTGGATACGCCTCTGGTATGGCGGTGGATCGTTTTGACATTTTCTAATGTTGATGTTGTATAAATTGATATTGCTCCCCTTGAGTTGCCTGTGACGATGTAATCCCTCTCGGTGCTGATCTGAGAAATTGAATTATTTTTAAAGGGAAAAATATTTACTCTTGAGATCATTACTCTGTGCTATTAAGCACATCACCTCTATAAACTTGTAGTAAGCGTTATCAATTGTACTGGACCCAGTCTTTATACTCTATCGAAGCTTTTTTCAAGTGGCGTGTCTTCACACTGGAGCATATTTTTCACCATATTTTGATAAAATTGTTGAAAGGTTTTTGCTCGATTTTTATTACACTGGTTTATATTTTGTTGTTTTTTTTATATCTGTTAATCTGATTGTTTGAACCAAATCTTTCAGCAAAATTTGAGGTCCTCTTCTAATGAACCGTTTACAAAATTGTGTACTTGTACATGTTATTTGCGTTGACAATACCGTGTCATGCCACTTTTGGGCCTGTGATGAACATCATTAGTAAGGCACCACAGGTAAGTTTTGCGTGCCAATCAACCATGAAGCACGGTACCTTCGCGCACGACAAGTTCATGGCGTCCACGGCCCGGGATTTTAACATGAACATCATTGTATTTTTTGTTTAAACACCAATGGTTAATATCTTCGTTAATAAAAATAATTGAACGCCTTCTTGTCGCAACTTCAAGCTTCAGTTTTAACTTTATCCTAACAAGATTATTCAAATTTTAAAACCGGCCATCGAAGCTCATGGAACTTTCTCTCGGGGGGCACAACCTGACTTCCTTTCCATTTTCACGATTTCCACACGGCACTCGCCAATCGGTTTGAGAGTGGGGAAAAAAATGGGGGGGGGGGGGGGGGCGCTTGCTTCGTATATATTTATTGTCATTTGTGTCTTCTTTGTCAATGGATTCTTATATAAACATTGTGTTTACTGCATGCGATAATGGTGTTACTGGTTATGAAAATTAACGTTGTAGAGCTCGGCGTTGAGATTCTAATGGTAACCACACTGTAAAACACTCCGTCCCCATTTTACCCCATACCTTGACTGCGGTGATGAGTTTCTCATCCATAGATGAGTCGATGGTGTCGTGGAGTCCCAGCGCCTCCTCGATGACCGGCTCGTTGCGATCAAATTCTGTATAAATTGTTTTGCTGCTCTTACAGCAGATCCCCTTGGACATGGCGATCTCCCAGAGCCGCACCGTGGCGTCGTGTGATACGGTGACTATGGTCTCCTTGTTCTTCGTTTTGTCCCCTGATTTCATCAGATCCAGCCCAGTTATTGCTTTACTGTGGTTCACAGAATAGTATCTGGTTTTACAAAAATAATGAAAAATTAAAAACTCGATTTAATAGATTGTCATTTTATGATATTGCAAAAATAACTATGTGTCATAGTAATTACATTAAACATATGCTTTCTGCTCATGACACATAGGTACACCCAGAGGCGTAGTTGATTATGGGGTGGCGATCGGTCACTTTCCGATTAATGTTGTTTCAAGATTTTTTTTTAATAGCATCATCGGTTAGAATCCACTGTCCAGTTATAATGGTCAGAAAACAATCAATATGGAGAGCTGAAATGTGGTGGGCCATCCGTTCTTGCTAAAAATTAACACATGCGTAGCGTAACGTAACGCTAGGAATTTTCCCTGAGGTAGCCGGCAAACGTTCCTCCTACCCCGCGCTCCTCCTGTTTTCATATTTTATACCCAGTACCCACCACTAGCCACATCATCTTTGTCCCACCACTGGCCACAGCATCTTTGTCCCACCACTGGCCACAGCATCTTTGTCCCACCACTGGCCACAGCATCTTTGTTCCACCACTGGCCACAGCACCTTTATCCCACCACTGGCCACAGCATCTGTGTCCCATCCCTGTGCAACAGCACCTTTGCCCCACCACTGGCCACAGCATCTTTGTCCCAGCACTGGCCACAGCATCTTTGTCCCAGCACTGGCCACAGCATCTTTGTCCCAGCACCGGCCACAGCATCTTTGTCCCACCACCGGCCACAGCATCTTCGTCCCACCACTGGCCACAGCATTTGTCCTACCACTGGCCACAGCATCTTTGTATTAACTTTAGGAGGAGAAGCTTCCCGTGCTAATATACAAATAAAAGCACATGAAGAGTCGCAGCTATCGTCTGATATTTTACCAGGCGTCAGCTAGAGGACAGGAACGTTTCCAAATGTTAACTTTTCTTTCGTTTTCAATCTCAACACACGGCTTACTTTTGTTTGATATTTGACAGGTCGCTGACGTCCCAAATACATAAGCTCCCGTTGGTCAGTGCAGCCGTAAGCAAGTGGTGACAGTGATCCAACGCCAAGAATATGTTAGCCTTGTGCTGGTCCACTATGGCTTCTAGTGTGCTCGTCTGACTCTTTATCACCTGCTCCGCGAAGCAGATATCAAGAGGCAGTGCCACGGTTGCTTTGAACTGAAATTTAAAAAAAAAAACGTGCGTGTTTTAGCTAATTTAACATTTGTTAATTTAAATCAGGGGTTCTTTACGAGGGGTGCACTAGGAAGTATAGGAGGTGCACTAGGAAGTATAGGAGGTGAACTAGGAAGTGTAGGAGGTGCACTAGGAAGTATAGGAGGTGCACTAGGAAGTATAGGAGGTGCACTAGGAAGTGTAGGAAGTGTAGGAGGTGCACTAGGAAGTATAGGAGGTGCACTAGGAAGTATAGGAGGTGCACTAGGAAGTGTAGGAGGTGCACTATTAAGTATAGGAGGTGCACTAGGAAGTGTAGGAGGTGCACTAGGAAGTATAGGACGTGCACTAGGAAGTGTAGGAGGTGCACTAGGAAGTGTAGGAGGTGCACTAGGAAGTGTAGGAGGTGCACTAGGAAGTATAGGAAGTGCACTAGGAAGTGTAGGAGGTGCGGGAAGACTGAGAAAATCAGGTTTATTTCTATTTTTATTAGCGTGTCTGGGGGGGGGGGGGTTTGCTGGAAATACGTTTTACACACGCACACACAAAACAAAATATTAAGAAACCCTGATATTAATCCGTTTTATATATTCAAATTCGTAGGGAAATCAGTAATTCTCTGAAAATGATTCAGTGGTTGGTTTCACCAGCCAAGTTGACAGTTTCCTCTTTCTTATATGTTTCACTAACACGTGACGTCTTCGTCGATTCAACACATCCTAACAGTAAAAGATAAAATATTAATTTGCTCTTCTCAAACTTTTAGTATGGGACGTTCAGTTTGTATCATCATATCCAAGATTATTGGACTTAAAAAATCGCTTATGTTCAACACGATTTTCAAGCGTTTGGAATAGCTTTTGTTATGTTTAAAAAAAATGTTTGTATTTTTCCACTGAATATGCTAATTTTTAAAAGTGATAGAATAATGGGATAGGCGGCTAAAGAAATGTTTTAAAATCTTTTAAATTTGCTATTAATTTTAGAATAAATACTTAAAAGATGACGCTGTTTGAAATATCTACACTTCCATTGTTGTTTATTGACTTTATCAGACGCAGCTCAAGGCAGCGTGAAATATTTGTGCAATCCATTTGTAATATAATATCCACCTTTGGCCTTGGCCAAGAGTTGCAATGCTACTGCTGTGGCCCATTATGTGGTCGATAATACATAAACCATGGAAACGAGCTGGAGCCACTAGTTCGTAAAGGACAACTCTCGTGGAAATGTGTTTATTCCTTTTTGTGCCCCTGGGAAATAGAAAACAAAGAACGAAAATAAAGTGGAAATGAAACGAAACTTTGAACTCACGTCCAGGGTCAAGGCATCGAAGAAGTAAACATGGCCACATATTGACCCCACCATCAGCTGATTGCCGTGGACTTGTAGACTCGAAAGTTGCGTGTTTTGCAACCGTTTGTAGACCTTGACTTCACGTCCCGTTGACAACTGTAGAAAAGGTGAACATTCGGTGAAGAAAAGGTGAACATTCAGTGAAGCACGATGACAATGATGAAAATGTTAGCACGGTACAGGCTTACTGATCCCACAGGTTCTCATTCATTAGGGGCACCACCTCAAGATAATCGTATAAAACCTGTAAGCATTGTAAGTGTAAGTGTATGCAGTAGCGTCACTAAGGGGTTCGGGTGTTGCGGATGGCATAGGTTAAACCATAACGAGGGGAGGGGACGGGGAAACCGAATGCAACTTTCGTAATGTGACAAAGTTCGCTCGGGTCGGCTTCATTACAAAACTCAGAGGCAGGTTCCACCGGATGAGTGTGCCATCAGAACATGGTGTCACGTGACAGAGCAGGGTTGCACCATACAGGGCAGGGTGACACCATACAGAGCAGAGTGCCCTAATACAGAGCAGGGTGCCTCCAGACAGAGCAGGTGTCACCATACAGAGCAGGGTGCCTTCAGACAGAGCAGGGTGCCATCATACAGAGCAGGGTGCAATCAGACAGGGCAGGGTGCCATCAGACAGAGCAGGTTGTGCTCAGACAGAGCCGGGTGTCTCCAAACAGAGCCGGGCGCCGGCATACTGAGCAGGGTGCCATCAGACAGAGCAGGGTGCCATCAGGCCAAGCAGGGTGCCATTAGATAAATCAGGGTGCCACCAGACATAGCAGGGTGCCATCAGAGTAAGTTTAAAAGAGAAAAAGATGAATGAATATATTTGGGCATTGTTGCACCAGAGCAGGCAGGCTCGGGGTAGGATTATGGTGATGTCTGCAGGTGGTGAAAATCTTAGCAGGGGAGCATTCAACAGACAGATCAAGAACCATCGACCACGTAACTAAAATACGACTGAGGCCGTCCTAGCTTAGAGGCTGATACTGCAGACTTTGTCAATTTGAAAGTGATTAGGTGAAGAATGTTGATTTTGATGAAGCGATTGAGCTGTTTGTATCTTTGAAGACCAGGAAATAATCATTTGAACTGTGAAATTTAATTTTTCAATAAAAATCAACTTTCTTTCATTTTTTTTTTATAAAACTGTTACCTAATGTCTTCCAATGTCTTTTGTTGCTTTAGGACTTTTTGATGCTTAATTTACAAATATACTATAAGTGATTCTGTACGCACTGTTCCAGGATTTTTTTGATTTTTCTCTTGTTGGGGGGTGTTTGGAAACAAACAATGGGGAGGATGGTGACATCATGTGTTTACTGCAACGGGCACCTACTCTAGTGACGCCTCTGGGGAAAGGCACATTTCGGGAGCACTGCATATTTATTTTTATTTTTTTAACTTTGAAATAGAAAATAAACTTTATTGCTCATAAGCAAATATTAAATACAAATAAAAAGACATTATCGTATGATGCCCATTTATTTCATGGCAATTAAACAGTTAAGAAATCGAAACGTCAATTAGTTCATGTATAGTCATCAATCCGGAAACCATTTACATTCCAAAAGTTTATTATTTTCAAGAAATAAAACATTTGATTTTGAAATTTTTGCTTGCTAATTGGGGCAGTAAAAAAACTTCTTAAATATTTGATTCCTTAAACTCTAAAACTTCAACCCCATATGTTTTGTATCTACCATAACTACAAAACTGGTTTTCTGAACTCACGATAAGGGAGAGATATCTTTGATCTAATGGATAATATCATAGAAATAAGTGGATTTAAATAAAACTATTAAAAAGACTATGTGGGTGGACTTTTGGAAACGAATAAGATAAGCGTGGATAAACTGGCAGTACAGTTACAGCTAATATTTAAAATATGAACCTTGCAGACGATGCCACACTTGGTCACGCAGTAAACGAAATCCTGTGAACTCTCAGAGCCGCAGACGACATCGACAAAAGTACTGTTTTTTATTTCACCCAAAATGGCTGGTCGGCCATAAAGTGTACTTAGGTATGGACGCAAGGGAAAGTATTTGTTGGGTTCTTTCTTGATGGGCACAGGGTACCAGAACTTGACGTGGTGCACTCCACATGTGATGAAGAACGTATCTTTAGAGGAGAACGACATGGCAAATATGTCTTCTGAAATTTGAAGGGAAAAAAAACATGATGTGCGTGAGAATGCTGACTATATCTTTGTATTATTTTCTTAGTCCAGTTGCATAGATCAGACAAACAGTGTGATTCATTAAGAAAACATTGTACCTCTATGAATATTAATTAATTATTTAATTCTACTCATAATTGTGATAGACAGAGAATGTGTTTATCTAAAAAAGAAGATACGTTATAGTTTTTGAGAATAATGAGTTGTGTGTCTTATTTAAAGTATTTCATGTCAAGTACAACACAATTATTGAGCCCAAACTTACAAATATCAGAAAAAAAAATAGAAAGTGCAATAAAAAGATTTGAGGATCTAAATGCTGGAAAAAAATGTCATCGAGGCTAAATGTTCAAACTGCCCACGGTAGGCTAATTGTTCATACTGTCCACGGTAGGCTAATTGTTCATACTGTCAAAGGTAGGCTAATTGTTCATACTGTCCACAGTAGGCTAATTGTTCATACTGTCCACGGTAGGCTAATTGTTCACACTGTCCACAGTAGGCTAATTGTTCATACTGTCCATAGTAGGCTAATTGTTCATACTGTCCACAGTAGGCTAATTGTTCATACTGTCCACGGTAGGATAATTGTTCACACTGTCCACAGTAGGCTAATTGTTCATACTGTCCACGGTAGGCTAATTGTTCATACTGTCAAAGGTAGGCTAATTGTTCATACTGCCCACGGTAGGCTAATTGTTCATACTGTCCACGGTAGGCTAATTGTTCATACTGTCAAAGGTAGGCTAATTGTTCATACTGCCCACGGTAGGCTAATTGTTCATACTGTCCACAGTAGGCTAATTGTTCATACTGTCCACAGTAGGCTAATTGTTCATACTGTCCACAGTAGGCTAATTGTTCATACTGTCCACGGTAGGCTAATTGTTCATACTGTCCACAGTAGGCTAATTGTTCATACTGTCCACGGTAGCCTAATTTTTCATACTGTCCACGGTAGGCTAATTGTTCATACTGTCCACGGTAGGCTAATTTTTCATACTGTCCACGGTAGCCTAATTTTTCATACTGTCCACGGTAGCCTAATTGTTCATACTGTCCACGGTAGCCTAATTTTTCATACTGTCCACGGTAGCCTAATTGTTCATACTGTCCACGGTAGCCTAATTTTTCATACTGTCCACGGTAGCCTAATTTTTCATACTGTCCACGGTAGCCTAATTTTTCATACTGTCCACGGTAGCCTAATTTTTCATACTGTCCACGGTAGCCTAATTTTTCATACTGTCCACGGTAGCCTAATTTTTCATACTGTCCACGGTAGCCTAATTGTTCATACTGTCCACGGTAGCCTAATTTTTCATACTATCCACGGTAGCCTAATTTTTCATACTGTCCACGGTAGCCTAATTTTTCATACTGTCCACGGTAGCCTAATTTTTCATACTGTCCACGGTAGCCTAATTTTTCATACTGTCCACGGTAGCCTAATTTTTCATACTGTCCACGGTAGCCTAATTTTTCATACTGTCCACGGTAGCCTAATTGTTCATACTGTCCACGGTAGGCTAATTGTTCATACTGTCCACGGTAGGCTAATTGTTCATACTGTCCACGGTAGGCTAATTTTTCATACTGTCCAAATACAATTTAAGAAAAAGAATGTTCATTGTTTATTATAACAAAACTTACCCTCCAAAAAAAAGGTGATAAACTCATTACCTAATCCCCAGTGTGTTTTCCTTGCACAAAGTTGTATTATTATTTTACTTAAAAGGAGCGTCAAAGTCAAGCTTGCTCGGGTCGCCAGCAACCATAGCGCCGGCCCTGGGTCTGTTGTGCGGTGTTTGCTTTGATTTTCCAGCTAAATGTTCATACATCTCCTAGCCGATGACTCTGTGTAAACCCGTTCAGTACTGAAACTGTATCAGACAACAACAACAACGCCAGGCTTCTTCTTTCTTTACTCACCGGCGAATCTGTTGCAAGCGAGCCTGTTCTTACTCGGCCAGCCCCACACGTTGATGAACCCATCATGCCGTGTTCCCACAGAAACCACCAGATCCATGTCTTTGGAGAACGAGGCGCCCACTATTCCGTACTCGTGTCCGATAAACTTGCTCACTTCCATCTCCTGCTGGATGCACCAGACACGGAGTGGCGGCATGTAGCCCAGCTCCCCAATCAGCAACAGGTTGCCGTCTGGGGAAAACTTCACGCACGATATCGTCTGCTGTGCTTGGTGGATATAGCCCCTTTGTCTGATGATAGAAACACGTGCCGTTGCGAGGATTTCGCGAAAAAATGCCCAGGCAATAATTTCGGCGGTCTTACTTTCTAATGACATTGTTTTATAGTGGTTGTTGTTTGTTTTTGCTTGTTTCTTTGTTGGTTTTGTGGGGGCGGGGGTGGGGGTGGATGGGTCTTTTTTTTGTTGATTTCACTCAAATGATAAATAGTCAACAAATATTGAATTTGTATGATAATACACAAATATTGGATTTTAAATCAACATATATTTAAATGTGAGTGCAACATAAAACAGAACACTATCCGAATTTCGATAAAATAAGTTGAGAAGTTGTCAGGGGGAAAGTGGTCATGGGGGAAAGTGGTCAATGGAATTAGTTTGGCCAAAGGAAATAGTCCGTAGAAATTGTCAAGGGAAATGGTCCATGGAACTAATTGTCAAGGGAAATGTTATGGGGAAGGGGTAATGGAATGGTCAAAGGAAATTGTTAAGCCTAAGAATATAGTCCATGGATATCTTCAAAGGAAATTGTCCATAGAAATGGTCAAAGGAAATAGTCCAGGGAAATTGTCAAAGGTAGTTTACGGCTAATTTCATGCATTGAACTGCCTTATAAATTGTCCAACTCTATTACAACTCTGAATTATCATATGTAGGCAGATAATTCATGCAGCCTTTATGTTTGCCTTCAAAACACTAATATATTAATACATCGCACTCCTTTCTTCTTATCTCCTTCTCTCTAATACTTTTGATTTAAACCAGCGGTCCCAAAATGTTGTTCAGCGGACACGACAACGGTCCGCAAGCCTTACGTTGCCAGTCCGCATAACATGAATATTTATGGTTACATATAAGAAAGTAAATCTGGCCCCACTTGCAATTTCGAAACTTTTCCTCGGGTCCTACAAATTTGAAAATTTGGGAAACGCTGCTTTAAACCACGCCTACGCTTTAATACTGCACCCTATAAGCCAAACTTTCCCTCTGAAAATATATTTTAATTTTAAATCTTAAAATAGAAAAAAATAAACAAATGGCCACCCACACTGCGTACTCATCACCCCAGACCGGCCAGCGCTCTTGTCTCTACATTCAGAGTTGTATCCATAATTACATTTACCCTTTTTGGACTTTTACAGAAGCTGTCAATATAGTAAGTTTAAGATCCACCCAGAAGGTTCTGACAGACAGAGTTGATTGAATAGCCAATGGTGTTGGTAAACTATAAATCATTTTACGATGCTAAAATAACTCACCGAAAAGGGGTGTGAATTTCATGACGGAGAGATGACAAAAAAATGAGATTGCAATAATCTATGAAAGAATTTGTACGGCTTCTGAGTGATACCGGTAACACTTCTGAATTTTTATGAACATTTAATGTATCAGGGAATAATTTTAAAACGATAAAGTTATACCAGACATTCGCTAAGTGCTCAACAAATACAAAGACAAGTTTTTAAACTGGTTAAATAATGTAATCTAACAAGTGGAAAGATTAGATTATACAGACAAACAGACAAACCAACAGACAGACCAACAGACAGACCGACAGACATACTGACGAACAAGCAGTCATGAAACAGAAAACACAAAAAACGTTTAACAGGGTTTCACCTCTGCCCCCCCCCCCCCCCAGTGCTTGGTGGCAGTTCAGGAGTACGAAAAAAAAATTGATTACAGAACAGCAGAGCCACTTACTTATAAATTACGATATAAATATTTATATACTTGTTCAACAAGTTCTTCATTAACATTTTAATGTATTCTTATAATTCACAAATTTATTTTCTTAGCTCTACCGTTTATCTATATGTAACTCAATCAACAAATTATTGGTGCATATCTTACTTCCCTTTGATAATGCATTGCTAATTGCTACTTTTGTAGGAGGACCAAGACTAGTTTTTTTAAAAAATCGTAGAGGATGCAGACCATAGAAAAGGTTGGGAAACACTGTGTATAAAGCATAAACAAGGGAAAGAAACCCATGCAATAAGCCCAATGGTTTCAATAGCCACGTGTTTTTGTCTTTTTTTAACTCTCCCATTTCTGTCTTTTGTTTCCCATCCTAGAAAAGGGCCTTATAATTTTTTTTAAATTTAAATGCTATCTTAATTCATTATAAAAAAACAAAACAACCCCGAAGCTTTTTGCAACTCCAGCTCTGCTTAAAAGCAATTCCAAAAGTCGTAGCTTTAAATAACATGGGAAATGATTTGATGTAAATGTATAGTGAAACAAGAAGTTGAAAAGAAGTGAAAGGACAATTAAACGGAAGTTTCGGCGAGATGCCTTCTTCCGTAAATACAAAACAAGAAACAACAGATAAAATTTAAAAAACAGAAATAAAAACGTATTTTTTCGAAAATCGCAATAATGTCAATGTGGCTCAATGTTTATGTGGCTCAATGTTTATGTGGCTCAATTTGTATGCGGCTCACTTAATGTTTAGAAAAGGAAATTAATTTTATACGCGTTCATATCAAGTACCTACTTGCTGTTGACTATATCAAGAAGCACAGTGACGCCAGAAGCTGGATAAGCTAAGGTACCGGATGCTGGGTTCACGGCAAGACAGCTCCCAGTAAAGCATCCCATACCAAGAGCTAGCCTCAGCTTAAGTCTCGGTGGTGGGCTGGAGAGAGGCTTCTCTATACGATGGAACGGCCTCGCGGAGGTTTCTTGTGACATGGTCTTCTCCCGACCAGTCGGGGGGCGGCTCGGTAAACCCTTAGATATAGAAATATATACAAAACTAGCGCGTCGTTAACGGATTTTATATGACTGTGATTGCGTAAAAAAATCCTATGGAAAAATGGATTGGGGAAAGAGTAAAGCACTATTTTTAGAAGCACCCCAATTCCGTTGTAAATATTTTTAAGGCTGCACCTATTGGTACACGGGTACCAGAATTGAGAGGTTGGGATTAAAAAACGATTTAAAATATTATTGTTGGGTTTGTAAGACCAAATGAGGTATCAAATGAAAGATAATTGTATGTACTTTACGAATGAAATATTAATTCTTCAGTTTTACTAAAATAAACTACCAAAAATGACATCCGAATAGCATTAGTCAAAATGTACCCGGACACGCAGCGCCGCCATTCGCACCCGGGTACCATTAGGCTCAATGCTATTCGGATGTCATCCCAACCTCTCAGTTCTGGTACCCGTGTACCTATAGCCACTTCGTATTTTTAAATAGTGATAAAAAATTTACTTTTATTTGGATGAGTAAATGAAAAAACAATGGTTTTAAATTGATGTTTGTTTTAAGCTGTAATAACATTTGGTATTGTTGTTTTGTTAGTGTTACTCTACCGTCCCTAACTGTTTACTAAATTTAATTTAATGCTTTTGGTTTGATTTGTTATTATTTCCTGTTTCATTTAAAAAGTAAGTGATTCTTTTTTTAAAATATAATTTGCGTGGTAAAAAAATTGCAAAATGTCAACACCGATTGTGATTTAACTTGTATGCTCTAAATTTATCTTGCAAAGGGAATAAACTGTGTAAAATTTGACTTAAAACTTTGCAAGCGCTATTAAAATTCTTGTATTTAAATATGGCTGCAACTATTGGTACACGGGTACCAGAAGTGAGAGGTTGTGGTTAAAAAACGATGTAAAATATGATTTTTGGGTTTGTAAGACGAAATGAGGTATCAAATGAAAGATAATTGAATGGACTATACGTTTGTAAACTTAATTCTTCATTTTAACTAAAATAAACTACTACAAATGACATCCGAATAGCAGTGGCGTAGTGAGGGGGGCAAGGGGGGCATCATGCCCTTGGTGCTACTCACAAAGGGGCGCCAAATGGTATATTTTACTATAATATTGTATGGTTTTCGAATATAGGGGGGCGCTGAAAAGGTATTGGGTGGCGCTAAAAAGGTGTTGTGCCCCGGGCGCGAGTTAAGCTCGCTACGCCACTGCCGAATAGCATTAGTCAAAATGGACCCGGGCATGCAGCACCGCCATTCGCACCCGGGTACCATTAGACTCAATGCTATTCGGATGTCATTTGTGGTAGTTTATTTTAGTAAAACTAAAGAATTAAGATTACAAACGTATACTACATTCAATTATCTTTCATTTGATACCTCGTTTGGTCTTACAAACCGAACAATAATATTTTAAATCGTTTTTAATCCCAACCTCTCACTTCTGGTACCCGGGTACCAATAGCCTCTTCGTTTAAATATTAAACGTAAAATTTCTAATGTAGCTTACACTTACAGCAGTGGGTGGGGTTGATTTAGTCACTCTCGTGAAGTTTTAAAGAGAATTAACAAGAATGTAAAGACGTGCAAATTATTTAAACCTAAGAGATGTAACGAATCCTTAGGAAATGCTCAAAAATCGAGTACGGCATTGGCTTAGATTCTAAGTTAGAACTGAAACAAAGTCGAACGACTTACCACGACTGCTCGACTGCTGAGGCTTCCATCGTTTTGCTTCAGCCCACTTTCGTACATTTGAAACAGGTCTACGGTGGCACTGGGTCTCTGATGCAGCATTCGATGTTTCCACTAAAGAAAGGGGCTGCGTACATTTTGATGTTATTATTTTTTTCTAACTCATTATGCTAATGACCTATTTGCTCAATGCTTCCTTCAGCACACGGTACCCACTTAATAAAAGACTTTTTTTTTTTCGTTCTACTGTGCTCCTGTAAAACTGTTTTTATTTAGAATAATAATAACACATTAAATTGAATGATTGATATCACCATCATTATTTAGCTATGATATTAGCTATGACACTCGTGATGTAGTTCATAAAAAATAATTTCATGTAATGTAACGTGTAAATTTCGTTATTAATTTTTGGCGGCGATTAGTGCCGTGTGAAGGGGGCGTTGCGCCTCGGGCGGCACTTTGTTTCTTTATTATATTGATGGGTGGCATTTTCGGCCAACTGCTGAGTTTGTTTGTTGGTCGTATTGTAATGTTTTAACTTTTTTTTTTGGTGGGGGAGCGTCAAAAATCTTGGCCCGCCCCAGGCGGCACCAACCCTACAGTGGCGTAGCGAGCTTAACTCGCGCCCGGGGCACAATACCTTTTTAGCGCCCCCCCCTATTCGAAAACCATACAATATTATAGTAAAATATACCATTTGGCGCCCCTTTGTGAGTAGCGCCCGGGGCATGATGCCCCCCTTCACTACGCCACTGCAACCCTAGCTACGCCACTGAGGATGGTCAGACTGGGTGATAAGTCAATTCAAATTAGAGAAATGGTATGTCATTATATGAAATGAAATATAATTATTTTCTAATAATTAAAAATATACAATATGAATCAACTCATAGCAACCTTTGAGCACTTGAGAAATATGCTCTTATAAATAACTTAAAATAAAGCTACCCTAAAACGTTAAGAACATAGTGTACAATATTACCTCCAAAACTCGTCTTTAGTATTATTACATTGTCAGCTAATGAGCAATTTAAATATTAATATTAGTTGCCATAAAAAAACTATATATGCCCTAACTTGTTGATGTTATAGATGTGACGTTTTTCACCCAAAAGATTGAACGCCGTCAAAGCAAGTGATAAATGGTGCGCAATACTTCAAATCGGACATGCACTAAGTGTGCAAACAGTCATACACTTTAACTCTAGATATTTTAGACCTCCCCCCACCCCCATGTAATCTGAGAGCCTAGCAAGGGGGAAGTCGTTGGGGCGCAGGACCTGAGTGCCAAAATTGTCATTACACACAATGGCTTTTGTTAATCCTGTAAACAATGCTCCTAACCAATTATTAAGTAGTGTAAAACGGCATGATGATGATGAAAACAGCATCTTGAAAGTTAATAGCGAGCTAGTATGTTTTACCATTGTTATAACGTTCCACAAAGAGACAAAAAGTACAACTTATAGCCGTTACATTCATGAATTGGCTCCCGCAGAAATTTTCTCAGGTGGGGGTCAATTAAATTCGGACATTCTTTTTCATAATATAAATATATAATTGAAAGCTAAGGAGCGTAGCCCTATGTATAAATAGTACTTTTAAAAAATATTTAAACTGTCATTTTGAAAAAAAATATTCATTTATAACATAAATTAGTAAGCCTATAGTTTACAGTCTACAGTAGTCAGTAGCCAATAAGAGCATATTGCGCAAGTGCTCAAAGGTTGCTATGACATGAGTTGACTCATATTTTATATTTTAATTTATTAGATAAGAATTATATTTCATTTTATATATGCCATATTATTTCGCCTAATAATAATTAAAGCTTAACATTTATTTTTTTATTTACACAAATTTTCGCATTAGTCTAATTCTATTTTATCGGCGATCTTAAAAGCTGGTAACGATATAAGTCACATTGCGGCAAAAATCTGGATAGTTATGGCTCCCTTAACCCCACTGCTACGCTCTCTTCTTCTTCTACGTAGATCAGCTGTTTTTCAAAAACGTTATATGTCAGCAATGTCTAGCCATCTAATTGATGACCCTAAATATTCGTGGCTAAAAGAGTTAGGGTTGTCAGGCGTCAATCAAGGTGTTTATCATGGAAAATGGGAAGGAGCTGGTGAGGTAGAGTATTAAGACAATCAGTAAAGCATAGGCATAAGTTATAATAATAAGTTAAATTTATAGTTTTATTGTTGATAATTTAGTAGTTTACTAAATTTAGTAGTTTACTAAATTTAGTAGTTTACTAAATTTAGTACTTGCCCGAGGCCTGAGTTTATATAACTAAGCTATACCACATATAATTATAATATAATGACAATTTTGACTTGGATACAAAAATTGAAAACTTGAAATAGTTTAAATTTTTATGGCTTTGTCTTGGTTTCAGCCTGCCCCAGGCCTATCTATACTAAATTAAGAATTAAGTATTTAATTTAATTGTAAACTTTTGCTATCACTTTTTTTGGGGCCATCCATAAATTTTTTAAATTTAATGACATCACCCAATTTTTTTTTAAATTTTTACCCCCACCCCTTTCCCCCCATTATCACAATAAAAGTTAGACCCCCTCCAATATAATGTGGCAAACCTCTGAACCCCCCCTCCCCCCCCCCCCTAAAATATCCATCTGTCCAGACTGTCCTTTACAAACCCTTACTACTACAAAAATCACCTCACATTACATGGCCATGAATACTGAATTGCTGTACCTGTGTCAGAAACATTTCCCAGTGGTTCTTAAACAAGGTTGAAAGTGCGGAAGACTCAGAAAATAAATTTCATTAGCACGCCATTGAATTGCTAGTTTATATTTCTGCCAGTATTGAGTAATAAATTTACGCATTATTGGTATAGGTAATATTTTTCTTGTATCTAGAAAGTAAATTTAACAAATAAAACAGAATTAAATGAATTATTTTCATTTTTTTCAATTTTATTACAAGTACTATTTAATTTATAGGGGGGGTGTGGAGTTGTGGGAAATGTTGAGAGGGGATGCAGCACTGTGAAAAATCTAAGATTTCCTGGCCTAGAAATTTTACTAAAATCCCTCCCCAGTCCAACATTTTTTGTTCCATCTCATTTCCAGTGGTAGCCCAAATTTGATGTGTGAGTGAATAACCAGGATCTCAAGAAATGCATTGCTGAGACTGAGAACAAAAATGCTTTATAGCTAAATTTAGTTTGTTTTTTAGAGATTTTAAAAGTTACTGTGGTCCCAAGATGAGGTACCAATGATTATTAAAATAATTGCCAATATTAAAGTGTGTGTAAATGTATGTATAAATGTATAGGTTGACCTTCTCTTATGCCAACTTATGTTATAACATCATTAAAAAAAATTATATTACTTCTAATAGTTCTTGTTTTATTATTTATGCTTTAAAAATGTTTTCCATTTCAGAAAATTACTTCAGTTTCTCCTGCCAACAATAGGCCGATTGCTGATGTAATTACTGTGAGTGTAAACATGTTTATATCAAAAGTGTATTTTAATTTAGTTCGAGTCAGGACAACAATTATTAAAATTAACTTGTAAGTGCATAAAAGATATTTTATTTGTACACACAATGTTTTAGAATACCTTTCTCCACAATAAAAATAATTACTACATATATTACGTGATACTTCCGATAATTCTGCTACATACATCATTTACTTTATATTTCAGGGAAATGCATCAGATTATGAAACTGCTATAAAAGCATCAAGAAACGCATGGGAACTTTGGGCAGATGTAATTATTTTTTACCTCTTAAATATTATTGACTGCAAATGTATAAGAGACAAGAGATTTTTGTATTTTTTTCAAGTCACAGTTTATATGCTGCGATGTATTATAATGGAAGTAGTTAAGTAGTAAATATATTTTTGGTATGTTATGTATCACCTTAATATCACTGCTATGATTTTACATGTGAATTTAAACTTCATTGATTAATCCATATGAATTTTACTTTAAACTATATTTATTCTTTATGGTTTATGTTTTTCATTAGATCCCTGGACCTCAAAGAGGTGAAATTGTAAGACAAATTGGTGATGCTCTCAGACAGAAAAAGCAACTCCTTGGAAAGTTGGTCAGTTTAGTTTTTGTGTTTTTTAATTGCATGTACTGGTATGTATCTAATACTGACACATCAACATGAATAGTAATCATTAATAAAGAGAATTTGTGTTTTAATTTTTTCTCAATATTTTAATATTCTTGCTAATACATCATTTAAAACTGTTAATATGCCTTTATGTCATCTTAAGTCTAATAACAAAATCTAGCAGAATAAGTGAACAAATTCCCCTCATTATGTTTCTTTGTACATTTCTCAAAATATGTAAGCAGATGAAGTCAATTTAATGAAGCCTTTCAACCTTTTTTCTGATTGAAGTATTGAATGAAATTTTTAATTTAGAATAATATTTGTATACATTATAATAATTTCATGCGCGAACATAAAGTGTTCATGTATTATTTATTTTACATTTAAGATTTCTCTGGAAATGGGAAAGATATTAGCAGAAGGAGAAGGGGAAGTACAGGAATACATTGATGTGTGTGATTATGCTGTTGGCCTGTCTCGAATGTTTGCTGGACATATTTTCCCTTCTGAGCGTAAGTGAATGGTAATTCTTTAAATAAAAAATCAAATTAAATCTCCTACCTGTGATTGTTTTGTTTTTTTTCAAAAAGGTTGTTGACAAAACATGTTGAGTGCCTCAAGATCATAATTCCAAAATGCTCTTTATACTGCATTGATAAGCAATTAAATGGTGACTAAAATAACAATCATTATTAACCAAAGATTTTCAGAATGTGTTTAGGAAAATTTCAGAATTTAAAAACATGTACATTTCATTGCCTTAATTTTAGATTAGAAAGTAATTGTTCTTTAAATAGAAAAGAGAATATGTATGCATGCATATTTTAACCATGTTATTATATTTCTGATAAAATATAAATAACAGATGGAATAACCAACATCAAATTTCTCCATTGATTTACTGCTTAGGTCCTGGTCACATGTTGTTAGAGCAGTGGAATCCACTGGGTGTTGTGGGAGTGATCACAGCCTTCAACTTCCCTTGTGCTGTTTATGGGTGGAATTCAGCTATTGCCATGATTTGTGGTAATACAATGCTATGGTAAATATTTATCAAGGCACTGTCATGCTTTCATTTGACTTCCCAAGTGAAATTGCTTTAAAATATGAAGGTAAAGGTCTTTTTTTTTTTTAACCAACCCACAAAATGAGCATTAAGTATTAAAAAAGAATTAAAGGGGACTACTATTTTATTGCAGGAAAGGAGCACCTTCAACTCCCCTCGTCAGTGTAGCTGTTACAAAGTAAGAAAACTATTATTATTTTTATTTTCTAGTCTATTTTCTCATAAAAAGATATGCTGTTCATATTTTTTGCAAAAATTCTTCTTTTCCTTTTACTTTTGATTCCTCATAAAATTATTGAAGTATTTACTCCCTGTTACTGAGTGAAATGAAATATATCTTTATTTTGCTTAAATTATAACCTTAAACACTATGATTAAGATATTTGCTAATCCACTCTATGATTATGATATCTGCTTTATGAAAAAAAAATTTTTTTTAATTTACTATCATCAGAGTAATTAGTTCAGTTCTGGAAAAGAATAAAATTCCTGGAGCAGTGTGCTCTCTTGTTAGTGGAGGTGAAGACATTGGGTACGTTTTTAAAATGCTGTCTACTTTAAAAGATCAACTGTTGTCTATTACGGTATGTGTTTTCTCAATTTTGTATTTACTTTAAAATGTTTTCTACATCTAGAGGCAATTAGCTGGTTGTTGTTTATTTGAAACAAACCTAATCTTTGACTGTCTGGACACTGCATCTTAAAATTTACTTTCCACATGAGCATTTTGAAATTTGGATATCTAGTTCATTGTACATCATCATTTTACAATATAATACATTTATAGAGTTGACCATCGACCGGGTACCAAAATATGTACAAGTTTTCAGTTGGGGGGGGGGGGGGGTGAGGTTCCCCAAAAAAATTGCAGAAAGAGGGTTCACTTTAAAAATGAATTAAATATTTCCTGAATTAAATTTTTCTATAATTTAAAAAAAAATTATATCTTATAATATGTAGAAATAAAAATTATTTTCTTTAATGATTTTAGGAAACTAATAGCAACTGATGAGAGAGTTAATCTAGTATCTTTCACTGGAAGCACACCTGTAAGTTACTTTTTATTCTACTTAGTTTCCTTTCTTCAATTTCAAAAATCTGTGGTAAATAAATGAGTAATTCAAATAGGAACTCTGAACCTTGTTCAAAAATGTGCTTGACATATTACTGGGAGCCTACAGAATTATTATGGTTTGGCTGCGGTATATTTCTTTTTAAGGTTTCAGTTGGCTCTTTGCAAGGCTGGATACTCAATTAATGCTTTGCTTTAGAAATTTTCTGTTTACTTATTAAGGATGTCTGACATCTACAGAGCTTACTAATTTATGGGATTTTGGAATGTGTTTGCTGGGTTTTTTTTTAAAAATGATTTTGAATCGTGTACTTTTTCCCATTATCCAGAAGTGACTTTGTTCACAGCTACTATTTTATAAAACCTTTTCAGATAGGACTAAAAGTTTCACTGAGTGTCCAAGAACGCTTTGGTATGACATTTTACTTTACAAATGAGATAATTTAAAATTTAACTATTCTCCTTTTAAGTTTGAAAAGCTGAAATGGCATTGTTAGCATCCATTTTAATTTTCTTTCCAGGAAAATTTCTGTTGGAACTAGGTGGGAACAATGCAATTGTTGGTAAGTTCCTTTTTTATTCTTTTTTAAATTATTTTTTTACATACTTATTTTTAAAAAAATTAAATTTCACATTGATATGAGAATAGACTCTGTGTAGTAAGCCATATTTATATTGTTATTTTCAATACCTTTCTTTCAGTGAATGAGGATGCCGACCTGAACATGGTGGTGAGGTCAGCAGTGTTTGCCTGTGCAGGTACAGCAGGACAGAGGTGTACCACAACAAGGAGACTGGTTTGTTGGCATCCACTCATTTTGTATCTCTGTAATGTGCCTTAACTTGCTTAACCCACAGATACTGAGGGAACAGGTTAACCAGGCTCATACAAAAAAAATCTCTTACTATAGCAGTCAGCTCTGTTACCTAAGCATATTAACATTGATCTATTGAAACTTAATGTGGCTGCTCAATTATTACTGTAAATAATTTACGATATGTTTACAGACACAAACCCCTCCCCCAATCCTCCTTCTTTACCTTTACAGCCAACTAGTGTTTTTTGACAATGCCAATCCTTGCAGCTATAAATAAATTTTTATGTTGAATATTCCATTACGTTTAAATATGATTTTTGGCATTATATTTGCGGGTTATTCTCAACGTTTGAAGCTTGAACCTTTTACTTGAAAATTTCAGATTTTACATGAAAAAGTACATGATGTTGTTGTTGACAAATTATCAAAAGCCTATGCTCAGTTGAGAATTGGAGATCCTATAGAAGGTCAGTTTAGCAATGATTTGATGCAAGCGTCTTTTAGAGTATATGTTAACTTAAGATGTAAAAATGTGTTGTTGCTATTTTAAAAATAAAATTTAAAATGTTCAGAAGGTACATTGTATGGCCCCCTTCACAACAAAGCAGCTGTTGAGAATTATGTGAAAGCTCTTGAGGAGGCTAAAGCCCAAGGAGGGAAAATTGTTTATGGGGGAAAGGTTTGTATTTATATTTTCTTTAACATTTTATTAAGTGGATTAGTAAAATTTAAAAAAATCGGTTCAGCAAATACATAAGTGAACCTTTTAAAAAAAAAAAAAAAAAAAAAATTGCATTTCATATTATTTGATGGTGAATAGACAAATAAGTTCTTAACCACTACAGGAAAAGCTACTAATAACTTTTAATGTTTCAGGTACTTGATAGACCAGGCAATTTTGTAGAACCAACAATTGTCACTGGCCTTGCTCATGATGCTGGCATTGTTATGAAGGAAACTTTTGTACCTATTGTCTATGTACTTAAATGTAAGGTAAGTGGCATCACTTTAACCTTTTCATATGTCCTACCAATGGATTGGTGATATTAATAATTTTTTTGTAAAAACTTTTTTTTAAAAGGAACTGTTTGAAATGATTACTTGCAGGGATTGATTACATCAAAATAAAACCAATAAAGAACATTTAAACAAAATTCAAACCTTACTGATAAACTCTCTGAACATTCAGTTCATCCCTGTTAACATTATGTTCTGTCATATGTATTCATAAGCTTCACCTTAAAAACATACATGTTTTTTTTAGTGAGTTAAATATTTAGGAATATTAACAAAGATCAATTTTTATTTATCTTTTACTCTGCAAGAATGTGGATGAAGCTGTGAGATGGAACAATGAAGCCAAGCAAGGTCTCTCTAGTAGTCTCTTTACTAAAGACCTCAGCACAATTCATAAATGGATTGGGTAAGATTGTTTAAATCTCAGTGCTAAAAATTTAGCATTCGTTGGAAAATGGATAAATTGTTAGCAATAAAGCTTTCTAGTCAGCATTTCTTGAAGTGACCAGTGACACGCAGTTTTAATAAACACACCGTAAACAATTATGGAAGCAAAAAGATTTTTTTTAAATAATTCTTAACCTTTAACGGAAACTATATAACTTTAAACTTCTTGTATTGTTAACTGTTCTAAACATAGTTATGTATATAAATAGATAGTTAGATACCACTGAAGGCATTATTATTATATTATAGTTATGTATATAAATAGATAGTTAGATACCACTGAAGGCATTATTATTATATTATAGTTATGTACATAAATAGATAGTTAGATACCACTGAAGGCATTATTATTATATTATAGTTATGTACATAAATAGATAGTTAGATACCACTGAAGGCATTATTATTATATTATAGTTATGTACATAAATAGATAGTTAGATACCACTGAAGGCATTATTATTATATTATAGTTATGTACATAAATAGATAGTTAGATACCACTGAAGGCATTATTATTATATTATAGTTATGTACATAAATAGATAGTTAGATACCACTGAAGGCATTATTATTATATTATAGTTATGTACATAAATAGATAGTTAGATACCACTGAAGGCATTATTATTATATTATAGTTATGTATATAAATAGATAGTTAGATACCACTGAAGGCATTATTATTATATTATAGTTATGTACATAAATAGATAGTTAGATACCACTGAAGGCATTATTATTATATTATAGTTATGTATATAAATAGATAGTTAGATACCACTGAAGGCATTATTATTATATTATAGTTATGTACATAAATAGATAGTTAGATACCACTGAAGGCATTATTATTATATTATAGTTATGTACATAAATAGATAGTTAGATACCACTGAAGGCATTATTATTATATTATAGTTATGTATATAAATAGATAGTTAGATACCACTGAAGGCATTATTATTATATTATAGTTATGTACATAAATAGATAGTTAGATACCACTGAAGGCATTATTATTATATTATAGTTATGTATATAAATAGATAGTTAGATACCACTGAAGGCATTATTATATTATAGTTATGTACATAAATAGATAGTTAGATACCACTGAAGGCATTATTATTATATTATAGTTATGTATATAAATAGATAGTTAGATACCACTGAAGGCATTATTATTATATTATAGTTATGTATATAAATAGATAGTTAGATACCACTGAAGGCATTATTATTATATTATAGTTATGTATATAAATAGATAGTTAGATACCACTGAAGGCATTATTATTATATTATAGTTATGTATATAAATAGATAGTTAGATACCACTGAAGGCATTATTATTATATTATAGTTATGTATATAAATAGATAGTTAGATACCACTGAAGGCATTATTATTATATTATAGTTATGTATATAAATAGATAGTTAGATACCACTGAAGGCATTATTATTATATTATAGTTATGTATATAAATAGATAGTTAGATACCACTGAAGGCATTATTATTATATTATAGTTATGTATATAAATAGATAGTTAGATACCACTGAAGGCATTATTATTATATTATAGTTATGTATATAAATAGATAGTTAGATACCACTGAAGGCATTATTATTATATTATAGTTATGTACATAAATAGATAGTTAGATACCACTGAAGGCATTATTATTATATTATAGTTATGTATATAAATAGATAGTTAGATACCACTGAAGGCATTATTATTATATTATAGTTATGTACATAAATAGATAGTTAGATACCACTGAAGGCATTATTATTATATTATAGTTATGTATATAAATAGATAGTTAGATACCACTGAAGGCATTATTATTATATTATAGTTATGTATATAAATAGATAGTTAGATACCACTGAAGGCATTATTATTATATTATAGTTATGTATATAAATAGATAGTTAGATACCACTGAAGGCATTATTATTATATTATAGTTATGTACATAAATAGATAGTTAGATACCACTGAAGGCATTATTATTATATTATAGTTATGTATATAAATAGATAGTTAGATACCACTGAAGGCATTATTATTATATTATAGTTATGTACATAAATAGATAGTTAGATACCACTGAAGGCATTATTATTATATTATAGTTATGTATATAAATAGATAGTTAGATACCACTGAAGGCATTATTATTATATTATAGTTATGTATATAAATAGATAGTTAGATACCACTGAAGGCATTATTATTATATTATAGTTATGTATATAAATAGATAGTTAGATACCACTGAAGGCATTATTATTACATCAAGGGTCTTCAAAATTTTTAATCAGGGAATTGGTTCACTGCCTTAACTCTTTGCAGGTCATGGTTGCTTTGTTCTTTTTTTTTTTTTAAATTTTTTTAGGCCATCTCACATGGTGCGATACCATATAAACATTAGCTAGTTAAGACCCATCATGTTGTTTATTTAATTGTTCAGAATCGAATGGAGATTCATATTTTATAAACAGTGCTTGAAAATGATTGTTTGTTTTCTTACAATCATGATTGAAGTGATCAACTGATTTTACATTTTAACATTTATTTACACAACCAACATATTGTAAGAAGGAGAAGAAAAAAAACTATAGAAGAAAAAGTTTAAAATAAATTGTTATTTTTTTATTCTGCAATCAAATATACAAAATCCAAAAAAAGAATTTTACAAATACAACTTAGTTTTTTTGTGAAACATGCTTAGTGTTTTTGCTGGTAAATTTTGACAAAAGACCTTATTATGCAAAATTATTCAAATACAAAGTTTAAAATCTATTTTTTTATTTTTAAAATAATATTTAATATAAATACTCCACATCATGGAATTAGGCTCATGTACATAAGTAAAGAAAAATAAATAAACTGTTCTGTAGGTGTTATTTTCTTACAGTTAGTGTAGAGGTATTTCTTTTTCTTCTCTCGCTTATGCCAACCACATGAGAGAAGAAAAAGAAATACCTCTACACTAACTGTAAGAAAATAACACCTACAGAACAGTTTATTTATTTTTTGTTTGGACACAAATTTTCAACATTATATCCTGACAGAAAAAGAGTGAAGAAATTTCCTGTGGACGATAATTATTTTATTTGTAAATTGCAGATATTGCAATATTATAACAGTTGTAATAATATTAATTATAACATAATAAGAAAATAATAAAAGTGATATTTTAAATTTAAAAAAATTATCAAGATTAAAATCTAATAGCTTATTTATTAGTACTGCCATTGTAAGATCAAATATTCCTTACCTGCAGTTTTTAGTTTTTGCATCTCATTTCTAGTTGTCTGCTTTTCAGAATCCATAATATTGAGACTAGGTTTTATTTAAGGGATAAATTTAGGTATGGCTTGAGGGGGTCCCAGTTCAACATCTTCATATGTTTTTTTCCCAAGTCAAATTCAATTGGCAATGAATTATATGCATTGATTAGAGAAAAAAAATATTTTAAATTTAAGGCTATATGAAATAAACGACCTTATAACATATTTTCAAGGGATAAATTAATGTCTTCCATTATTTACTCATTAGAGTACGGCAAAACACAAAAACAACAATAATGAATACTAAAATTAGCTGTTTGATGAGCTGATTATGCAAACAAACACTTTTATTTTAATTTTTAAAGCCAAAACATGATTGAAAAATAAAATTATATCACAAAATTGTAAGAATATAACTAGGATACTATTATTAAATTTCAAAATATATTTTGTTGTTAATTTTATTTACTTAATCGAGTGGATAGCTAGACTTACATTGTTTTAAACTGTACTTGTGTAGGAAAAGAAACATCCACGTCTTCATCCGATATTAATCTGTATCCCAATCATCTGAGGAGTCACTTAGGGATTCATCTAAGTTAATTTCATTGTTTCCTAAGTCCATTTTGTAATATAAAATATTTTTGTTCGAAGCAGCTAACTCGATTTGAGTTGTGACAAGAAAGCAAAATGGACGACGTAAATTCGTCTCGGTCGTGTTTGTATAAAAAAAATATTTTAAAAATAATGATAATTATATTTCAAACCCTAATTTTTAGAAATTAAAACCATTTTGCTATAATGCTAATTTTATTTAACTAAATAAAAAATAAATATTACAAACAACAAAAAAAGTAAGCTCCTCCCCTTTCCTATCGGGCCAAAAAGTCTGATTCCTCTGTAGTTGGAACATACAGAGTCGAGACACTGGTGGCTGGTTTACTGTCCTTCAGACACTGTTGGGGGCTAGACTATATTTGAAACAAATGTGAAAGAATTCCTCTGCACACTGCTCATATCTTATTTGCAGGGGGAAAAAACAGGTACAAACAACACAATAAATAATGAACGATTTAATCAATACAAAGTTTTTAGTAAATGAATGGGCAGTGTGGTCCTGCTTTTGACAAAAGACATGGTCAGTTTACTGTTCCATATTTGATACTGCTACCCAAATACCCTTCAGGTGGCCAGATTAAGGACACTTGGTGGGCCTAATCCCAACCTGCAGTCAGTAGTTTAAAGAACTTCTTATTTACATATTTAAATGCTGAACTCCTCCCTTTCCACACAGACCTAAAGGATCAGACTGTGGTATTGTTAATGTCAATATTCCAACCAGTGGAGCTGAAATAGGTGGAGCTTTTGGTGAGTTTTTATCCTTGTTAACCATTATAAATGATATCAGACACTGTAAAAATCTTATTCCTATTTCAAATAGATACAGTGTGACCAGCAAAATTATAACATGAGTCCTGTATCTATGAGTTTCAAATGGATGTTTTAAATTGTTGAATGAACAGGTGGAGAGAAACATACAGGAGGGGGCAGAGAATCTGGCAGTGACTCATGGAAGCAATATATGAGGCGCTCAACTTGGTAGGTACCATTTTTTTGTTTTTATGTAGCTCTGGCTGGCTTTGGTTTAAAATTGGAAACATAATAAGTGAAGGACTGCGTTCAAGCTGTGTGAAGGAAATAGTGGAACAAGGACTGCGTTCAAGCTGTGTGAAGGAAATAGTGGAACAAGGACTGCGTTCAAGCTGTGTGAAGGAAATAGTGGAACAAGGACTGCGTTCAAGCTGTGTGAAGGAAATAGTGGAACAAGGACTGCGTTCAAGCTGTGTGAAGGAAATAGTGGAACAAGGACTGAAATAGTGGAACAAGGACTGCGTTCAAGCTGTGTGAAGGAAATAGTGGAATAAGGACTGAAATAGTGGAACAAGGACTGCGTTCAAGCTGTGTGAAGGAAATAGTGGAACAAGGACTGCGTTTAAGCTGTGTGAAGGAAATAGTGGAACAAGGACTGAAATAGTGGAACAAGGACTGCGTTCAAGCTGTGTGAAGGAAATAGTGGAACAAGGACTGCGTTCAAGCTGTGTGAAGGAAATAGTGGAACAAGGACGGAAATAGTGGAACAAAGACTGCGTTCAAGCTGTGTGAAGGAAATAGTGGAACAAGGACTGCGTTCAAGCTGTGTGAAGGAAATAGTGGAACAAGGACTGCGTTTAAGCTGTGTGAAGGAAATAGTGGAACAAGGACTGAAATAGTGGAACAAGGACTGCGTTCAAGCTGTGTGAAGGAAATAGTGGAACAAGGACTGCGTTCAAGCTGTGTGAAGGAAATAGTGGAACAAGGACGGAAATAGTGGAACAAAGACTGCGTTCAAGCTGTGTGAAGGAAATAGTGGAACAAGGACTGCGTTCAAGCTGTGTGAAGGAAATAGTGGAACAAGGACTGAAATAGTGGAACAAGGACTTCGTTCAAGCTGTGTGAAGGAAATAGTGGAACAAGAACTGCGTTCAAGCTGTGTGAAGGAAATAGTGGAACAAAGACTGCGTTCAAGCTGTGTGAAGGAAATAGGGGAACAAGGACTGCGTTTAAGCTGTGTGAAGGAAATAGTGGAACAAGGACTGAAATAGTGGAACAAGGACTGCGTTCAAGCTGTGTAAAGGAAATAGTGGAACAAGAACTGCGTTCAAGCTGTGTGAAGGAAATAGTGGAACAAGGACTGCATTCAAGCTGTGTGAAGGAAATAGTGGAACAAAGACTGCGTTCAAGCTGTGTGAAGGAAATAGTGGAACAAGCTATGTGGAAGCTTCTTCAGCCGACCGATCAAAAGAGGAAACAATAAAAAAAACTTAAGTGTCTGGAGTTGTTGGAGGGAAATGGAAATGTCTTTTCATTGCAAGCTTCATCATACCTTGTTCCACTGTTTCATAAAAATTAGTGTCATCATTTGATCACCTTCTAACCATGTCCTTCAATGAATTTTAGGATGTTCATCGATAAATTTAATAACTGTCAGAACCATCTATCAATACACATTTGAAAATTATAAAATCTTAGCTTACCTTATTTGTATAAACACAATGAGCATTGGTATGTATTGAAATAATACTATTCTTTGACACTCTCCAGCACCATTAACTTCAGCAAGGAGCTTCCTTTGGCTCAAGGCATCAAGTTTGAGTGAATTCAAAGTTAACCATTTATTAATGAACATTGGTGAGAGAGTGTGAAATGTGTGGATTGTTACTTTACCTGTAACCAATTTCCATTTTTTGTGTGATTATCACCTACAGTGACTATACAATTGATTGTAAAGATTAGCTGGTTTGACTGTAACCGCATGTGTTGGTTAGAAAAAGTTGCAGAGCAATGTTCTTGTTACTTCTACAAATACTAGTCCAGGCTTGTGAATGAGCCGATATTTTACACTCAGATCTTTTTAAAAATAAAATTCAATGAAAATGCATTGTTCATAAATGTTCGATACAATCTAGACAGTATTATTACTCTTTATAGCAGTGGTGTCCAACAATTTTTGGAACCTAAAGGTCAGTTCTGTTGTGCTAAGAATCACTTTACACAGCATGAAATTATTTTAAAATACAGTTTTCCCAATGGAGTATTTGGATCTCACACGTGGAACTCAAGAACCAGTGCTGGTCTCAAGAACCAGTGCTGGTCGCAAGAACCAGTGCTAGTCTCAAGAACCAGTGCTGGTCTCAAGAACCAGTGCTAGTCTCAAGAACCTGTGCTGGTCTCAAGAACCAGTGCTGGTCTCAAGAACCAGGGCTGGTCTCAAGAACCAGTGCTGGTCGCAAGAACCAGTGCTGGTGGCAAGAACCAGTGCTAGTCTCAAGAACCTGTGCTGGTCTCAAGAACCAGTGCTGGTCTCAAGAACCAGTGCTGGTCTCAAGAACCAGTGCTGGTCTCTGCACTGAAAATATTGAAATCCATTGTTCTATTAGGAAAATACTAAAAATTCCATGTTTTTTTCTAAATTGTTATTTAAATCTTAGAATCTCATAAACTTGTGAAAGTTCTACATTGTGTTCATTTAACTGACCAATATGTGTCTTACCTCATCGGTGCGTGTATAAATATGAATCTTTTTTTTTTTTCTCTGTTTGAGAATCTTACAGATTTAAAGCATTGAACAGTTTAAAATTATAGTTATTAAATAAGAGCTATTAAGTTTCTGTTACTGTTCCATTCTACAAAAAATCTACTTCAACATTGACTGGAAGTTTTTATGGTGGCCTTCTATTTTGTGGTATCATTTGGTTTCTTATAGCTGTAGAGTTATTTTTGCGTTCTGAAGTTCAGTCAGCATTTATTGCTGTTTAGAAGATATCACATGCTACTCGGGTTTTTGGAAAAACTTACACAGTATTGTATTTTACCAGGAATGCTTGTGGATGCATACAATAAATATATGATATAACTCAAAGTTCTTTCTGAATTTATTTTAATATATTTCATGTAACTTTTGTACATGTATTACCAATCATCCTGACTTTTGCACAATTAAAAGAATAATAATAATAAATATTAAGGTAAATGAAATGATGAGACCACACTAAAAGTCTTGGATGTTACGTTCTCACTTCACCACTCTTCTGAGCACAGAATTCAGTGAAAATTTGCACAGCATTCTTATTAAAGAAAAACTCTCAAGGAAATAAAAATCATCACAAAATTGAATTACTTTTATATATAATGACTAGATTTTTTTATAATAATTGTTTAAATAATATTGTTTGAATGTAATGAATTAAAATGAAATGAACATGAAATTAATAGCTTTCTAATAGCTGGATAAACTACACCCATCCATTGATCATGTCCTGTTCTATATCATACTGTGTAGCATTGGGGGTCAGACCACAGCGACGTTTGAAGGTGTTACCATACGTCCAAATCCATTTATTGGTAACTGGGAATGATTTAAACAAGATTCTTGTAAATAATTAAACATTATTGTCCTTCCAAACAGTTCATTTGAGTTAATTTAACTTCCAAACAGTTCATTTGAGTTAATTTAACTTCCAAACAGTTCATTTGAGTTAATTTAACTTCCAAACAGTTCATTTGAGTTAATTTAACTTCCAAACAGTTCATTTGAGTTAATTTAACTTCCAAACAGTTCATTTGAGTTAATTTAACTTCCAAACAGTTCATTTGAGTTAATTTAACTTCCAAACAGTTTGAGTTAATTTAATATATTGGTCAACATTCAACAATGAAAAGTTTCATTAACTTAAACATTCAACTTTCCAATGATTTTCAATGAGTTTGGAAGCTGGAATAATTCATATAATATATCACATATAAGTTGTGTCTTTATGGGGGGGGGGGGGGGGGGAGACTGTATTTGCTGTAATGCTTGTATGTAGCATTAAAAGTAAATTCATTTTACCCCATTTGTGTCCAATGAGCACTGGGCATGCAGCGTGATGAGTTGTATTTTCTAACTCTCCAGCTGGTGTAAAACTATACCAGAATAAAGCCATGTTCTGTGGATTGAATCAAATGAGCTGAGAATAGAATGGACTATGCTTGTAATTAGATAGGCATTTAGTGAAATGAACATGGGCCAAGTATCAACCACATACCATTCTTTCCCCCCCCCCCCCCATCAAATTGAGCCACCCAGAGTATATATAGATTACATGAGCTAGAAATTGTGATAAAAAATTATTAATTTAATATATAAAGCAGAAAATTGAATGCAATATATAAAAATTCTCTTTTTTATTTACATTCCCCTATAAATGACACATGGATCTTAAATCAACTATCTTAGACAAGGATAAAATGACACATGGATCTTAAATCAACTATCTTAGACAAGGATAAAATGACACATGGATCTTAAATCAACTGCCTTAGACAAGGATAAAATGACACATGGATCTTAAATCAACTATCTTAGACAAGGATAAAATGACACATGGATCTTAAATCAACTATCTTAGACAAGGATAAAATGACACATGGATCTTAAATCAACTATCTTAGACAAGGATAAAATGACACGTGGATCTTAAATCAACTATCTTAGACAAGGATAAAATGACACATGGATCTTAAATCAACTATCTTAGACAAGGATAAAATGACACATGGATCTTAAATCAACTATCTTAGACAAGGATAAAATGACACATGGATCTTAAATCAACTATCTTAGACAAGGATAAAATGACACATGGATCTTAAATCAACTATCTTAGACAAGGATAAAATGACACATGGATCTTAAATCAACTATCTTAGACAAGGATAAAATGACGTACAATATTAAGATGCTGACATTGAAACCTTGTATTCTGCTCCCTACAATAAACCAACATTTCACTTACTTTGACGGGTTTGACAACAAGATCAGCATTTGTAAATGCTGTTGAGCCGCCAAAGTCCACTTCAGTTAACTGAAATAAGCAAATTAGGTCGTGGGTGAATATATAAGATCGTATTATATTTATATTATAATTGTAATAAGTTCAGGGGGAAGTGAAAAGCAATTTGACACGTTTTTGCCAAGTTCTTTTATTTTAAAATCAATGTCAGTGTTTGTTTACTTGTTTAACATTTTCTATCATCAATTAAAAAAATTCCAGATTTTTTTTGGGGGGTGGGGTGTGTTAAATCAGCGGCTCTCAACCTGTGGGTCGCGACCCCTTTGGGGGTCGAATGTCCTTTTCCTAGGGGTTGCCTAAGACCATCGGAAAACACATATACTAACAGTTATGAAGTAGCAATGAAAATAATTTTGTGGTTGGGGGTCGCCACAGCATGAGGGACTCTATTAAAGGGTCGCGGCATTAGGAAGGTTGAGAACCACTATGTTAAAGTAAACTAAAGACTTCTTAATAGACGCCATAAGTTCATTACACTTGTAATTTCTCTGGAAAAAAAAGATATAGTATTTTGAAATTAGAAATAAACCTTTCAATCTACTGAATTTTTGTGAAATTTATGCTACTTCCCTCAGATAAATTTATGCTACTTCCACTTCCCTCAGATAAATTTATGCTACTTCCACTTCCTTCAGATAAATTTATGCTACTTCCATTTTCCTCAGATAAATTTATGCTACTTCCATTTTCCTCAGATAAATGTATGCTACTTCCACTTCCCTCACATAAATGACACATTATGATGAATGTAAGATGACTTTTGTTATAATATGTTTATCTTCTGTACATAATTGTGCTATTCATTTAGAATTTGTAATAAAACAAAATGATTAGTTAAAACTGGCATGTCACAATTTATAAACGTTATCTACAACTGCAAACAGCATTTTTATCTTTTTTTGTGTCTGGTGAAAGGGGGGGGTGGCACCTCCCTAGCTACGTCACTGCAAATATGATTTCCTTTAGCGTGTTATGTATAGTTTATAACTATATAGATTTCAGGGGCGAAACTAAGCAGGGGCCAAAAGCATGCTTTCAGGAAGCGCCAGAACCGGAATAAATGTGGTTTTCTTATGCCTCGGAAAGGGGGTGGGGGCAGAGTTAGAGATGGCCCTGGGATTCCTAATCCCTAATTTTGGCTTATGGCTCGGAAAGGGGTGGGGGCAGAGTTAGAGATGGCGATGGGATTCCTAATCCTTAATTTTGGCTTATCGCTCGGATAAGGGGGGGGGGCAGAAGTGAGATGGCCATGGGATTCCTAATCCCTAATTTTGGCGCTGATAGAGGCTCACACCTAAACTCCTGAAATGCCTTCGTTTTCCAGCACCCCCTCAACCCCGAATGAAAGTGGCTTAAAGTTAGTGGGGGGAAACTACACCATTGGTTATATCGCATGGGCTAACCTGGGCCCAAATGCTGTTCCTAAAATTACCTGACTGGATTGTCGGGGAGTAGGGACCGCGAGTGCATTACTTTGCCCAGGTGTGCACCAGTTGCTGTTAAGACGGCCCCGACTTCAGTTTTTGCACACTAGCACGAACTGTCAATCTCATACTGACATTACGTGTCAAATTGAAGTCACACTTACAAACATCAATTTCATACTGATATTAAGTGTCAAATTGAAGTCACTTACAAACATCAAATTCATACTGACATTAAGTGTCAAATTGAAGTCACTTACATAAATCAAGAAGGTTGCGAGTCTATTTCCACAGTTCTCCATTACATCAAAGTTGTTTTTTCTAGCCTCCTGTTAGGTAGAAACGTAACTATTATTTTTTTAAATGGATGTTGCGTTTTATATAAGATTCCAACCCATTCCTAGCAAATATCACTTACTAATTAATATTTTTTAAAGTCATTTACCGGGTATGTAACTACACTTGGAAGATTTTGTTCCCTACAGAATAAAGAAGACATACATATACACACATATATATACAGATCATTATTTACATATATAATCAGCAATGAGACCAAAGGAAGGTAGCAACTTAAATATGTCTTACCCCGTCAAATGGGTCTAAATGTACGTCATAATGACCTCCCATTCCATAGTTGACCACCTGTAAGCAAAAGTAAATACATGACTATGTTTGGACAAAAAGTAGATACATTACTATGTAAGGGCTAAAAGTAGATAGATACATTCTATTTAAGCCAATGTACGAGCTAAAAGAAATTAGTTGTGTGATATGTTAAGACTAAAAAAGAGATATATTACGACGTATGGGCTAACAGTTACATATATTTTCAACGTTTGGGCTAACAGTTACTTTCTTTGTGTTAAATGGGCAATGGTTTTAGTTACAGATGTTTGATTGACATCCTTCTCATTATTATGAGGTTATTTACATGAGGATTTTGTTAAGGTAGAAGACCCCCCTGGGACCCTAAAATTGAAGATCCTTAATTAAAATTAATTTCAACTAAAAAGATAGATTCTATGGGGTTGATAATTAGTACCTGAAATGAAATTAGAATTTTTATGGAAATTAGGATCCCAATATGGCCGCCGCGTTACTAAAAATAGCTCATATTTATTTAGAACGGGTAATATTTCCTGTGGTAAACGAAAAATGTGGTGTAGGACAGGGTCTTTTATCTTTTCTATGTCTTTTTTTTAACTCATCGACCCCTCTGCCAGTGATATAAAGACCACGGACCCCTTCCTATCAGTGGGGTAGGAAGGGGGAGAGGAGGGAGCGGTGCGCCCTTGGTAGCAGTATTTTTCTTTATTTTTGAGGAGCGGCATTTTCGGCTAACTGCGGATTTTTTTTCGTAGAGTGGAGGTGGATCCAGGCATTTCCTATGGCCCAAAATGCGTTTTTTTCACCTTACCGATCCCAGGAACGAATCTATCAAAAATCATTTCACAGCATCCTACATTATTACGGACATCTCACACAAGTAATCAACCCAGAATACAAAACTTATATGATATAAGTAGCCATGTGCTGGGACCGGTCCAGTTCAGACAAACTGGTTGTTTAATTTTGACTATTCAACTGAGCCGGTTGTTAAATTTTAACTATTCTACTGAACCAATTGTTAAAATGTCGAACTAATAAAAACAATTCCAAAATCCAAAGAAAGGAAACTATAAAATTTAACGAATTAAATGATTTGTCAATCTCTCGGTAATTATTATAACGCTATTGGAGTCTGAAATAGCGTTTGCTTGCGAAAGAAATTTATTCACCGAGATTTGCAGAGCCGGCTGTTTCTTGATGGGCCGCTGCAGCACACCGCTCAATGTAAGCCTTGAAAATTATTTTGGCATTTCTGGTTCTGTTTTGTCTTGGTTTAGGTCGTTCCTCTCCAATAGAACGCAGGCGGTCTCTATCGATGACTTTCTCTCCGGCAGTGCTGATTTGGTGTACGGAGTGCCACAGGGGTCAGTTTTGGGCCCGGTTCTATTCACATTGTACACCAGGCCACTGCTCCTCTTGCTTGGGAGGCATGCTGTTGAGAGCCAGTCATTCGCAGATGACACGCAGCTATACAAGCATACCCATCCCTCTCTTGTGGATTCCGCTGTCCAGACTTTGCAGGAGTGCATTGGTGATGTTAAGTCTTGGATGACACACAGCAAGTTGAAGCTGAACGATGACAAAACGGAAGCACTCCTCATTCACAATCACAAATCATCATCTACCTCAACTCTCCCCAACTCATTTCAAGTAGGTAACTCAGACATAAAGTTTACATCCTCTGCTAGGAATCTTGGTTATATTCTTTCTAACAACATGTCTCTTGATAAACATATCTCTCACACTTGTCGTTCTGCATACACCGCTATCCGTCAGATCAGCTCCATCCGCCACTACCTCACAGTTAGCGCAACAAAAACACTAGTCTGTGCTCTTGTTCTCTCGCGTCTTGACTATTGCAACTCTCTTCTGTCAGGTTCACCAAAACACTTCATAGAAAAACTACAAAAGATTCAAAATTCAGCTGCTAGGCTAGTTCTAAAGGCAAAAAACGTGATCATGTCACTCCACTACTCCACTCACTTCATTGGCTTCCTATACAGGCACGCATTGATTACAAGCTGTCTGTTCTCTGTCATAACTTTTTCTCAGATTCCTGCCCTTCCTATCTAACCAAACTTCTTTCTGTCTATTCACCCCTTCGACAGCTTCGCTCCTCCGCAGACACGCGTATTCTGTCCGTTGCTAAGACACGTACTAAAACATATGGTGAACGATCTTTCTCTTTCTGCGCCCCCAAACAATGGAATTCTCTGCCACTTAACATCCGCAATATAACAACCACACAGGCCTTCAAAACTGCACTCAAAACACATCTCTTTAAACTCTATTACCCCGACTGATTCCCCACATCTGACCGATAAACGATGCTGCTAGCTGCCGTCCATGGTATGTCATGTAAAAGTTCTGGGGTGGGTGGGGTGAATATGAATTTGTTTTTGTTTTGTATCTATACAACTGTTTTTTGTATCACATAAATGCACTTTATTTTATTGTCACGATTATGTTTCCTTTGCTAATATTTTTATGTACAGCGCGGTGAGCCTAGCCCTAGGCTGGGGGTACCGCGCTATATAAGACAACATATAATAATAATAATAATAAGCCAAATCCATAATTAAGTCGAGAAAACAGTAGACTAGCCTTAGCTCACCTGAAACGGTTCACCGGAGAACGGAAAACCCGAAGGGTCTTGTGAGGTGTCCAGTTTGGTGATAGCCGCTACCTTCTGGCCCATACGTTTCACAACCTCAGACTCGTGATCATTGACAAAAGACCTAAAATAGTTGAATGCCACAGTTGAGAACATGTTTGTTTGGGTTTTTTTAAACTTTAAAAAAAAAAAACCAGTGATAAAATATAAAGTTGATCATGAGCATTAATGTAGGGTACTTAAACTGTCATAAGATACATCAAATGGGACATCTCTATGAATTTGTGCAATATTTTACAGTTCAGAATGAGGCTAAAACTTACCAAAGTTCTTTTTTTTTTAATGAATTCGTTTGAGGAAAAGTTAGAACTAGAGAACATAAAATAAGATTTTAAAAAAATTAAGGCCTGCTAAAGACTTGTATTCCTGAACAATCACACACGAACGGAAGAATTGCATGAAATGACTTACAGCTCACTTGTTCGGCTTTCACTTCTGACCGATGCACCTCCCTTCTCTGTTTTGCCTCTATCCAGCTGTAACAGAGTGCACATTGTAGTCCACAATGAGTGCAAATTTTGTTAACTAAACAATTAAAGCATCTTCTTAGGAAAGTGAAAATAACGAGACGTCATCATTGCAGCGCGCACAGCGGAGACAAGGACGTAGCGAGAAAAACACGTCAAGATGGGTTTTGTCGTGTTCAGCTAAAGTTGTTCGACAGATGGACATGATCATACAATCAAACTTGAATAATTGCAAGCGTCAGGTTTTGTTTTTTTTTTAAATCCTATAATATCCGCTTTTGTTCGTGGCTGGCAAAATATTCAGATGGCTAATTGACCCACATCCCGCCAACCTTTCGAGCTGAAACTTGGCTCATAGTCGTGTTGCCAATGAAAACACCTTCTATCAGCCCCAACCCCCAAAAATAATGTTTTCCTGTTTTTTTCAAGGGGAAGATGAAGGAAATATGACGCCACTGATTTCATGAAATAAAATTTCCGATAACTGCGCTAAATGACATTCTTTTTTAAAAAAATATATTGCAAGTGCCTTTGGTGCGTAATATTTTCATTTGTTTTTATGAAATATTTGGTGTAGTAAATCTGCGGTGTAAATGCGGGTGGGACTTTAGAACATTAATACAGTTCAAGGCGATGAAAAAAATTGAGGCTGCGAGCCTTAGAGGGAGGGGAGCACTAAATGGTATTCTTATAACGAAGTGGCTATTGGCACCCGGGTACCAGAATTGAGAGGTTGGGATTTAAAAAAACGATTTAAAATATTATTGTTGGGTTTGTAAGACCAAATGAGGTATCAAATGAAAGATAATTGAATGTACTATACGTTTGTAAACTTATTTCTTCATTTAAACTAAAATAAACTACCACAAATGACATCCGAATAGCATTAGTCAAAATGGACCCAGACACGCAGCGCCGCCATTCGCACCCGGGTATTATTAGACTCAGTGCTATTCGGATATCACACACACACACATTTTCAAATGCTCGCTATTACATTTTATAAAGGATTTATGCGAAAAACTTTGTTTTAATTTTAGCACAAATTTGTGAAATGGCTGCGTACCTTCTTCCTGGTGAAGTCGATGATGTAGGCCCCTTCATCGTCGGTAATAACTTGATAGTAAAGACAAACGTACGGCGATATAGAGATGACTTCCTGCTTGAACCGGTTGTATGGAGGCGAGGCCACGCTGTACTTGCAAACCAGGCGTGGGTCGAACGTGCCCTGAATAGAAATTCATCTTATTTGAGTTCAACAGTGGCGTGATGGGAAACGTTTTGATTTCTCCCAGATTAGAGGCGGTGCAAGAAATGTGTTTTAGAAATATGTTAAACACGACAAAGAGAAAAAGTACATTAAAAAAGTTAAGTGTCCTTTGTTGAAATGTCGTCTCCTGAATGTCTTTGTTTAAATGTCGTCTACTAACAAACTTACTTACTTAAGAAAATCAGCAGACCATCGAGCCGATGCTCATAAGGTCTTCCCCAGCATACCTCCACCGCCCCCAACTGGTATTCAACCACTCCCCCAGTGGTCTCTATTCCAGTCAGGCCGCGAAGCGGCATGCCGAGGGGTCCCCGCCCCTGAGACAGCCCCACCCACCCTTCCACTCGATTGATTATGCGAGTGAGGCCGCATCAGAGAAGAAACATCTGGCCAGCCGGGGTGATGCATACACAGCAACCGGGCCGGACTTCCTTGGGCTGGGGTGGATACAATTTACGTCTCTAAAGCCCCCCCCCCCTTCCCACCCCGGGGAGACTCGTAGGTGTTAACAGACGCCCTCTAATAGGGTTTACGTGGTTTTCTGCGGCATGACTAATTCACACCGCAGCTGGGAAATGATAAAAAAAGAGAGGTTGCCTAGGAGCAGTACCCTCAAGACTGCATATTTGGAATCATCGGCTAGGGTCGCAACACTCCTTCGCCTCATATCCATGCGGCAACTGTAATCATATCCCGACCTGTTTCTACGTTATTTTCGGCTGCATTTGGTAGGAAACCATGCAGTCGTGCTCTTTCTAACGCAGTTTCCGTGCGTTACCTTTGCCTTTCGGCGCGGGTCCCCTACACGGTGATCATGTGCCCCGAGTAATGTTACAGGGGGTTCGTTGCAAAACGCCTCTTTGTCGACATGCCATTTATGGGACGGACATGCCGACTAGAGCCCCGGGGGAGTCGTCTACTAAATGTCTTTGTTTAAATGTCGTCTCCTGAATGTCTTTGTATAAATGTCGTCTACTAAATGTCTTTGTTTAAATGTCGTCTCCTGAATGTCTTTGTATAAATGTCGTCTACTAAATGTCTTCGTTTAAATGTCGTCTCCTAAATGTCTATATTTAAATGTCATCTCCTAAATGTGTTTGTCTCTCCGAAAAAAAAGTATACGGGTGAAGAACAAATTAACTCGAAAATTGAATCATGGGCAAAAATAAATTTTAAGATCCCTTGATGACACCGGGTGTTTGTGGAGTAATTATAGAACCCTCTGAGATGTTTTACTACTGCTGCAATGTCATTAGTTGAACAACGGGGGCATATCTAAATTGTTTGTATCAAGCCACCACCGTCTTTGTAATCTGGGTCTCCAATAGTGTTGGGTCAGTTCGCAATGAGTCAGGATCTCAAACTACTGCAAAATGTGGCCAAGATAACTGAAGACACTAGATACTAGACACAGGACTTGCACACAATATTACACACCCTAAACTTCCTGTAATTATTACGTGTCTTTAACTGCATGGTATCCTACATACTGTGGCGTCGTAACAGCAACGGGGGGGGGGGGCGGCTGGGCAAATTAATACAGTGGGACCCCCTACTCTCCTATAAACCATTCAGGTAAATAGGAACAGCATTTGGGCACAGGTTTGCCCATGCGTCATGACCAGTGTTACTTTCACTAACTTTCAAATGATTTCATTTGGGTCGGGGTGCCCTTTCATGAGTTTAGGGGTGGGCATCTATCAATGCAAAAATTAGGGATTAGGATTTCTGACTCTGGCGCCCACCCCCTTCCATACAAAGACACACACTTATTCCGGTTGTAACACTTCCCGGAGGCATGCTTTTGGCCCCAGCTTAGTTTCGCCTCTGGAATCTATAGAGTGTAACTATATATAGCAGACTAAAGGAAATCATATTTTCAGTCATTTAGTTGGGGGGGGGGGGGGTGCCGCCAGGGGGGGGGGGCTAATATATTTGCTTTACATTAGCACTATATATTTTTTATTATTATTATTCTATCACAAATCTTTTGCTGCCCTCGTGGACACTACTTCTCAGCCATATTATAATTTTTTGATAGTTTTTTATTTTATTCGTTTTTCTGTTTATTCGCTGATGAAGGCTTCCTGCCGACACGTTCGTTGTTTTTTTGCATTCCTTTTTTTTCAGGTTTAACCTTACTGTGTTTTACTAACTTCCTATTGTGCTAACCTGATTGCAGTCTCCCCCATTATTACCCTTAAACAAGCAAAAACACAAACAGTGTCATTGGTTTTAAAATTTTTAAAAATTGGCCACTGCACTGTGAAATCAAATTAAATTTCCAAAACTACAAGCGTGAGACCCCTACAAGCGTGAGACCCCTACAATCGTGAGACCCCTACAAGCGTGAGACCCCTACAATCGTGAGACCCCTACAAGCGTGAGACCCCTACAAGCGTGAGACCCCTACAAGCGTGAGACCCCTACAAGCGTGAGACCCTTACAAGCGTGAGACCCCTACAATCGTGAAGCCCTGGGTAACTGTCCACTGTTGTCCGTATCTTAACAAACCGCATCACCTAAACACACTTTGTGATATTATGTTCATCCTCTTACTACGCGTTCTTCTTTTTTTTTCTTTTAAACGTTCAAGTATTTACCGTCTTTAGCTTGTTTTGTAAAGAACAGAGACTCCTAAAGTTTTTTTCGGCCTCGTTCAAGATATTTTCATAAACTCGTGGTTTGGTCTGTAGCTCTTTCCTCAGTTCAAAGGCATCGCCGTTAGAAGGGTCTGAGTAAGAAGGTAAAAATAGTCAATTATTAAATTGTTATGTAAACAATATGACTTTAGAATCTGGTTTATCTTGAATTATAGACACATGCATTAAAAACGTATGTCAGTAACAAGTATGTCAGTAGCAAGTATGTCAGTAACATGTATGTCAGTAACATGTATGTCAGTAACATGTATGTCAGTAACATGTATGTCAATCACATGTATGTCAGCAACATGGGTGTCAGTAACATGTATGTCAGCAACATGTATGTCAGCAACATGTATGTAAGTAACATGTATGTCAGTAACATGTATGTCAGCTACTTGTATGTCAGCAACATGTATGTAAGTAACATGTATTTTTCGTCAATTTCAACGTGACATCGATTTAAAGAATATTAAACTATGCTTAGCTTTCTTGGTAACAGCTGTGTTGTGCCTATGCGTTTAACGTAACGGTTATTTGTGTTCAGTGTTTTCAATGCAAATGTCCATAAAAAATTTTTAATTGTCACATCCATTCATTTGTACTGACAAACCAATTGACGAGATTTGGTGTGCTTCCTACAAATATTTTAAACACCACCCTCTCCATCAATGTCGCTACTGCCCATGCTGGGCTCCGACCTGCTGCACCACATCCTTCCATTCAGATCGATCCACGGTTTTAACGCTGCCGTGCGCGGAACACCAACTGAATTAAATCTGTCGCTACATCATAAATCCATCTCAGTCTCGCTAGCCCGGTCAACCATCTGACCCCTTGGTTTCGATCTGTAAACCATTTTTGTTGCTCTTTAACTTGACATCCGATCGAGATGTCTTGTCCAATAAGTCTGGCTTTTTTTTTAAATTACCGTGTCTATAATAGTGCTGGGACTTGTACAGCTGGTTTATCTCTTGATTTGTCCCAAATCTAAATATCAAATACATAATTTTAACAATTTTTTCAAGGCTAAAAACTGAATCAATCCGCTCCTCAGGTGCTCAAGTTTAAAGAGTAGTGTTTTTGTTATTAAAACAAACAAAGAGAGAAACTTGAGATGACATCCATGGCAGCAAACCACAGTCCAGCCACTGCACCTTCATGTCACTTCATATTACCACGTACAACGAACAGAGCCATACCTACCGAGAATAACTGATTTGCGGAACAGACTTTCAGCGGTACCGTCGTGGCTCATCTGTCACGGGAAAGGAAGAAAATGAAAACGTTGCATTAACAAAACGTCAAACCTTTACAACGTAGGGTGTCGTAAGGTGTCATAGGGTGTCGTAGGGTGTCATAGGGTGTCGTAGAGAAATAAGTTGAGCTTATTATACCTGCCCCAAGCATCAAGGCAAATCTCGGGGCATTAAGGGGATCAAATGGACAAGCCAAATCTTGGGATACTGATCTGATCGAATGGTCAAACCAAATCTTGTGACATTAAGATGATCAAATGGTCAAGCCAAATCTGGGACTTTAAGATGATCAAAATGGTCAAGCCAAATCTTGGGACACTGATGTGATCGAACGGTCACGCCAAAACTTGGGATACTAAGGTGATAGAATGGTCAAACTAAATCTTGGGACACTAAGGTGATAGAATGGTCAAACCAAATCTAGGGACACTAAGGTGATAGAATGGTCAAACCAAATCTTGGGACACTAAGGTGATAGAATGGTCAAACCAAATCTTGGGAAATTAAGATGATCAAATGGTCAAGCCAAATCTTGGGACATTAAGATGATCTAATGGTAAAAAAAATCGTTGATTTTGAAATGATAACATCGTTTTGTGGGCGTCATCTCATTTTAAAATTACTAAAGCAACTGTCCAACGGCCTATGGAAAACAAATCCAAAGTATCGATCCCAGGACTCTGACATTTGTAAGGCTATCTGATATTATTTCCAAATGGTGCATTAATACATTATGGCGGTAAGACGCTTTGTATGGATATCAACGCAAATCCGTGCCAATAAATCCTTTTGCACCAAGACAGTATTTGTTGTCTCAATTTGCTGGGGCCAAGACAGTATTTGTTGTCTCAATTTGCTGGTACTAAGACAGTATTTGTTGTCTCAATTTGCAGGGTCAAAGACAGTATTTGTTCTCTCAATTTGCTGGGGCCAAGACAGTATTTGTTGTCTCAATTTGCTGGGGCCAAGACAGTATTTGTTGTGTCTCAATTTGATGGGGTCAAGATAGTATTTGCTGTGTCTCAATTTGCTGGGGTCAAAATAGTATTTGCTGTGTCTCAATTTGCTGGGGCCAAGATAGTATTTGTTGTGTCTCCATTACCTGGGGCCAAGACAGTATTTGTTGTCTCAATTTGCTGGGGTCAAGATAGTATTTGTTGTGTCTCCATTACCTGGGGCCAAGACAGTATTTGTTGTCTCAATTTGCTGGGGCCAAGATAGTATTTGTTGTGTCTCAATTACCTGTGTCCATGACAATATTTGTTGTTTCTCAATTAGCTGGGGCCATGACAATATTTGTTCTGTCTCAATTTGCAGTGGCCATGACAGTATTCATTATGTCTCAATTTGATAACAGTTTAAAAATATAGTTTTATACGTGAATTAATTAATGCCATGTTAGGGTGAAAAGAAACGATACAGGTGAGCAGCTAGGGAGATTCACTAGTGAGGGTATACGGAGTTCTACAGGAGTGCAAATTTCGGCAAGGTGTGCCAATAGAACATGTCATCTTCAAGATAGAGGATGTGGAGGATGTTAATTAAGGTTTGTAGTCAATAAGTAGGGGTTGAGGAGGAAATTTTTGGAAGACATGTATTTGAATTTTATAAAGATTCTACCAAAATTTCTCACTCGGACTTGATGTAAAAATCTGGATACGTCAATGTATTTAGAATAAGACAAAACCTACTCTCATGTGTACGCGCCCAAGGAGCGCAATTATCTGTCCCTCTGAAGGATATTCGTTGCTCCACGAGGAAGAGTTCCTTCTCAAGTCCAGAGTTGCCTCAAGCCACGATGCAGAGCTATTCATTTTTCCCTCTGTCCCGGATATTAAAAAAAAGACGTTTCAAGAAAAATTATAAATACTTAGGAATTGTCCGAGCCTGTTTGTAGTATCTCAAATAGGCTGCACCAAATGGAATAGTAGAAGTATCACTCACAACTGTACGTTATACATTCAAATAAAAGAAAATACTTACTAAACGTGCCTTTCAAACTAATTTTAATCGTAGGGGCTATTCGCATCCGGGTACCATAAGTGAGAGGTTGGAAATGAAAAAACTAATTAAAATATTATTGTTGGGTTTGTAAGACAACATTTGGTATCAAATGAAAGATAATTGAACGGACTGTATGTTTGTAAACTTAATTCTCTCGTTTAACTAAAATAAACTACCACAAATGACACCCGAATGTGATTGAGTCTAATGGGACCCGGACTCCCAGCACCGCCAGTCGGACCCGGGCGCTGAAGAATTAAGTTTACAAACATTAAGTCCATTCAATTATCTTTAATGTGATACCACATTTTGTCTTACAAACCCAACAATAATATTTTAGATGTTTTTTTTATCCCAACCCCTCACTTCTGGTACCCGGGTGCGAATAGTTGCAGGCCAATTTTAATACGCTTAGAATTCAATAAAGTTAAACGAGCATACATAATAATAAAGCATATCTTTTTTTTGCGCCCGCATGAAACATCTATCCTTCATTTTGGGTTTCTCCGGCTCAGATTTCTCGCCCCCCCCCCTCCCCCACACACACACACAAGTCTTACCAGAAAAAGCAGCTTGCCCAACTTGAAAGGCGTCTAAGACAGACAGAGCTGGTCCACTGTAGCCAAGATAATTACCTTTGATCATATCTCGTGGTTCCAGCCCGTACACTTCCTTGGTGGATAGAGTTAGACTGCAGCGTTACACATGCATTGTACTTAAGTTCAATAGAAATGGCGGATTTTAAACCGCTGAAGTCCGCAAAACAAATATTAACATGAATTTCAAAATAAAAAATATATATTATTTACTTTAACATAATTTAGTTAAATGATGGAGACTGTGGGATTGGGGTGGGGGGGGGGCAAGGCGGCGGGAGAGCTATACATTATGACTGTTATATGGCGCAGCCCAGCAGATGGCGCTGGTTGCCAATGTACTAGACGGGGGCTTTAAGAGCATAAGTTCAAGCCTCAATCAGACTATGTAGGTTAGTATGTTAGCTGGTTACATCAAAATATTTTTTTAATATAAAGGGGCCCTCAGATTATTTCTGTTTAGGAACCACAGTCATAAACACGTGAATCCTCTAACGCTTTGGAAAACCAATGCTAAAAAACATGTGTAGATGTTATACGCAATGACGGTTGGACCATGTTCATTTAGCATTACTTTTAAGTAAAGTATACCCACCTGCAACCTGATGAAGGATTTCCGAGCTCCTACGAGATCCTCCTCGGTAGCCACAACAGAGAAGTCTTTGGCGATGTCATTTTTTGAATCTGTTAATTTCACGGAAAATATGCAGGCTTTCGTTAAATTAATTAATCGACAAGAGTTATTATGTGTGCAAACAATGTCTAGTGCTTTTGATCGTAGAGAAGAGAACTTGACAATTATTTTTAATGCTAACTTTTCAAATGTCCACAACTATTCCAATGTTTGTATTACGTGTGCAAATGTTTGCGTCCAGTAATCTTTAAATTGGTTAATACAGAGCTAAAGTTCCCAACACTGAGCCAGCTAGTCCGATATATTATGAAAGAATCTTGGAAAGCTAAATATTACAATGTTTGGAGCCATCGCAAGACGGAAAGCCCAGGCCACTTATGACTTTTGGAGAGCCCAGGCCATTTATGACTTTTGGAGAGCCCAGGCCACTTATGACTTTTGGAGAGCCCAGGCCACTTATGACTTTTGGAGGACCCAGGCCACCTAAGACTTTTGGAGAGCCCAGGCCAATTATGACTTTTGGAGAGCCCAGGCCAATGATAACTTTTGGAGAGCCCAGGCCACTTATAACTTTTGGAGAGCCCAGGCGACTTATAACTTTTGGAGAGCCCAGGCCACTTATAAATTTTGGAGAGCCCAGGGCACTTATAACTTTTGGAGAGCCCAGGCCACTTATAACTTTTGGAGAGCCCAGGTAACTTATGACTTTTTGAGAGCCCAGGCCACTTATGACTCTTGGAGGGCCCAGGCCACTTATGACTTTTGGAGGGCCCAGGCCACTTATGACTTTTGGAGAGCCCATGCCACTTTTAGGTTTTGTGCACCTTGCATTGAAAGTTAATGGTTTCATTTTATCCCAACATTACAACTTTGCGCCCATTTTGCGTCTCAATTTGAGTCTCCGGATGAAATGTTGTGGACCCCTGAATAAGGCCATAGTATGTCGCCCGTACTTAACACTGAACGGATCCCTTTATAGTCTGCCACAAACTGCTTCATGGTCAGGTAAACCCCGTTAGGATGTTTCAAGTAATCCAAGAGAACCTCTCGTTGTCTCGCTTTCACTTTAGTCATCCGGCCTTGGTAAAATCTGGGATTTAAATAAAAAAGTAAAAATAATAAATAAATAAGTAGTGTTTAAAAAAACTCTTTTAGAATAGTGATCTCGTCACAATAGTGATCTCGTCAGACTGGTGATCTCGTCAGAATAGTGATCTCGTCATAATAATGATCTTGTTAGAAGAGTTATCTCGTCACAATAGTGATCTCGTCAGACTGGTGATCTCGTCACAATAGTGATCTTGTTAGAATAGTTACTTCGTCAGCATAGTGATCTCGTCATTGTTATCATCGACCCTGGTAATAATTTAAGTATTTTCTAAGCTTTTGTCTATCTGCTGTTATGTGATAACATGGATCGTGCGCTGGTTGACTCTGTTTCTTAGTGATAACTTGGACCGTGCTCTGGTTGGATCTGTTTCTTTGTGATAACATGGGCAGTGCTCTGGTTGACTGAATTTTTATTGATATTAACCTGTGGCACTAAACACCTATTTTGGAACCAGTCAATAACAGGAAACATGATTTATTTTGTATTTTGCATATTTACAGTTTCGAACTATTTCATAAGCCAGAGGGATGCAAGTACACTAGCCCCCCCCCCCCCCACACACACACACAAACAAAAACATTTTTGCCGCCAATCCATGTGTAAAAATATTTGTAAACTGAGTTTAGAATTATCTCCTTAAAAATAGCTTCAGCTCAAGTCTTCCACGGCCACTGATTCCTTATATTTTTGTCTTAAATTACAGAAATCCGTAGGCCAAAACAAATATTGATAAACATTATGGGCTTTTGAACACAGCGCAGATCGGTAGCAAAATGTGTTGTTTTTTTTTACATGGTCATGGGGCAGATGTCGAGAATGTTAACAACCAACAAAATAACGCATCAACCATAAAACGGTATATTGATATTAACAAGTCTGTGACAAAGAAATAGAAAAATCCCCCCCCCCCCCCCCCGATACCATCTGCTTCAAATCGAACTTTGAAGGCAAGGCCTGGCCTGGGCCATGATAGAGTGAACTCACGTGTTTCCCTTCACACATGGCTTAACGTCATTTAATTTTTATACCGGAAACCAAAGAAAACTAAGCAACGTTTACACATTCTTCTAACTTTACACAAGAGGCTTCATTTTGGTTCGTTTTTTTCTCTTCTTCAAGACCACAAAAAATGAAAATTTCTTTCAAGAATTTGCCCCAAATTATGTTAGTCATTTTCAAAAAAAAAACTTGTTCCCGAACTACCTCAGCAAAATGCAGTTGTAGGCTAATTCGCACATAAATATTCTTATTGAGCTAGCAGTATTTTATGTATTTTCCTTTCATCGAGCCTAACCCACGTCTACTTAGACAAAGACTTTTCCTTTTTTTTATCTTTCTTTTTTCCTTTTTTTTTTTTTTTTTTTTTTTTACAAGCATCCGATTGTCTCAAAGAGACGTGGTATGACTTTGCAGGACGAAATCATCAGGCCTGGCATTTTTTTCTTTAGGCCAATAAGTTGGTTTCATGGACAGTAAATCGCCTCTTTCTGCGCTAATACTTCACAAAATTTAATTTTAACAGGATCCGGAAGACTCAAGCAGTTTTGTCCACGCAAACCTATCGTATCCAACAAAACTCCAGCAATATGTCCACGCAAACCTATCGTATCCAAAAAGATTCAAGCAATGGGTCCACGCAAGCCTATCGTATCCAAAAAGATTCAAGCAATGGGTCCACGCAAGCCTATCGTATCCAAAAAGATTCAAGCAATGGGTCCACGCAAGCCTATCGTATCCAAAAAGATTCAAGCAATGGGTCCACGCAAGCCTATCGTATCGAGAAGAGGCCACGATAATATGTGATTTAAAACCTATCTTTAGCTTTTCAAATGAAATGTTTGAAAGAACGATTGCGTTGGAACTTGATTCTAATCAAGGCGTTCTTAACCAGGGGTGCATGCGTCCCCTGGGGTTGCGGGAGGCAGTGTCATGGTCTGCGAGAACACACAGGAAATCAGGTTTATTTTTATTAGCATTTTTTTTTCATCGCGGACATGTGTTTCGAAATCGAGATGTGGTTTAAAAATGAAGAAAGGATCAAGCGCTGCAAATAAAAGCCATGTTCTAATCAATATCACCGGGCTAATACTTATTCTGTCATGTTAAGTCAAGAGATTTATACAGTAGGCCACTGTGAGAGGATTGGTTCGGAAACAATCAATACGTCTTATTTTATAACTGTTGTTGCCCATGAGAAACGGTTTGATCGCTCCAAGTTCGATCTGTTGTTAATACTTTAGGGTAAAATGAAAACAATGTTTGCTCCCTGTCAGTATTTCTTTATCTGCACATACTGCCCAAAAAGGGCATTAGAGTAAGATAAGAAAGTAACAAGGCGATCAATCATTATTAAACAATCCATGTTACCCGATTTTCGCCATTGCCTAATGTATAACTAATTAATGTGTAAAAGAATTACCGGTGAAATTAAGGAGTCGTCCAATTTTACGATTGTCGGTGCAAGATAAATATTACGGCAAATGTAAGAGTTTGAAATTACCATTTAACTTGATGATTTACATTTTGTCTACTCCTGAAAGCAATGACGTCACACGACAACCTGCTTTTCAAATTTTCTTCATAAAAAAACACATAAAAAAAACATTCGTCGCGTGGTGATACGGGAGATAAAGTGAAGGAAAAAAACAGGTGTCACTTACTCGGAGAAGTAGGACATGGCTTGGTCATCTCCTAGCTTGGACACATCTCCGAAAAGCTTCTCCAACGTCTGCTCCTCTAGCAGGACCATGTCCTCAATTTTCTTGGACGACGTGTAAATATCCGACGTGGACACGTGAACTAGCGCCAGGGTCAATATAAAGCGAACGTAGACGCGACTCATTTCTATAGTTTTAAGTTCCAATTTACGTCAAAGTCAAGTCAGAGTCTTACACAACACATTAAAACCACAGGAGGTTTGAACAAAGTTGGAAGAAAAAAAACGTCATCCGTGTGTTGTCTGTTCCCCCGTTGTTGCGAGATAGTTGATATTGATTAGAACATAGAAAAGCCACGCCACTAATATGCCCCCACGTGAATGAGATGCTAGGTGTTTTCACACAAAAAAATGTAAAATGCAATCGTTGACTTGATCGTGTCGAGTTTCCCCCCACGTCTGCTGCCGTCAATACGTCTCATTGAATAAAGGTGAAGGTAACAGATTGAATCTGGAAGGCAGCTGAAGAAATATTTCTTACCAACGTGTCACTAAATTGAACGAAAATAAATATTTAGAGAACAACCACATGTGCGCTAATTATTACGGGTATTGATGTAAGCATATACGAGGAAGAACTGGGAGGGTGGGGGCTGGTGCTTATATCTTTTGAGTGGTTAAACAATTTAATGTGTCTAAATATTGGTAATGTGAGGCCTCCACCCCCCCCCACACCCCACACCCCACCACTCTTTTCAACCGCAATCAACATCTTAACCCCAGCTTAACATGCAGATCTGATCCATTTGCATTTATATAATATATACATAAGTGTGTGTATGTGTGTGTGTCTGTATATACTAGCAAATAAACCCGGCGTTACACGGGATCACATTTGGAACAAAGATTACAACAGATATTTAGCTTAATTCGAAACTAAAGACACTTAAAAGCCGTCGGTTAAGTAAAAAAAAAAATCTTTTATTTGTCTCATTTATAACTTTTGTCAACATTTAGTTCTCCGATGGGATCCCGTTTCCCGATGTGATCTTGTTCCCCGATGGGATCCAGTTTCCAAATGGGATCCCGCATCCCGTTTCCGAATGGGATCCCATTCCCCGATGCGATCCCATTCCTGGATCCCGTTTGGAAATGCGATCCCATATCTAATGAGATTCCGTTTCCTGATGTGATCCCAGTCCCGTTGGCACCCCATTCTTGGGTGGGATCCTGTTTCTAGATGGGATGGTGTTCTCCCATGGGATCCCGTTCCCCGGCGAGTTCCCTTACCTCGGTGGTATCTGGGATCCCATTCCTGTTGGGATCTATTGTCTGTTGTGATACGGTTACCAAGGGAGATCACGTTTTTTGTAAGAACCCGTTCACCTTTAGGATCCTGTTCCTCGGTGGGATCACGTACTCGTTGGGATTATGAGGGGTATGTTTAAAACAAAGTTTTATATATTCCCTGAATGGATTTAATATTATTAGTTTTAAATCCACCATATTTCAATGCGGACTATGAAGGGTATTGCTAAAAAGCTAGGCCTTTATCCATTAATTCACATACATCCTCTAGCGTTGCTTAAGCCTATTGGTAGTTATATATCTTATAGATGGAAATCGGAATGGGTATTATAAGTTCAGTACCCTTTGGTCAAGATCCATATATTCATGCAGAAGTATTTGTTGTTAATTTTATTTATATAGCTCATTTTAGAAAAAAAAATTGTTTAGAGTCGCCGGCCCAGAAAGGCATAGTTTGTAAAGTTCACGCCCAGTATTTCCTCCTGGATAATAATGGATACATGTACCAAATTTGGTCTAGATCCATCAATCCATGTAGAAACGTAGACGGAACAAATCCACAAAGTCGCAAACAAGCAAATAAATTTTCACATATTTTTTATATACCTTATATGAGACCAATATATATATATATATATATATATATATTAATTTAATAGATTATATACCTGGATACACCAAGAATTACAATTACACACGTCTACTAACAAAACAGCCCGGTCCATATAATTTATTAATGGATGTCTTGGGGCCTAAAAAAAAACTTAATAACTGTTTGACGCCGGCATTGCTTGTCCAACGAATCACTGTATTTGTGATCTCTTAATTATAATGAATGATAAAGGAAATAATAAACAATTAAAATATTTTAGAAATAACTTTCATTTTGCACTTTAATTTCGGGTCTCAATTATTTGTTTATAAAATTTACTTACTGTATTTGATTAAACATTTCTTCTTCCTAAAACCTTTCATGCAGTGGAAACAATTCAATTTTGGAATATTTAAAATTATGTATATATTTACATAGTGTGTGTGTTTGGGGGGAGGGGCATGGCACAAAAGAGGTTGGGAAACACTGCTTTAGCCTTAAAAAGTTTTTTCCAAAAATAAATAAAGCAAAGATTTGCTATTTAATGCAACCATATTATTTTAATAAACAGAAATAAACGTTGCATAATTTATAAAAAAAAAACTACAGTTCATTGCGTTATAAATTTGTTCTTACTATTACTAGTAACTTTTATAAATCCAAATGTTAAATATTAATCTTTTTTTGTATGTTGCTGTTGCAATGACGTTTCCACTCAAATAAATTGAGCAGCGAGCCGGCTCATGAGTATAGGACATACTGAAGACCCCTGCAATAGAGGATAGAGTATTCAGTTAACATCTTTATTAAACTTTCTTTTTTATTCCTTAAATTTAGATGCGACACGACATTTCTAATCAGTGAGCTTGTAAATTTTGCGTCTGGTGTAAATTTAACACTTGCAAGCGATACAATCTGTTTTGTGTTATCAAAATAACTCTTTTTGAAATTGTAATCGTTTTTTAGAATTTGGATCGTTAAATGAACAATACTTAACTGAACCAGGAGTAGCCAAACTTTTCAAAAAAATATAACCCCAATAAAGCGTCCGGACCTGACTGTATCCCGAATATTGTCCTGAAGACCCTGGCTGAAAACATTGCCCAAACCATCACCCGCATTTTCCAAAAGTCGCTTGACTCCAGCAAACTCCCGCTAGGTTGGCTTGATGCAAATATCATGAGTGCCTACAAGAAAGGTGACCATCATAACCCAGCAAACTACCGCCCAATATCATCGACCTCCGTCCCATGAAACATTATAGAACACATCATCTGTTGCTACATCATGAACCACCTTGAACACTACAACATTTTGACCAACTTAAACCACGCATTCCGCTCTGGATTTTCAACAGAAACTCAATTAATCATCACCACCAATGACCTCCTGGCCTACTATGACAAAGGTAACCAGGTCGATAATTTTCGACTTCTCAAAGGCCTTCGACACTGTTCCACACAGCCTTCTTCTACACAATCTCCACCGGCAACCTTCCTTTCTCGCTCTCAACATTCCTAACACAACAGAGCATACAAGTAGTGGTAGATGGCGTCCAATCGGGAAAAGCAAGACTCGGGAGTTCGTCAAGGAACAGTGCTGGGCCTACTTCTCTTTCTCTGTCACATAAACGACCTTTTCCGATACCGTAAAATCTCAAGTGAGGCTATTTGCAGATGAATGTCTTGTCTACAGAGAGATAAATAGCTACGATGATCAGAACCACCTCCAAGCCGATTTCAAATGCCTAATAAATTTGGCGTACAAATGTGGCATGAAATTTAACGAAACCAAATGCTACACAATGAGCATCTCAAGATAAAACCATCAAGCTATATGTACTCCCTAAACATCACAATTCTCCAAGTATCAAATAATCCATACCTTGGAATTCTCTTCTCGAATAACCTAAAATGAACACCCCATAAAAACAAAATTTGAAAAAAAGCCAACTCCACACTAGGTTTCATTCGTAGAAATTTGCGCCACTGCCCAACATCCTGCAAACGAAATGCCTATCTTGCACTCGCCCGTCCACTACTGGAATTTGGTGTAATCATCTGAGACCCATACCTAAATCAAGACGTGGAAAAGATGGAGCGAATCCAACGTAACGCAGTGCGCTTCATCGCACGCGACTACGAATACACCACTCCTGGATTCGTCACTGGCCTCTTAAAAATATTTGACATCCCCTCCCTCAAAGACAGACGAGAAAAGCTCCGCCTAACAATTCTTTATTAAGTGATCATGGGGCTAGTGCCGGCCATCCCAGCAAACGCGTATCTCATCCAACAGAAGCCAGGTCGCTTAATCAGAGCCAACCGCTCACTAAAAATTAACTTCACCTCTAACAACCCGATAAGCAATTACATCCAGAACAATAGTAAATGCTTCACTGAATCACGCTGTAACCTGGACAATACCGCTGTAACTAGACGTCAGTCGTGAGCTTCAAAACTGTCCTAGCATCCGCTGGGAGCCGTTAAAATACCAGCATCGCATCCAACCATTGCACATATGCCAGTACAAGGATTCAGCAACGTACCTTACCAGAACCATAAATTCATTTCATATACGATATTTAAAGTAACAGAAAGAATTTAAAACAGTATTTAATATCTAAGAATATGCTAGCAAGATACATCCGATGCGTAGAAAACGTTAGTGATGTTTCCTTGGTACATCAGAGTTTCATTGCAGCCGCCATTCACGTTCGTTCTCGTCACAAACGGGTGCAAGGAATGTAACCTGGAATACTGAACGGTAATCCATTTAATAGTGTGTTCATTTGAATGGTTATAGACATTAGACCTGCACTCGTCTAGACTATGTCTTGGTAATCACAGCTCTGGTGTCACGAGGGGCCAACAAAGACATATTCTAAAACGGTGGTTTCCGTAAGGGAAATATAATCGACTTAGGATAACATAACTGTTTATTTTGTAATGAGAGCACGTGTCCCATATGTGTGTGGCGTTCTCTCCGTAGAAAAAGATATCTAGGGAAGCTTGACACGCTACGGAAACAACTTCCCGAAACATGTTGGATCAAAGTACAAGACGAAGTCTTTGGGGACATTGAAGAAAATGTGTTTGAGACGCCCTTTAAGATTCTCTGGTACAATGACATCAATATCATGATCCCAGGGAACCATGCCGTGATGTCTGTAGGAACCAATCAATGTTCTGCCGTACATGAAGCAGGCCACATTGTGCTTTGTCACTAACTTATCAAATAGTTTGAGTAGTTGCATTAAACCAAGTTTTTCAGTAGTGAAATATATGCTAATGTTTTGAAGGAGCGATGTGGTGGTTAGATCTGGAGGTTAGGTTCCTCCGCTCTGGATGTTGTCATTATTTTGAGTTTCTAAACTTGGTTGCGAAATGTTAACAATTTTTATCTGGTTTATCGCAGTGCTGTTAAAACTCTTTAGGTTGAAGAGGGCTGAAGTTAACTCTGTCATCGTTGGCTTTCATTTCCGCTGTGCTTGTATCTGTTAAGTTGAGAACTGTGACTAAATGATTGGCAGATAGAAAAACTGACAAGCTTGTGGAAAAGAGGGGGCAAAATATTTTCTAGTGTGGGGGGGGGGCACAATATTTTTAGTAATGTTTTAATGTAGTTTTAATTTACTGTAGAGTATTTGTATGGTGAATGAACGGACAGCACACTGTAGTAATGAAGGGCATACTGTAGCAACACATTTTTTATTAACACAATATATGTATATAACAAAAAATATTACAACATAAATTTAAAATAAAATATTTTTTTTAAACAAGAACTGGAGTCGTCTGTTATCGTTACCAACCATATCTACAATTTTGTCCATAAAGTCTTTTTTGTTGCAGTTCACTTTGTCTCTGAGTACGCTTAACATGCACAACCCAGACAGACGTTCATCTGACATTGTAGATCTAAGCCATGTTTTTACACGACGTAATGTGCTGAACGATCGCTCCACCGTTCATGTTGTTGCTTGTAATGTTAGCAAAACTAGTAAGGCATACCTGACAGCGGGATAAAACTTTGCAAAACTAATTAATATAGAAAATATAAAAATAATTACCCAGTAAAACGAGATCAGCATCAGCTTAGTTACTTTCTCTTTATTTTCTCTTTACTTTAATACATTTTTGTCTATTTTTGTATAAAAATTTTTTTTTAATCAATCAATCAATCCAGGGGGGGGGCAAGTGCCCCACCTTGCCCCTACCTGCGGGCGCCCATGGCGTATCCATACGCCTCAACCATGAAGTAAAGAAGGATGAGTGTAGTTACAAGTAGGGCAACAAAGACAGTTCTCTTATGTAGAGGTTCTTTGCTTTTCTTTGGTATATTTAGTAAAAGACTCGTGTTGTGTCTTAGATATATCATTAAGCCAGACTGTGTGTAGGCTGGCAATCCGATATTTATTACTGCTTGACGTCTTGCTGTCATCGTATGTAATATGACTAATACGAAAACTGCTCACAGCTGCATGATGACCTACTTATCTTTTATTTCCAAATAATTAAAATTTTATTAGGCCTCGGCAAATGTTAACAGTCTTGTGGAAGAAAAACTAATGGAATGGTAATATTTATATCGTTATTTTTGTTTTAATTTTTTTCAAAAATAAAATTTGGAACCCTACCAAAAGTGTAATAATGCGATCACAGTTTAAATATTTAAATACAAAGCCAAATAGTGGGGGAAAATAAATCACTAAAAATTCATAACGTTTCTCCTATAAAAGATAGAAAGATTATCTTGGTGTCACTGGAAAGCTTAAAGCCCTCTCTTTCCAATGATATGCTCTTTGTCTGTATCAGATGTATTTGAAAATTTGATTTGGAGTACCTAACCCTAGGTTTATTCAATTCTTTCATGTGTCATATTCATTTTGATGTATTATTATCGTGATGTTCATTAATGTTGTCATAAGCTAATGTGATCACTATTGAATAATCTTAGGAAATGGTAATATTTCCATTATTATTTTTGTTTTATTTTTATTTATTTTTTTGAAATTATGGAAACTTAGGCTTTTTCAATTAATGCATTTTTTTTTAAAAATTGATCATTACCATGCTCATAAACATTGTTATTGTCGCAATAACATGTGTGTTCATGTAGTAGGCCTACTGCAGACCAGTTTACCTTTATCATTGTGGCGACCAATTAAGATGTCTTTTGGGATATCCGTCGAGACCTGTCACGCACAACAACAATTTTAAGAGACCCGGTTAAAAAGAATTACCCCACCAATGGTGGTGAGGGAGGTAGGTCGCCGAGCGAAATAATGACGTCACCAGCACGGAAAGACTAATGTGTTGGTACTAGGCTTAATATTAATACAGGGATGTCTTGCCATCTATGTATGGAAACACAAAGCATTAGTATGACGAAAACCGTGAGACATTGTTTTGATATTTGTATAGCCTTAATAACATAAATTTAGGTGACAATTGGCAATATTAGAGCCACAATAATTATTGTAAGTGTATGTTCTAGAATGTGATTATATTATAAAAGTCAAGTGTCCATTTTGCATGAATTTCCTTGGGGGCCAAATTTTCTCTTACCATACTACTTTAAAAACATTTTTAAGAAATTTAAATTACTTTTAAATTAAAATGGTAAAGCCAAAGTATTCATTAGATGTTTATTAATTAATATTCACAATGATCTCATGTTTTATATTTAAAAAAAATGCAAATATCGATAATTCCCCCAATCATTTTTTTGATGTATGCAGAATGTATGTGCGAACGAATTTCAAAATAACTAAACATTTCAGTTTCGGCTTCGGACAAAAATCTCGTTAAGCTTTTTGTTTCGGTGTCGGTTTTGGCCGAGAGTCATGTTTATCTTTCGGCCTAGTTTCGGTTTAGGCTGAAATCAGAAAATCACTTCCAGTCGATCTCTGTTGGAGAGAGTAACAAAAAGAATCTAGAGAAGTGCTCCACGGGCAGACCATTTTTCTTATTTAGAAATAGAAGATTTAACAAATTAATTATATCTCGGAACACAAGTCGAACTATTTAATATTATTAATGTTACACAATCAAACTTATATTGAAATTCTATTTTGAAAATTTAAGAATAAATCGTAGAGGCCTTGGATTGAAATACAATTATTTCAACCCCGATCTCTTTGTCTTTTTTTTTTTTTGTGACAATTTTTACTGATAAAACGGCATTTATTTTTTTGATCACGTGAGCTTTAATTTAAGAACAAACATTAGAATACTCCATTTTCACCACTAATACTCTTAAGAAATTTCATCTTTGAATGCAATAAATAAATAAAAATAATTTATCCTGAATCTAAATTATTCAACGATTCCAACGAAGTTTAATGCTGTTTTTACAAAAGCATCTGACATGGCATCTTGAGCACGTGTCTGGTAAGCCAAGTCATCAACAGTAGCTGGTTAAGTTTAATACCGCCAACCAACATGCCTAATTAGAAAAAAATTAATATGAATAAAGTGCTCTTTTGGTATTAAATAATCCGAATGGTTCAATGTAAACTCTTTGAAACGTAATCACAAATTCAATTTCTTGCTTCTGTATAATAAGGAAATAAAATAATATGATGTTCAAAAAATGTAATAAAAAATATCAATTAATTGTCCCCAAATCTTTAGAGTTCTTACAGTCCTAGGACAAAAAAAAATAATAATCTTGGGGCGCCCATTAAACACAATGATGACGTATGACTTAACAAATGCAATGCTGTACACATGTATACGTTTGAATTGCTTCAAGTATGTGTTATGTGACACACATTTTTATACAGATTATTTAATTAAGGATTTATGAGTTCTCACAACTGCCATTACTCTTGCAAATGGGGCCGCTTATCGTTCCTGATCTTGACAAGTGGAATGACATTAGCGAGCAGCATCAAGTAACTTCTAGACACAATTGGTAACAGCGGGTAACAGTTAGTAATAACAAGGAACTGCTAGTAGTTGAAAATTCAACTCGTAACATCAAGTAGCCGCTAGTAACAGCTATAAACAGCAAGTAACAGCTAGTAACAGCTATAAACAGCAGTAAACAGCTAGTAACAGCTATAAACAGCTAGTAGCAGCTATAAACAGCTAGTAACAGCTATAAACAGCTAGTAGCAGCTATAAACAGCTAGTAACAGCTGTAAACAGCAAGTAGCAGCTAGTAACAGCTATAAACAGCAAGTAGCAGCTATAAACAGCTAGTAACAGCTATAAACAGCAAGTAACAGCTATAAACAGCTATAAACAGCTATTAGCAGCTATAAACAGCTAGTAACAGCAGTAAACATCAAGTAGCAGCTAGTAACAGCTATAAACAGCAAGTAGCAGCTAGTAACAGCTATAAACAGCAAGTAACAGCTATTAACAGCTATAAACAGCTAGTAGCAGCTATAAACAGCTATAAACAGCTAGTAACAGCTGTAAACAGCAAGTAGCAGCTAGTAACAGCTATTAACAGCTATAAACAGCTAGTAACAGCTATAAACAGCAAGTAACAGCTATAAACAGCAAGCAACAGCTATAAACAGCAAGTAACAGCTAGTACTCCCGAAATACCTGGGCAGCAATGCTCTTTTTTTCAAAATGTTGCCAAAAGTTGTCTCACACAGATATATTTTTCAAAATGTTGCCCAAAGTTGCCTCACACAGATATCCTTTTCAAAGACTGAGTCTTATATATTTAATTTCATAAGTTCGTATAAGTAATAACTTATTGTTATCATTATTGTTAATTTAATTTCTTTTCATATCAAACTAAATTGTCAGGTTAAAAAATCTTTAATTAACAAATCATGACACTTTATTAACAAGAGATTTAAACTAACAATGCACTTTTCTTGGTTTGACTGGTTCCATGATCCGCTCAAAATATGTCTTCTCCATTTCCTCTCTTTGTAAGCTGAGTAGCACTAAATCACAGAGTTTTTCCTGTCTCATAGATGACCTTGCATAATCAAAAATTAGTTTCATTTTACTGAAAAATCTTTCGAGGCTTGCAATGAACAACTGCAATGTGTAGCATTATCTGAAAGGTAATTTGAAGATAAGGAAAGACTGAAAAATAAGCTTGGGAAGGTCTTCGTGTCGCTCTAGCTTTATATTAGTATGACTTTACAGTAGCATTCTGCAACCTGATATCTCTTCATGTCTATCAGTTTTAGACATGTAAAATTCCCAAAACCTTTCATACTTCTGCTTTAGTTCACTGGACACACCATAACCCTGGCCACACCATAACACTGGCCACACCATAACCCTGGCCACACCACAACCCTGGCCACACCATAACACTGTCCACACCACAACACTGTCCACACCATAACACTGTCCACACCATAACACTGGCCATACCGTAAACTGGCCACACCATAACACTGTCCACACCACAACACTGTCCACAACACAACACTGGCCATACCATAAACTGGCCACACCATAACACTGTCCAAACCACAACACTGTCCACTACAACACTGCCCATTCCATAAATTGGCCACACCATAACCCTGTCCACACCACGACACTGTCCACTACCATAACACTGTCCACTACCATAACACTGTCCACAACACTGGCAACACCATAACACTGGCCACACCATAATACTGTCCAGACCATAACGCTGGCCACACCACAACATTATCCACACCATAACACTGTCCTCACCATAACCCTGGCCGCACCATAACAGTGGCCGCACCATACCACAGCGCCTCAACATCGAGGAGGAACCCAAATTTTGTATATGTGTCATTCGAACGATTGAAGCTGTTACGTACCGAATATGACGTCTCGTAAAACTCAAGAACACTTAGCAAAAATCTCTCCTCTCGCTAGATGAGCTGCCGGCCTATATACAGGGATTGAATCAAAATCTTCTAGTGAAAAATTTCTAGAAATCGCCACACGTAATAACACACTTTTCAACAAAAAGAACGCATTGGAACATAAACATCATTATTTCTAATCAATGGAGGGGCTATGTTGGCACCGGGCTACATATTTAATTGCTGACATCAATATCAAAACAAAATAAACAACCCCTAAAAACAAAGTGTTTCGTATAAACCCTTTATAAAATGTAATACCGAGCAATAGGAGGTGGGGCAGAGAAACATGCATACAAGTAACACACTTTATAATAATCACTTATTCTTACGAATCTCATTTAGCGCAGTTCTCGGGAATTTTATTTCGTGAAAAAACAGGAAAAACTCATTTTTGGAGGTTGGGTTTGCGATTTTTCAGATGTAGAAGACATGGCAATAAAAGAACATTTTTCTTATGCATACGACTGTTATAAAAACTACAAATCATTGAATTGAACGTATATATTTTAAAGTGCGGGCCCAAAAGCCATAAAGTCGTGAACCGTTAATAATGTCAGTGCCGGATTAACGTAAAGGAAAAATATGCAGTATATTTTAAGAGACTCCAAAATTCCGACTGCCTTGGGGCCCATAGGCGTCTTAATACGGCACTGGTTACAAAAATAAATAGATTGTTTTTTGTATAATAAAAATTGGCTAAACCAGGTCTCGAGTTCTGAAGGAAGGTGTAGGAAAGGTATTCGTGTACTTTTATTTATTTTATTTGTGTGTGTGTGTGTGCCAAGTAATGAATAGCCTTTTCTTTCGGAAAGTTTTGGGGGAATCTCGAATGCTTTCCGTCGCATCTTGCCCTGGACTCGACCCAAAGATCAAACTAATAGAATGAATTATCTTTGTTTAAAACGTTGAGTAAAGTTTTATCATGCTGAGTGACTTGTAACAGATAAATGGTTTTCTTTTTAATTTTATTTTTTAAATTTATACTATTCATCTTTTATCTTTTGAAATGCTTTATTTCAGGCGACAAAGAAGAAATCTTTATGTAAATATCCTTTTCTTACAATTTTTTAAAGGTGATTTTATTTTAAAAATCGTTTCGGGACATAACTTAATGATATTTAATTTTAAAAAACACATATTTTTAAGACAGTTGTCCTCCTTTGGTTACTCTTTTCGTTAGTCAAGCCCATGGGTGTTATCACCAGCGGGATCGAACCAGAATCCAGTTGTTCAATATCTTTAATTCATCTAGCATTCATAGTCTCCCATAGAATAGGCACCTAACTCACCCCCCCCCACACACACACTCCAAAAAATAACATTTTAAGGCTTCAAAACACTAATATCTTAATGATATAATCCTAACCAAGGGATTCTAAACCTTTTTTAGTGCCGCGACCCCATTATAACATTTGACAAGTTGTGGCGACACCCAACCAGTGTTATAAGTTTAACAAAGAAACAGAGAAACGGGTGTTAAGAAGGTTGGAAAAAAGGGGGGGGGGGCAGGCAGAGTTTTATTCAGTATCATCAGCCAGTCAGCATGTGAAATTAAATACATGCATTTACATTATTAACATGTATTAACATGTATTAACTAAAAAGTGATATGGTCATGAACAGAGACACTCATTTTGCTACAACACTTTGCACAAAATTCGAAGAAAGTACATTATTATTTTCAAAGCTTTGCCATTTCATTGAGCTAACATTTAAATTCTTTATTGATCCTAATCAATGGAAATATTTTTATTACATTTTACACATTCATTTTCAGCACAAACAACCTTTAACCAGTATAACAATCTAAACACAAGACATTTAAAGTATTTCTCTAGGGTAAAAATCAGCCATCAATGAACTCCTTTAGTGACAATTATGATTTAATTAGTCATCATTTAGATTTGGTAAGCGTTGATGGCAAAAATCACCCTAAAGTAGCCAAAATAAAAATACCCACCATCTCCAAATGCTTTAAATTATAAACCTTTACAGTTCTTGTAAAATTGAGTCATCCAGTATCCAGTTACAAGTTTTCCAAACAGACTCATCATGCAAATGCAAGTATTCGTTAGAAAAGTAGCATAAGCAACATCGACATGTTATTTTAAAATGTGTGTACCTTATTTATTTACCTTGGATGAAAAAATAAATGGAACTAGGTTACCTGAGACTCGAAGTTGAATAAGAATCTCATTGCACCAGATGTCATTCAGCAGGGCTGTTCTTACTTATGACAGATGTGCAAAATTTCTTTAGGTACTGGGTCAGTGATTCTTTCCTCTAAAAAGTGACCCCCTCCAAGATGAAACAAAATGTGGAGCTTGTTTCCAACGTAGCGAGTAATGATTCCAGGCTTCAAATTCTCCTTCTACAGAAATGCTGTCAACCCTGCAATATCTCAGGGTGACATCTTAGCCCTGTGGAAGAAAAAAAACACAAATGTCTTTATGTGCGTACAGCAAAATGAACATCTTCAGAAATATTTATTGAGTCTAGGTACTGAAAATAAGTCATGTGAAAAAATATATAAAAAATGAAATTTACCTCAGTTTAGATATAGCCCTGTTACGATTAGAAGCATTTCATCTTCTCTAAATGACAGCCCGGTTATGATCCATTTAGCATCAAGAAGTTTGCACTGCTTACGTGCTTCAGAAACCATTTCTTCTACGGGGTGTAGATTGCGCTTCAGTTGAATTAACCTCTTGTTCAACAAATCACCCAACTGCATCGAAACAAATTGATTGACCTTCGCCCTGTCACTCAAAGTGTTACTAAAAGACTGATGGGTGCTATGCAACACAACATGCGGATCCTCCTCCTATACAGAATTCTGGGTGGTTAGATCTTAAAGGGAGTTTTACCTCCAGGAACTCCATCCACTTCAATGGTCAGTTCCTGTTCGCCTGTAGAGCTGCGGCAAGCGTTATAGTGCTGATCATCAATCGGCGTAGAGCCCCAAGAGAAGGGGAGGTTTTCTGAACGGTGCATGACATCAGCTACCTGAATGTCCGACAAGATCCCAATCTCCAAAGCCGTGTTAGCAGCCGTTGAATATACTGGGATGTCGGTCAAAACCTTTCCCGTTAACTCCTTCACTGTAAAAGCCATTACATCCCCAGCTCTTTCAATTGGCACTTAGTTCAACGGGCAATTACAAATGCATTTCCTCATTGGTGCACTGTAGGACTTTCTCTGTAGTTGCTTGCAGTGGGTGAATGTGTTAGCGATGTTGTAGTTGGAAATACTTCCACGCTTTTCGCCTCCATTCAACTTTCGACAGTAAAAAATGGTTTTATTTCTTCATTGTTTAATTTTAATGAATTTTTTAGGGCTAAATTTTGCCTCCTCAGCAATGAGACATGACGCTCTAACATCTTCTCTCGCCCCAGTTTGGTGATCCTATTATAGCTAAACATTCAATACAATTGTTCGCCATCTGGTTCTGGTACTTCATTTCCTTATTTAAAGATGTATTTGTTAGTCTCAATTCATTTATTAACTCGGCCTTTCTTTTAAAGGACTGATTCATAACACGTGGTTGAACCGCGTTGAAAGTGCTTGAACTTTTGAATTCTCGTTTCTCAGGCTCCGTACGTCTCCATTTAGAGTGGCTCACTTCTCCGAGAGAATGGCATTTCTCGCTGTCATTTCTTAACTTTTTTAGAGGAGGTGAATTCAATTATGAAGCATCAACTTCCATCTCTATCTTGCAGTTTATGCTACATGCAAAAGATTAGGTGTATCCCATATTTTGCGTGTCTGCTTCTGGATCGAGTCTCCATGTGCATGAATTCTTTGCAGTGTTTCTTTCAGACATCTCGGGGGGGGGGGGGGTAGAGCCCCCCAGGCGTTAGTCAAATGATCACCCCGGAGGAAAAAAGGAGAAAATTTAAATTTTAATAGTTTCTATAGCGAACTGCTTGTGACTGCTTCTTTTTATTAACCTTGTTGGCCAATATTTTATGTGTGTTGTCTTCTTTTAACAAAATTCATTTGTCATTTAACTTTGATTTTCTACTAAATTGATTTGCAGGGTAATTATGCTATAGCCACTGTCCAGCTTTTGACCACTAAGCAAATTGGTATTAAGATATTGAAAGCTACAGTATTTTTCTTTTACTTACTGTAAGTATATGTGCCTGCAGGCATGCAGAGACAATGGGAGATAACCTGTGACAACACTAAACAGATTTCTGTCGCTTGCAAGAATTATGTTTACGCCGGACAAAAAGAAAGAAAAAACTTACGAGCGCTTCTAAAAATACAATATTGTAAAGTGTATATGTATGGCCTACTCTATTGCATGATTTCTCAAAACGTTTTTCATCGGTGGGGGGGCGGGGGGGGGGAGTGGGCGGCGTTTCATTGCCCCTTAGACTCTTGGGTGCCGATTCGCTGTCCCTCAGATGCTGTTCAAACGCTGTTTGGGGCCGGACTGTCGTTTGAAAAACATGAGAGAAAAAAGCAAAACAATATTTAAAGGAACGAAACATTTCAAACAACATAAAGTTTATTAATATTTTAATAGCTGCAAAAACTAAAATTGATGAACTAAGGAGATTTTTAAAAACAAAATATGGAATTTTTATGTTTTATTTTTCATAAATCAAATTAATTCAAATCAGATTTACAAAAATAGTTATGTTTATATATTTAATCTTTACAATGTAAGTATTATTTTTTCAAAATTTTAAAACTATTCATCTGAAAGTGAGAATTATAATATTTGTTTACACACAATTTTGAAAGCGTATTTACGATATTTGACTTTTTGGTTTTCCCGAAGTACCTAGGCCTAATAAACGACGACTGTCACAATACTTTCATCTGTCTGTGTATTGCTATTATTAATTTGAAAACTGATTACAGTTAAATAAATGTCAATTGCTCGAATGACCCGCTAATCGCAATTATTAAATTTTCGTTATTTTAATCACGTGCAAAAAAAAAAGTCCTTATTTTTAAAATAAATGTGATTGGTTGCATTTTAAATTGCTTATTATTGTTTTAAAACAACCCAAAAAACTTAAATTTAAGCTTTGTATACTCCTTAACATTTATTAGTTGTTATTTTCTCACTCCAAAATATTTGAAATTTATCAAGGAAAAGAAAAAATGATTAAATTAAACAACCCCTATAAAATTGTTTTCCGTATAAATCATTTATATTCAATTTTGAGCGACTAACATTGGCTAAAGTTCTTAAGAAGTAATTGCATCATATTTCCTTTAACCTCCCATTGAAAGACAGGGGAAAATGTTTTTGTGAGTTCAGCTGGGGGTAAGAGCTGAAACTTTGATGAAATGTTTTGTAATTGTCAACGAGTATATGTGCCAGGTTTCAGCTCGATGGGATGACGGGAAGTTGGTCATTTAGCCTTCCGAAGATTTTTTCAACATACACAAGAACACTTGAACAAAAGCGAAATTAATTTAAAGGATTTTAAAATAGTTCAAGTAGCAAAATGCTGATCAAGGAAAAAAAGTTAATATTTCCTCAAAACTAGTATTTATATAACAAAATTTTTTAATAAACTATTTATTTTACTGTAACACAACGAGTTAATGATACTCAGTCACATGACTGAATTGTTGATACCTCTGCACGGTGGCGTAGTAATTTAACCATATAGGATGAGAATAAGGGGAACTAGTTTAGTGGCGGAAGAGGATTGCATGATTTTAGGTGTGTAAGGCTGGAAGCCATATTGTGAGGACACGTTTTGAGTCAGGGAGACATGGAGGCCATATTTGAATGTGATATTAATTCATGAGTGGAATTGTATTGGAGTAAGCAAGATTTCTTATGTTATATTGTAACTACATTTGTTACATGGACTTATCTGATTCAAGAATCATATTTGTATCGACTATGTAAATAAAGAACTGTGCGACAGATCCAACCTTATTCAATTCTTGAGATGAAAGATAGCAGTTAAATTAATGATGATAATTTAATAAAGTGAGTGTTAGATAACTTGCTGAACAAATATATTCAGCAATGTTACATTTACCATTTTATATTTTTGCATTTGAAGAGCGATAAAAATGTGGTTTTAATGAAATGGTGGTGGGCACATATGAACATCAGTATCTCAAAAAACAAAAAATACGCGTTACAGTTATGTCGGAAAATGCAGTTCACATCTACATAAGTATACCCATACCTCAAAACCCGGTATAGTTGGAAAGGGGAAGATATTGAATAAGATTTTCTTTAAAACAAAGGACATCCTAATTTTTCCGTTTTCCAAATAACAGGTCAAGGGCGAGAAGAATTGGTGGTCACATAGGAGGATAACAATGTCTTGTTATTTTATTTATGGTAAATATTTCGTGACAATACATTTGAAATGTGAATGAACGAGAGTTGGTACATTTTTATTTGGATATAATATCCAAAAATTAAATCATATTAAAGATGCGACAATGTAATTTTTAGAAAAGAAAAGTTACTTTTTTTTTAAGTCCCGAAAATACAGTTCATGAGGTAAACAAATGTGGTTTAAGACTATCTTTAAATTTAAGGACAAATCATTGGGGTATTTTTTTCCATTTTGCGCAAAATGCAGTTAGAGGCGAAGGACATTTTTGTGAGATTAAAAATATATTTTTAAAAAGACAATGATGTTTGACGTGAAAATGAGACAATAGAATCGTTGGCACTCCTCAGAACGCCGCTCCTATATTATTTCTACTGAAATAAAATTTAAAAAATAATTTTTACCTCATGGAACTACGTTAAAACACTTCAGTGGCTACTATAACATGTATTTATTGTTTTCCAATTGTTTTGTCATGTATTTTCAGTGGTTTTGAAGTAAAATGTTAATATAACACATGCATTTACAAAGTCAGTCAAACGCCTAGGTTGTTTTGGTCTATTTAGCCGATGTGTGGTCAGATATCTTGCAAGTCTCAGATTAAAAGCAATATTCATACGGCTAAGGTAATGTAAAATAATAAACCATTAAGTCGGATTCAAGAAAAAAAAACATCAACCTTTATGTAGTCCCTAAACAAGACAATGCTCGACAAATATCAAATAATCCATTCCTTGGAATTCTCTTCTCGAATAACCTAAAATGGTCACCCCCATATCAACAAACTTTCAAAAAAAGCTAAGTCCACACTATGTTTCATTCGAAGAAATCTGCGCAACTACATCCGGAGCAATAGGAAAGTCTTCACTGTGCCTCGGTGTAACACAGTCCAATATAAACAATTATCATTCTCACGCACAATAAACTCTTGCAACCACCTGGGCAATACCGCCGTGAACTCGACATATATCGAAAGCTTCAAGGCTGCCCTGGCATCTGCTAGGAGCCGTTAGGATGGCAGCATCGCTTCCCCAACCGTTGCACATATACCAGTACATGGATTCAGCAACGTACCGAACCAGAACCAGAGGCATCAGATTACACTAATAGCCGTCATAATATCTGACCTCTTTATTTCTACTTTATTAAAAAATTGTCCTTGCCTGGTTCTCAAAGCTGCAAATCTGTCAATCACTTGAGCAAAATAAATATCCGACACCGTATCTATTTTAATTGATATTAGAGCCAGATCAAAAAGCCTTGACTGTCCCATGGTGGATCGTAAATAGTTCTTGATAAGCCTTCATTTTGAAAATCTCTGATCACATTCAGCTATGAATTTAAAAACGAAGTGGCTATTGGTACCCGAATACCAGAATTGAGAGGTTGGGATTGAAAAAAAAATTAAAATATTATTTTTGGGTTTTTAAGACCAAATGCGGTATCAAATGAAAGAAAATTGAATGTACTATACGTTTGTAATTTTATTTCTTCATTTTAACTAAAATAAACTACCACAAATGACATCCGAATAGCATTTGTCAAAATGGACCCGGACACGCAGCGCCGCCATTCGTGCGAGAGGCCGATGATCACTCTTTGAGGGAAGGGTGTGGGTAGCGGATTCATAAAAACACAACGTTGGAAGTCCATTAGAACAGTGGTTCTCAATCTTCCTAAAGCCACGACCCTTTAATACAGTTCCTCATGTTGTGTTAACCCCCAACCATAAAATTATTTTCTCTACTACTTCATAAATAAGTTTTTCTGATGGTTTTTGACGACCCCACAGGTTGAGAACCGCTGCATTATAAAAAAGAGGAAAACCCGGAGGTTTGTCTTAATCATTATCATTTTTTTTTACTTATCTTGTTCCTGGCACAACTATTTACGTGAGTGTGAAGCGAAAAAGGGGGGGGGGGTCCTGAGGTTACATCATTAGTTAATAATTCATCGTATGAAATAGTTTTAACGTATCTCCTCGGAAAGGCGGTCCCAAATTTATTTTTTTTTAAATTAATATTTTTAATTTGGGGCCGCCGTTCTGAGGAGTACCCATCTTAATAACACAAGTATTTATTTTCACGCTATCTTGGCCCATTGATGAACAACCCTTCCACTAGGTCACGAATTTGAAAAGGGAGCCCGTGATGAAGAAAATAGATCACCTATTAGATAGTAAATGCGACCCCCAGGGCGAGTTCTACAATAATTTGCAGAAATTAAATAAACGTCCAATTTATTGTAAAGAAATGTGTGAATTAATTTAAAAACCATATACATGTATGTGAGCATCCAATTTTATTAGTATTAGAGAAAGAAGACCTTTATTTTACAATAATAAGCCGATAATAGATACCAAAAATATGTGAGACCTAAATATTTAAAATTGTAAACCCACCACTTGGTTAGAAAGAAATATCGGACGCACAGACATAATAAAAGTTATAAAATAAAAAAAATATATATATTTTCATCTAGATCAGTGGTTCTCAACCTTTCTAATGACGTGACCCTTTAATACAATTCCTCAGGGTGTGGCGACCCCCAATCACAAAAATATTTTCGTTGCTACTTCATAACCGTAGTGTATATGTGTTTTTCGATGGTCTTACGCGACCCCTGTGAAAGGGTCATCAACCCCCAAAGGGGTCGCGACCCAGAGGTTGAGAACCGCTGATCTAGATACATCCAAATGGGGAAACGTTTTTTTAAAAGTATCTTTAAGGGCAGAAGAGTTCTCCTCAATTTACCGCTACGGCGCCGTGAAAGACAAAAGATTCATGACAATGTACTGTTTTTTGATCTCGTAAAATGTGTTAAATTGTTGTAGTATTCCAACAAAAAGGTGGTATTTTACTTTTAAAAATACTTTTAATGAAGTTCCATGAGGTAAAAATAAATTATAAGAATTAATTTTTCTAAAAACATTATATTTTTTATTTAGGACAGCAGTTCTGAGGAGTAGTCCACCCATCATGTGGTACCCCTTTTAATTTGTTGAAGATATTTTTCTTTGTGAAAACTGGTTTATTTGGGCTATATTATATAGAATAAAAAAATAATTAAACAATAATGTGGCAAACGTAAATATATATGCAAATATTCTTCTTTAAAAATAATGAATGTCTAATTTAGTATTTCCTAAAGATATATTTCAATGGCGTTGAAAATTTCAATGATTTTACGTATTTATGTATTTATATCATTTTTAGGAATACAAGACATAAAAACTCGATTCATTTACGTTCTTAAAAACTGGATTGTTATATGTTGAGACTTCACAATAACAGGTGGAAAGTAACGCAATATGCCTTGCATCTTGTCCCGGTAACACCGGGTCTCATATGTTCTAGTATCAAAGAATATGCTAGCAAGTTACTCCTGATTCGTAAAATACGTTAGTGATTTTTCCTTTATACACCAGAGTTTCATTGCAACCGCCATTCATTTTCTTTCTCGTCACAAACGGATGCAAAGAATGTAACCTCGAACACTGAACTTGAATCCATTTCATTAAATGTTCGAATGAATGGTTATAACTAGCAGACCTGCACTCGTCTAGATTGTAAGTCTCGCTAATCACAGCTCTGGTGTCACGAGGGGCCAACAAAGACAGGTTCTCAAACGGTCGTCTCCGTAGGGGAAATACAATCGACTTCGGATAACAGAACTGCTTTTTGTAATGAGGGCACGTGTCCCATATGTGGGTGGCGTTCTTTCCGTAGAAAAAGATATCTAGAAAAGGATAACTCCATGGGAATCCGGGAATGAGCTTGCCGCGCGACGGATACAACTTCCCGCCACATGTAGGATGAATGAACAAGGTGTAGTCAGTGGAGACATTGGAGAAAGCTCGTTTGAGAAGTCCTTGAGATTGTTTGGTAATATGACATCAATATCATCATCCCAGGGAACCATGCCGTGATGCCTGTAGGAACCAATCAATGTTCCGCCGTACATGAAGTAGGTCACATTGTGCTTTGTCACTAATTTATCAAATAGTTTGAGTAGTTGCATTAAACCACTTTTTTCAGTATTGTTCGTGAACTGTTTGGCAATGTTTTTAGGAAGTGGTGTTGTGGTTATATCTGGAGGCCAGGTTCTTCCGGTCTGGACGCTTAAGTTAGTAAGAGTTTTTAACTTTGGCTTCGATATGTTAACATTTGTGGGCTTTAACTGGTTTATCGCAGTGCTGTTTAACCCTTTCGGTTGAAGAGTGTCGATGATAACTCTTGTATCGTTAACTTTCATTTCCGCTGTGCTTGTGTCTGTTAAGTTGGGAACTGTGATCAAATGATTGGTAGATGGAAAACCTGACAAGTTTGTGGAAACAAAGATCCCCATGATGACATTAATAACCGGGTATCCCTTGGCCTCCAGCACGACGTAAAGAAAGATGGACGTAGTAACAAGTAAGGCCAGAAAGACAGTTCTCTTGTTTATGAGTTCTTTGCTTTTCTTTGGCATATTTAGTAAACGACTCATGTTTTGTGTCAGATAGATCTAATCCGGGTCTCTTAGATCATGACATCACAGGAGACACCTGAGAAAATGAGTTCAAATGAGTAAAACTTGTCATTAAAGGTGTAGTGTAATGCAATTAATTGAAACTGCACGCACCTACTAAGTTATTGGAAATATAAAACACATGTAAGGGGGGGGGGGGGAATACAGAATAGATCAAATTCCAAATAAACAATACTGAAAAAAAAATTGTTTAAAAATGTTACTTTCCTATAATTCTAGTTAAAGTTTGGTTAAAAAAATTCTAGCAGTACCGATTACAATATTACATTTCAATGGGACTTTGACATGGAGTCAGAGCTAGAGACTTGTCTCTTGGTTTGGTCAGGAAATATGTGGAAACCATGACCTGTGTGACAGCCAGTTGTATGTAGAGACCGACCGAATTTCGGCTTCGACTTCGGTTTCGACGCCGAAAGTGGCCATACGATCACTTTCGGCATAATTTCGTTTTCGGCCGAAACCAAAAAGTTAAATTTTGGTTTAATTTCGGCTTCAGTCGAAACTGAAAAGTTAACTTTCGGTTTAATTATGTTTCGGCCGAAAGTGATTGAGACTTTCGTCCATTTGGCCGAAAGTGGCTGGGGTTTTCGGTCATCTACTAGAGGTCAGACTGTCTGTCTGTCTCTAAGCCGGCACTCCTATATTCTTTATGCCTCATCGTCTTGCTGTCATCGTATGTTGTAAGACTAATACTCTGCGTAAACTGCTCACAGCTGCACGATGACCTACTTGTCCTTTATTTCCAAAAAATTAAATTTCAACTAGACCTAGGCAAATGTGAACAGTTTAGTGGAAGAAATATTAATTTTAATGGAATGAAAATATTTATACTATTATTTTTGTTTTAATTTTTTCAAAATAAAATTTTGAATGCTACAGGTTTATTCAATTCTTCATTTGTGATTTTCATTTTGATTTATCATTATCATGCTCATCAATGTTGTCATAGTCAAAGGTGAAGAATATTAAATAATCCTAGGAAAAGTTAATATTTCCCCTATTATTTTACTTTTATTTTTGTAAAAAAATATTAAGGAAACCTGGGCTTTTTAAATTCATTCATTTTTTTGAAATTCGTCATTATCGTGCCCATAAACATTGTTATTGACGAAACAACAAGTGTGTTCATGTATCACTGGTTTTTATTATACTTATGGAGTAGGCCTACTGCAGACCTGTTTACTTGTATGATATTGTCGGCCAATTTAGATGTCTTTTGCGATTCTCCGTCGAGACCCGTCAGAAGAAGTATTTTAAGAGACCCAGTTTTTTTAAGAAAAATAATTTCCCCCACCATAGGGGGTTGAGGGAGGTTGGTCACCGAACGGAATAATTACGTCACCAGCATTGACAGGCTAATGTGTTGGTACTTGGCTAAATAGTAATACACCGATATCTTGCCATCTTGACAGCCATTTATGAAAACACAATGCATTAGTATGACGATAAACGCGAAACATTGTGGTGATATTCCTATAGTTATAGCCTTAATAACTGATCTTTAGGTGTGTAGTGACCTGACTTATGATATAATATTGAGGGGTATCTCTCGTATAAGATCTCCTCTTGGCACTCTGTCTAGGGATTCGTAAATTATGCCAAGTTAATAACCTATCTATATACATATAGTATAGACTGAAACGAAGTCTTGGTTATATGGAGAAAATAACTACAAGTGTTTATTGAATAATACTATTTACATATTCCTCCGTAATACACTCTTGGTGATTAATATATATTCATCAAATTGATGTCATCTAATTGGACAGATATATCAATGCAATGCAAGTGTCACTAACATACTGACGGTATCATCATTATAAATGCTATTTTGCTCAAGGTTCTATGTTAAATCTTTGGTGACTTAGCCTATATGGTTTCACTGAGGATCTCTGTGGACCACAAAGTGTGGGAGTTCCTTCTGTTCCAGAAGCGTGTCCCCGTTCCGGTCTTCGGAGCTGTTCCAAGCGTAGCGAAGTCGGAGTTCCCAGTCGTAGATTCCGTGAGATCTCTGCGATGGGGAAGATTACTCTCCAGAAATGAATCGCTGTAGTAAGAGTCCCTGGATCTCGAAGTCCTAATAGCCGTCAGGTAGTTTGGTGTAGGATGTAAATCAACCCCCTAGTTCCAGCTTCAAGGTCAGTCGGTCCAGAAATAGAAACCAGGTAGTAATCCAGGTAGCAGTCGCAGCTAATGATCACGCTAATGAAGTCCTAAGTCTAGGTACTGCCATCGTCCACGGTTAAGTGATCAGATCTTAAAAGACATATACTTGCAAATAGCCTAGGTTGCAGATATGTATCATGCTAATGAAGTTCTAAGTCTAGTTCCTTCCAGTGTCCACAGTCAAGTGATCAGATCATACAAGACATATTCTTGCTTGTTCTGGCTATTTATTCGAGTTGGGTGATGATTCAATTGGATGATTTAAATGATGTATGTTTTCCCATCCAATGATAATTACTTTTGATATTGCGGGTTTGACCTTCTACCCTCAAAGTTTATCGGTGTGAGGTAGAAAATCCATAATCACGCTTATGCGTGAGCGATTTGGTGTAAGAATTCAATAACAACAAGGGACGTTACTCTGCTTTGCTGCCTCCAGGGCAATACCCGGGGGGGGGGGGGGGGGGGAAGGTATCATTTTCTCAAGGTTCATCGGTGAGAGGGGTTGAACACAAAATCCACGCTTTTGAGGTGAGCGGTCTGGTGTAGGTAGGTGAAAACACTAAGGGAAGTCACTCGGGCTATGCTACTGAGGGGCAAAACAGAGGGGAGGAATGGTATTATTTTACAAGGGTTTCCAAGGGCGAATTTACGATGGCAGAATTTTACTAAGTCCAGCCTCAGATCGTCACAAGGTGACAATTTGCTCTATTAGATCCACAATGATTATTCTAGTTCTATGTTCTAGAATGTAATTATATTATAAAAGCAAAGTACACTCAAGAGTCTATTTTGTATGAAGTTTACCCCCCCCACCCCCCAGGTCCAAATTTTCTCTTACCATACTACTTTAAATAATAATTAAAAGAAATATAAATTACATGTACTTTTAAATTGAAATGGTAAAATCCAAGGTATTCATTAGATGTTTATTTATCAATATTCACAATGATCTCATCTATATATATATATAAATACATGTATGTATGTACGTACGTACGTATGTATGTATGTACGTACGTACGTATGTATGTATGTATGTATGTATGTATGTATGTATGTATGTATGTATGTATGTATGTATGTATGTATATATGTATTTATGTATGTATGTATGTATGTACGTATGTATGTATGTACGTATGGATGGATGGATGTACGTATGTACGTATGTACATAGGTACGTATGTACGTATGTATGTATGTATGTATATATGTATGTATCTTTGTATGTCTCGTATGCGCTCTCACACCATTCACGCGATTGCGACTAAACTTTGGTTAGTTGTTGGCCACATAACCGGGCATTTAACTGAGTCATTACAAAACGTTTAAAGTATTCCGTTTTTGGCCGTTGGCCCTTAATTGTTTTTTTTTATATGAGCAATCTAAAAATAATTTCCGTATGCTCTCCTACACCATTTATTCAAATGCGATAAAACTTTGGAGAGATGTTGCGAGCACGCCCGCAAAGGCTTTTTAATTATTACAACCGTTTTAAAATATTCCAATTTGAGCCAGGGGCCATATGTTCGTTTTTTTCTAATATGAGCTATATAAATATAATTTCAAACCGTAAGCGCTCCTACACCATTGCGACAAAATTTTGGTGAGTTGTTGTCCACAAGACGGCTAAATCATTTTTACCCTTTTAAAATGATCCGTTTTGGGTTGTTGGCCCCAAAGTCTTTTTTTTTTCTTATACAGCTTTATAAAAAGAATTTCCGTATGCGCTCCAAACCATTTATCAGAATGTGATAAAACTTAGTGAGCGGTTGTTCGCACGCCTGCAAAGATTTTTTAAACATTACACCATTTTAACATTTGTTTTCCGTTTTTAGCCAGGGGCCCTAATTTAGTTTTGTCCTATATAAGTTACATAAATGTAATTTCAAACGGAGCTAATGCATGGATGGATATATATTTAATCATATACAAATAGTGACATTAAATTGTGTGTGTGACATAATAAGTAGGTTTCTGAAGTAATACAACAATTCTGCAATATTCCGTTTGTGGCCGGGGGCTCTAAATGCGTTTTCCACCCTTAATTTATCTTTATAATTATCGTATGCATTCCTATACCATTCTTCCGATAGCGATAAAACTTTGGTGAATTGATATGCACACTCCCGCAAATGTTTCTAAATTAGAATTTTACAATATTCCGTTTTGGCCAGTGGCCCTAATTTCGTTTTTTTTTCTTATTAGAGCTTTATAACTACAGAGCCATAGGTGGATTGAATTTAATCAAATACAAAGAGTGATAGTTCAGTTTGTATGTTACATAGTAAGTAGGTTTTGAATTAATACCTCAATTTTTCAATAATCCATTTTGGTTAAGGGGCCCTAAATATTTTTTATTTACTATAGTACTGCTATAAAAATATAATTTCCTTTAGCGTCCCTTTACCATTCATCCGATTAAGATAAAAAGTGGCAAGTTTGTGTGCGCATACCCGCAAAGGTTACTAATTTAGTATAAACATTTTACAATATTCCGTTCGGGGTCGGCGGCCGCAAGTTCCATTTCTCTTATTTGAACTATAAAAACATATTTCAAACAGAGCTATTTCATGGGTGGATGAAATAGAATCAAAAACAAATAACGACATTTCAGTTTCTGTGTTACATAATAAGTAGGTTTCTGAATTAGTGCAACTATTTTACAATATTTTGTCTGGGCCGGGGGCCTTAAATTCGTTTTGTTTTCTTAAATGAGATTCATCAATATAATCTCAAACAGAGCTATCAAAACAACAACCCCATTGAACAAATGCAAACAGACAGCAAATTTGTAGTTAGAGCAGAGAAAACACAGTGTTGCATATTTAGTGTAGAGAGTATTTTTGTTGTTTTTATAAATAAGCTTGAATTTTCTGACATATTTAAGAATCGGATATGACGTTGTAAACGTGTTATGGTTTTGAATAGCAATGATTAAGTAATATATATAAGAATTAGCTATGCTGACAAAACGCCAAAGAACCGAAAATATTTTCATACTTTCGGACTCTCAAAAACACTCATAGTTATTGTGTATTATTTTACGGAAATCGAATAAATTTACATGCTCAAAAAATATTATATTTATATTTTATTCGGTAAACTATGTTTATACATATATAAAAATTAATGTATGTATATACGTCCGGTTTGCGCTCCCATACCATTCATCTGATTGCGATAAAATTTTTGTGAGTTGTTGGGCATACGCCTGTTGGATGTTCACGCGTCGAAAAACCTTCCAATTTACTGTGTACGCACCAGACAGAAAGAACAAAAAATATTTTCTATTTAAAAATTACTTCAAAAACGTAATTAAAACACACACACAAATTTTATTTGTGTGGCATTGCAACGCATGCAGGGTTCTCGCTAGTTTTTTATAAAAATAATCTAAATATTGATACTTTCCCCCATCATTTTTGATGTATGTAGAGTGTATGAGTGGACGAATTTCAAAATACTTAAATATTTCAATTTTGGCTTGCTTCGGCCAAAAGTCTCGTTAAGATTTTGGTTTCGGCTTCATTTTCCGGCGAAAGTCATTTTTAAATTTCGACCTAGTTTCGGTTTCGTCCGAAATTAGAAAATGACTTTCGGTCGGTCTCTAGTTGTATGATAATTTGCTACCTATACTCTAGATGTAAAAGTGAGAGTGTTTCTTAGAGAATTTATATGTCTGTGTGGACGGGAGATATAGAAGAGAGAGAGAGAGAAGAGAGAGAGAAGAGAGAGAAAGAAGAGAGAGAGAGTTATGGAAGAGAGAAAAAGACAGTGATAGGTAGAGAGATAGAAGAGAGAGAGATAGAAGAGAGAGAGAGAGAAAAGAGAGGGAGAGAGAGAAGAGAGAGGGAGAAGAGAGAGAGACAGGTAGAAGAGAGAGAGAGAGAAGATAGAGAGAGAGAAGATAGTTAGAGAGAAGATAGAGAGAGATAGAAGAAAGTGAGAGAGTGAGACATAGATAGAAGAGAGAGAGGGGGGAAGTGAGAGTGAAAGAAAAAGAGAGAAAGAGAAACAGAGAACAAGAAAGAAAGAAAACGCGAGAGAAGGAGAGAAAAAGATGGAGAGATAAAGAGAGAGCTATACAGAAAGAGGGAGAGAAAGATAGAGAGACAGACAGAAAAGGATCGAGAGTAATAAAAAATTCATTGAAGCGCTTGACTGAAAGGGTTTTGCAAATGAATTATTTTGCGGAACGCAAAGTCTAATGGGACCCGGGTGCGAATGGCGGCGCTGCGTGTCCGGGTCCATTTTGACTAATGCAATTCGGATGTCATTTGTGGTAGTTTGTTTTAGTTAAACTGATGAAGTAAGTTTACTTAAACATATAGTACATTCAATTATCTTTCATTTGATACCTCATTTTGTCTTCCAAACCCAACAATAATATTTTAAATAGTTTTCAAATCCCAACCTCTAACTTCTAGTACACGGATGCGAATAGTCGCAGCCAATTTTAATACGCTTAGAATACAATAAATTGCAACGTACATACATAATAATAAAGCATATATTTTTGTACCGCCCGCATGAAACATCTATCCTTCATTTTGGGTTTCTCCTGCTCAGATTTTTTGACCCTGCACACACAAGTATTACCAGAAAAAGCAATTTGCCCAACTTGAAAGGCGTCTAAGACAGACACAGCTGGTCCACTGTAGCCAAGATAATTACCTTTGATCATATCTCGTGGTTCCAGCCGGTACACTTCCTTGGTGGATAGAGTTAGACTGCAGCGTTACACATGCATTGTACTTAAGTTCAATAGAAATGGCGGATTTTAAACCGCTGAAGTCCGCAAAACAAATATTAACATGAATTTCAAAATAAAAAATATATATAATTTACTTTAACATAATTACTTAAATAATGGAGACTGCAAGGGGGGAGGGGGGCAAGGCGGCGGGAGAGTCATACGTTATGACTGTTATATGGCGCAGACCAGCAATGGCGCTGGTTGCCAATGTACTAGACGGGGGCTTTAAGAGCATAAGCTCAAGCCTCAATCAGACTATGTAGGTTAGTATGTTAGCTGATTACATCAAAATATTTTTTTAATATAAAGGGGCCCTCATATTATTTCTGTTTAGGAACCACAGTCATCAACACGTGAATCCTCTAACGCTTTGGAAAACCAATGCTAAAAAACATGTGTAGATGTTATACGCCATGACGGTTGGACCATGTTCATTTAGCATTACTTTTAAGTGAAGTATACCCACCTGCAACCTGATGAAGGATTTCCGAGCTCCTGCGAGATCATCCTCGGTAGCCACAACAGAGAAGTCTTTGGCGATGTCATTTTTAGCATCTGTTAATTTCACTGAAAATATGCAGCTTTGTTAAATTAATTAATTCACAAGAGTTATTATGTGTGCAAACAATGTCTAGTGCTTTTGATCATAGAGAAGAAAACTCAACAATTATTTTTAATGCTAAAGTTTCAAATGTCCACAGCTATTCAAATGTTTGTATTACGTGTGCAAATGTTTGTATTACGTGTGCAAATGTTTGTATTACGTGTGCAAATGTTTGTATCACATGTGCAAATGTTTGTATTACGTGTGCAAATGTTTGTATCACGTGTGCAAATGTTTGCGGCTAAAGTTCTCAACACCGAGCCAACTAGTCCGATATATTATGAAAGAATTTTGGAAAGGTAATGAGTCCTATGTTTGGAGCCATCGCAAGACGGAGAGCCCAGGCCACTTATGACTTTTTGAGAGCCCAGGCCACTTATGACTTTTGGAGTGCCCAGGCTACTTATAACTTTTGGAGGGCCCAGACCACTTATAACTTTTGGGAGGGCCCAGGCAACTTATGATTTTTGGAGAGCCTAGGCCACTAATGACTTTTGGTGAGCCCAGGCCACTTATGACTCTTAGAGGGCCCAGGCCACTTATAACTTTTGGAGAGCCCAGGCCACTTATAACTTTTGGAGTGCCCAGGCCACTTATGACTTTTGGAGAGCCCAGGCCACTTTTCGGTTTTGTGCACCCTGCATTCAAAGTTAATGATTTCATTTTATCCCAACATTATAATTTTGCGCCCATTTTGCGTCTCAATTTGAGTCTCTGGTTGAAATGTTGTGGACCTCTGAATAAGGCCATAGTATGTTGCCCGTACTTTACACTGAATGGATCCCTTTATAGTATTCCACAAACTACTTCATGGTCAGGTAAACCTCGTGATTTAAATAAAAATTAGAAATAATAAATAAATAAATAAATAAATAAGTAGTTTTTAAAAACTATTTTAGAATAGTGATCTCGTTAGAATAGTGATCTCGTTAGAATAGTGATCTCGTTAGAATAGTGATCTCGTTAGAATAGTGATCTCGTTAGAATAGTGATCTCGTTAGAATAGTGATCTCGTTAGAATAGTGATCTCGTTAGAATAGTGATCTATTTAGAATAGTGATCTCGTTAGAGTAGTGATCTCGTTAGAAAGTTATCTCGTTAGAATAGTTATCTCGTAACATCATTGTTATCATCGACCCTGGTAAGAATTGAAGTATTTTCTAAGCTTTTATCTATCTGCTTTTATGTGATAACATGGACCGTGCTCTGGTTGACTCTGTTTTTATATAATAACATGGACCGTGCTTTGGTTGACTCTGTTTTTATATAATAACATGGACCGTGCTCTGGTTGACTCTGTTTTTATATAATAACATGGACCGTACTCTGGTTGACTCTGTTTTTATATAATAACATGGACCGTGCTCTGGTTGACTCTGTTTTTATATAATAACATGGACCGTGCTCTGGTTGACTCTGTTTTTATATAATAACATGGACCGTGCTCTGGTTGACTCTGTTTTTATATAATAACATGGACCGTGCTCTGGTTGACTCTGTTTTTTTTATAATATCATGGACCGTGCTCTGGTTGACTCTGTTTTTATATAATAACATGGACCGTGCTCTGGTTGACTCTGTTTTTATATAATAACATGGACCGTGCTCTGGTTGACTCTGTTTTTATGTGATAACATGGACCGTGCTCTGGTTGACTCTGTTTTTATGTGATAACCTGGATCCTGCTCTGGTTGACTCTGTTTTTATGTGACAACATGGACCGTGCTCTGGTTGACTCTGTTTTTATGTGATAACATGGACCGTGCTCTGGTTGACTCTGTTTTTATATGATAACATGGACCGTGCTCTGGTTGACTCTGTTTTTATATAATAACATGGACCGTGCTCTGGTTGACTCTGTTTTTATGTGATAACATGGACCGTGCTCTGGTTGACTCTGTTTTTATGTGATAACATGGACCGTGCTCTGGTTGACTCTGTTTTTTATAATAACATGGACCGTGCTCTGGTTGACTCTGTTTTTATGTGATAACATGGACCGTGCTCTGGTTGACTCTGTTTTTATATAATAACATGGACCGTGCTCTGGGTGACTGAATTTTTATTGATTAATAACCTGTGGCACTAAACACCTATTCTGTACACAGTGGCGTGCCATGATGTCTTGGAATCAGTCAATAACAACAGACATGATTTATTTTGTATTTTGCATAGTTACAGTTTGGAACTCTCTCATAAGCCAGAGGGATGCAAGTACACTAGCCCCCACCACACACACACCACTCCCCCCACACACACAACCAAAAACATTTTTGCCGACAATCCATGTTTAAAAAAATTTGTACACCTCGAAGTTTAGAATTATCTCCTTAAAAATAGCTTCAGCTCAAGTCTTCCACTTCCACTAATTCCTTATATTTTTGTCTTAAATTACAGAAATCCGTAGGCCAAAAACAAAATTGATAAAAAATTATGGGCTTTTGAACACAGCGCAGATCGGTAGCAAAATGTGTTTTTTCAACATGGTCATGGGGCAGATGTCGAGAATGTTAACAACGAAAATATCAACCCATCAACCATAAAACGGTACATTGATATTAACAAGTTTGTGACAAAGAAATAGAAAAATCCCCCCCCCCCCCCCCGGGGCTACCATCTGCTTCAAATCGAACTTTGAAGGCAGGCCTGGCCTGGGCCATGATAGAGTGAACTCACGTGTTTCCCTTCACACTTGGCTTAACGTCATTTAATTTCATACTGGAAGCCAAAAGAAACTAAGCAACGTTTACATCCTAAGTAATCTAACGTTACACAAGAGGCTTCATTTTGGTTCTTTTTTTTTTCCTCAAGACCACAAAAAAATGAAAATTTCTTTCAAGAATTTGCTCCAAATTATGTTAATAATTTTTTTTTTTTAAACTTGTTACCGAACTACCTCAGCAAAATGTAGTTGTGGGCTTATTAGCACATAAATATTCTTATTGAGCTAGCAGTATTTCAATATTTTCCTTACATCGAGCCTAACCCGTGTCTATTAAGACAAAGACTTTTCCTTTTTTCCCCTTTTTTTGGTATGACTTCGTCCGTCTCAATGAGACGATGGTATGACTTCGTCCGTCTCAATGAGGCGATGGTATGACTTCGTCCGTCTCAATGAGGCGTTGTTATGACTTCGTCCGTCTCAATGAGACTATGGTATGACTTTGTCCATCTCAATGAGACGATGGTATGACTTCGTCCGTCTCAATGAGGCGATGGTATGACTTCGTCCTTCTCAATGAGGCGTTGTTATGACTTCGTCCGTCTCAATGAGACTATGGTATGACTTTGTCCATCTCAATGAGACGATGGTATGTCTTCGTCCGTCTCAATGAGACGATGGTATGACTTCGTCCGTCTCAATGAGACGATGATATGACTTCGTCCATCTCAATGAGACGATGGTATGACTTCGTCCATCTCAATGAGACGATGGTATGACTTCGTCAGTCTCAATGAGACAATGGTATGACTTCGTCCATCTCAATGAGGCGATGGTATGACTTCGTCCATCTCAATGAGACTATGGTATGACTTTTTCCATCTCAATGAGACGATGGTATGTCTTCGTCCGTCTCAATGAGACGATGGTATGACTTCGTCCGTCTCAATGAGACGATGGTATGACTTCGTCCGTCTCAATGAGGCGTTGTTATGACTTCGTCCGTCTCAATGAGACTATGGTATGACTTTGTCCATCTCAATGAGACGATGGTATGATGGAACACCCTATGTAGATGATACAGTTTGGCATCATTAGCGTCACAAGAGTTGTCGGAATTTTCATTGTATCAATGTATCCGCTTAAGGAACTCCTTCTCCGGGATTTTATTCAGAGTTGCCTTCTTGTTTATTACCATGTTTTATTTAAAAGAAAGGCTTCGTCAGTTTGGATGACTTAAGGGAAAAAGTCAGTGTAGAAATGCGCACATAGATTTTTTGAACTCTCCTTGATGTTCCTTTTCTACAAACAGTATCAACAACATTGGGTAATTTTTCTCGGAATTTCCAGTTCAGTTTTCAAATTTCAATATAGTTTTCAATACAGTTTTCAATATAGTTTTCAGTACAGTTTTCAATATTTTTTTTTCATATGTTGATAAATGTTACGTTTTGACAGTGAATGGTAGAATAAAACATAACAAACAATTTTTTTTTCATTTAATATATTATTTCACTTAAACATGAATATTACGTCTAATGTGTAGGCGACCGTGATTAACGAGCACTTTATTCTTAGTAAAATACTTCACCAAATTTAATTTTAACAGCATCCGGAAGACTCAAGCAATTTTGTCCATGCAAACCTATCGTATCCAACAAAACTCAAGCAATATGTCAAGGCAAACTTATCGTATCCAACGAAACTCCAGCAATATGTCTATGCAAACCTATCGTATAAAAAAAACCTCAAGAAATGGGTCCATGCAAATCTATCATATCGAGAAGAGGCCACGATTATATGTGATTTAAAGCCTATCTTTAGCGTTTGAAAGAACGAGTGTGTTTGAACTTGATCCTTATCAAGGCGTTCTTAACCAGGGGTGCACGCGACCCCTAGGGATGCTGGAGGCATGTTCCGGGGTTGTGAGAAGACCCAGGAAATCGGGTTTATTTTTATTAGCATTTTTTTTTTCATCTGGGACATGTGTTTTGAAATCGCGGTGTGGCGCGGCAAACGTTTAAAAATGAAGAGAGGGTCAAGCGCTGCAAATAAAGCCCCTGTTCGAATCAATATCACCAGGCTAATATAGTAAGATAAGAAAGTAACAAGGCAATCAATCATTATTAAACAGTCCATGTTATCGGATTTTCGCCATGTACTAATTAATGTGTCAAAGAATGACCGGTGAAACTAAAGAGTCGCCCAATTTTACGATTGTCGGTGCAAGATAAGTATTACATTAAATGTAAGTGTTTCAAATTACCAATTAACTTTATGATCTTACATTTTGTGTACTCATGAAAGAAATGACGTCACACGACAACCTGCTTTTCAAATTTTCTTCATAAAACAAAAAATTCGTCGCTTAATGATACGGTAGATAAAGTGAAGAAAAAACACTTACTCGGAGAAGTAGGACATAGCTTGGTCATCTCCTAGCTTGGACACATCTCCGAGAAGCTTCTCCAACGTCTGCTCCTCTAACAGGACCATGTCCTCAATTTTCTTGGACAACGTGTAAATATCCGACGTGGACCCGTGAACTAGCGCCAGGTTCAATATAAAGCGAACGACATGAGGTTTGGTAGAAGTTGAACAAACGCGTAATCCGTGTGTTATCTGTCCCCCCCCCCCTTGTTGCGAGATAGTTGATATTGATTAGAAACTAGAAAAATGAAGCCACTCTATAAGGTGTACGTAACAGACTGAATCTGGAGGACAACTGAAGAAATATTTCTTAAAAACGTGTCACAAAAATTAACGAAAATAAATAAATAGAGAACAAACATGTATGCGCTAAATATCACAGGTATTGATGTAAGCATATACGAGGAGGAACTGTGAGGGTGGGGGCTGGTGCTTATATCTTTTGAGTGGTTAAACAATTTAATGTGTCTAAATATTAGTAAAGGGAGGTCTCCACCCCCACAACGCTTTTGAACCGCAATCAACATCTTAATCCCAGCTTAACAGGCTGATCCATGATCTGATCGATTTGTATTTATATAATATATATTCATAAGTGTGTGCATGTGTGTGTGTTACACGGGATCACATTTGCAACAAAAATTACAACAGATATTTAGCTTAATTCGAAACTAAGGACAATTAAAAGCCCGTCGGTTAAGTAAAAAAAAAAAATCTTTCATTTGTCTCATTCATAACTTTTGTCAACATTTTGTTCCCCGATGGGATCCCGTTTCCCGATGTGATCTTGTTCCCCGATGGGATCCGGTTTCCAAATGGGATCCCGCATCCCGTTTACGTATGGTATCCCATTCCGCGATGAGATCCCATTTCTGGATCCCGTTTGGAAATGGGATCCCATATCTAATGAGATCCCGTTTCCTGATGTGATTCCAGTCCCGGTGGCATCCCATCCTAATTGGATGGGATCCTGTTTCTAGATGGGATCCTGTTCTCCCATGGGATCCCGTTCCCCGGTGAGTTCCCTTACCTCGGTGGGATCTGGGATCCCATTCCTGTTGGGATGTATTCTCTGTTGGGATACGGTTATCAAAGGAGATCACGTTTTTTGTAGGATCCCGTTCCTCGTAAGGATCCTGTTTCTCGGTGGAATCATTTTCTCGGTGGGATTATAAAGGGTATGTTTAAAACAAAGTTTTATATATTCCCTGAATGGATTTAATATTATTAGTTTTAAATCCACCATATTTCAATACGGACTATGAAGGGTATTGCTAAAAAGCTAGGCCTTTATCCATCAATTCACATACATCCTATAGTGTTGCTTAAGCCTATTGGTAGTTATATAGCTTATAGAAAAATGGAGTGGGTATTATAAGTTCAGTACTCATCAATATTTGAATATGGATAATCAAGTGCATGAGTACTAAGTTTGGTCAAGATCCAATTATTCAATCCGAAGTATTTGTTGGTAATTTTATTTATATAACTCATTTTAAATTTTTTAAAAACGAGGTTAGGGTCCCCGGCTCAGAAAGGCATACTTTTTAAAGTTCACGCCCAGTATTACCTTCTGGATAATGATGGATACATGTACCAAGTTTGTTCTAGATCCATCAATCCATGTAGAAACGTAGACGGAACAAATTCACAAAGTCGCAAACAAATGTTCACATTTCTTTATATACAGTATTATATGATTATGATATATATATATATATATATATATATATATATATATTAATATAATATTATTTACGTGGACACGCCAAGGTTTATAATGACACACGTCTACTAACAAAAAAGCCCGGTCCATATAATTAATTACTGGATGTCTTGGGGCCTATAAAAAAAGCTTAATAACTGTAAATCTGTTGAGAATACTGGTCCATAAAACAATAATCAATTATAAGGAGCAATTAATCTTTACTATTTTTTATCATTAAATAAGTAGTGCAAGCAACAACAAAAATATTTAAAAGGAATATTTAAAATTTGGATTCATACCTGCCATCCATAATGAACGGTCACCTTTTTGTCTTTTATGCCAGCAATGCATGTCCAACGAATCACTGTATTTGTGATCTCACATTGTATTTGTGATACCTTATTGTATTTGTGATCTCACATTGTATTTGTGATCTCACATTGTATTTGTGATCTCACACTGTATTTGTGATCTCACACTGTATTTGTGATCTCACACTGTATTTGTGATCTCACACTGTATTTGTGATCTCACACTGTATTTGTGATCTCACACCGTATTTGTGATCTCACACTGTATTTGTGATCTCACACTGTATTTGTGATCTTTTATTGTATTTGTGATCTCACACTGTATTTGTGATCTCACACTGTATTTGTGATCTCACACTGTATTTGTGATCTCACACTGTATTTGTGATCTCACACTTTATTTGTGATCTCACACTGTATTTGTGATCTCACACTGTATTTGTGATCACACACTATGTGATCTCACACTGTATTTGTGATCTCACACTGTATTTGTGATCTCACACTGTATTTGTGATCTCACACTGTATTTGTGATCACACACTATGTGATCTCACACTGTATTTGTGATCTCACACTGTATTTGTGATCTCACACTGTATTTGTGATTTCACACTGTATTTGTGATCACACACTATGTGATCTCACACTGTATTTGTGATCTCACACTGTATTTGAGATCTCACACTGTATTTGTGATCACACACTATGTGATCTCACACTGTATTTGTGATCTCTAATTGTATTTGTGATCTCACATTGTATTTGTGATCTCTCATTGTATTTGTGATCACACACTATGTGATCTCACATTGTATTTGTGATCTCACACTGTATTTGTGATCTCTAATTGTATTTGTGATCTCTAATTGTATTTGTGATCTCTCATTGTATTTGTCATCTCTCATTGTATTTGTGATCTCTAATTGTATTTGTGATCTCTCATTGTATTTGTGATCTCTAATTGTATTTGTGATCTCTCATTGTATTTGTGATCTCTCATTGTATTTGTGATCTCTAATTGTATTTGTGATCTCTCATTGTATTTGTGATCTCTCATTGTATTTGTGATCTCTCATTGTATTTGTGATCTCTCATTGTATTTGTGATCTCTCATTGTATTTGTGATCTCTCATTGTATTTGTGATCTCTCATTGTATTTGTGATCTCTCATTGTATTTGTGATCTCTCATTGTATTTGTGATCTCTCATTGTATTTGTGATCTCTAATTGTATTTGTCATCTCTCATTGTATTTGTGATCTCTCATTGTATTTGTGATCTCTCATTGTATTTGTGATCTCTCATTGTATTTGTGATCTCTCATTGTATGTGTGATCTCTCATTGTATTTGTGATCTCTCATTGTATTTGTGATCTCTCATTGTATTTGTGATCTCTCATTGTATTTGTGATCTCTCATTGTATTTGTGATCTCTCATTGTATTTGTGATCTCTCATTGTATTTGTGATCGCTCATTGTATGTTAAAATATTTAATAATGAATGATAAATGAAATAATAAACAATTAAAATATTTTAGAAAAATCTTTCATTTTGCACTTTAATTTCGGGTCTCAATTATTTGTTTATAAATTTTACTTACTGTATTCGATTAAGCATTTCTTCTTGCTAAAACCTTTCCTGCAGTGAAAACAATTCAATTTTGGAATATTTAAAATTATGTATATATTTTTTAAAATTATGTATATATTTACATAGTGTGTGTGTTTGGGGGGTGGGAAATAAGCATTTTGGAAATGCTTGGGGTGGGGGGTGGGGCATGGCACACAAGAGGTTGGGAAACACTGCTTTAGACTCAAACAATAAATGTAGCAAAGATTCGCGGTTTAATGCAACCATATTATTTTAATAAACAGAAATAAACGCTGTATCATTTATTTTAAAAAAAACTACAGTTCATTGCGTTGTAAATTTGTTCTATTACTAGTAACTTTTATAAATCCAAAGGTTAAATAATAATCTTTTTTTGTATGTTGCTGTTGCTCAAATAAATCGAACAGTGGGCCGGCTCGTGAGTTTAGGACAGATTGAGGACCCCTGCAATAGAGGATAGTGTTTTCAGTTAACGTCTTTATTAAACTTTCTCTCTTATTTCTTAAATTTAGATGCGACACGACAGTTCTAATCAGTGAGTTTGTTAATTTTGTGTCTGGTGTAAACTTGAGTCTTGCAAGCGACACAATCTGTTTTGTGTTATCAAAAGTCATCGCCCGTGTCCCTTCAGGCACAGATACTGTTATGTACCTTTAAATCGTTCTGAAATTGTAATCTTTTTTAGAATTTGGATCTTTAAATGAAAAATACTTAACTGAACCAGGAGTAGCCAAACTTTAAAAAAAAAATAAAACCCATTAAAGCACCCGGACCGGACTGTGTCCCGAATATTGTCCTGAAGACCCTGGCTGAAAATATTGCCCTCACCATCACCCGCATTTTCCAAAAGTCGCTTTGACTCCGGAAAACTCCCACTACATTATCTTGATGCAAATATCACTAGTGCCTACAAGAGCGGTAACCGTCATAACCCAGCAAACTACCGCCAAATATCCCTGACCTCCGTGCCATGAAAAATTCTAGAAAACATCATCTGTCGGTACATCATGAACTATCTTGAACACTAAAACATTTTGACCAACTAAACCACGGTTTCCGCTCTGGATTTTCAAAAGAAACACAATTGATAATTCTCGACTTCCCCAAGGCCTTCGACACTGTTCCACACAGCCTTCTTCTACACAAACTCCACCCCTACTGCATTACCGGCAACCTTCACTCCTGGCTCTCAACATTCCTAACAAAACGGAGCATGAAAGTAGTGTTAGATGGCGTCCGATCAGGCAAAGCCACCGTAAACTCAGGTTTTCCTCAATGAACAGTGCTGGGCCTACTTCTCTTTCTCTGTCATATAAAAGACCTCCCTGATACTGTAAATTCTCAAGTGAGGCTATTTGCAGATGACTGTCTTGTCTACAGAGAGATAAATGGCTACGATGACCACAACCAACTCCAAGCAGATTTGAAGTGCATTATGAATTTGGCGGACAATTGGGGCATGAAATTTAACGAAACCAAATGCTACACAATGAGCATCTCAAGGAAAAAAAACCCAACCTATGTGTATTCCTTAAATAACACAATTCTCCAAGTATCAAATAATCCATACCTTGGAATTCTTTTCTCGAATAACCTAAAATGAACACCCTATATAAACAAAATTTCAAAAAAGCCAACTCCACACTAGGTTTCATTCGAATAAGTCTGCGCCACTGCCAAACATCCTGCAAACGAAATGCCTATCTTGCGCTCGTCCGTCCACTACTGGAATTTGGTGCGATCATTTGGGATCAATATATAAAGCAAGACGTGGACAAGATGGAGCGAATCCAGCGTAACGCAGTGCGCTTCATCGCACGTGACTACGAATACACCACTCCTGGATTCGTCACTGGCCTCTTAAAAATATTTGACATCCCCTCCCTCAAAGACAGACGAGAAGAGCTCCGCCTAACATTCCTAAAAAAAAGTGGTCATGGGGCTAGTGCCGGCCATCCCAGCAAACCCATCTATCACCCCATAGAAGCCAGGTCGCTTAATCAGAGCCAAACGCTCACTAAAAAGAGTTGCCATCTTCTCCCTCAAAGACAGACGAGAAAAGCTCCGCCTAACATTCCTATATAAAGTTGTCATGGGGCTAATGCCAGCCATCCCAGCAAACGCGTATCTCATCCAACAGAAGCCAGGTCGCTTAATCAGAGCCAACTTCCTCACTAAAAATTAACTTCACCTCTAACAACCCCATAAGCAATTACATCCAGAACAATAGTAAATGCCTCACTGAATCTCGCTGTAACCTGGACAATACCGCCGTAACTAGACGTCAGTCGTGAACTTCAAAACTGCCCTAGCATCCCTAGCATACATATGCCAGTCCAAAGATTCAGCAACGTCCCTTACCAGAACCAGAAATTCATTTCATATACCATATTGAAAGTAACAGAAAGAATTAAACAATTTTTATTATCTAAGAATATGCTAACCATATACACCCGATGCGTAGAAAACGTTAGTGATGTTTCCTTTGTACATCAGAGTTTCATTGCAACCGCCATTCCCGTTCGTTCTCGTCAAAAACGGGTGCAAGGAATGTAAACTAGAACACCAAACAGTAATCCATTTAATAGTGTGTTCCTTTGAATTCTTATAGACATTAGACCTGCACTCGTCTAGAATTTATGTCTTGGTAATCACATGTCTTGTGTTACACTTGGCCATCAAAGACAGGTTCTCAAACGTGGTCTCCGTAAGGGAAATTTCATCTTTGAATGAAATAAATAACTAAAAATAGTTTATCCTGAATCTAAATTATTCAACGATTCCAACAAAGTTTAAGGCTGTTTTTACAAAAGCATCTGAAATGATATTTTGAGCATGTGTCTGGTAAGCAAAGTCATCACCAGTAGCTGTTTAAATTTAATACCGCCAACCAACATACTTAATTAGATTAAAATATTATGCATAAAGTGCTCTTTTAGTATTAAATAGTCCGATTGGTTCAGTATAAACCCTTTGAAACATAATCACAATTTCAATTTCATTCTTCTGTATCATAGGGAAATAAAATAATATGATGTTTAAAAAATGTACTAAAAATGATCAAAAAATTGTCCCCTAAACCTTTAGAGTTCTTACAGTCATAGGACAAAAAAAAGAAGAATCGTGGGGCGCCCATTAAATAGATGACCTTGCATAATCAAAAATTAGTTTTATTTTACTGAAAAACATTTCGAGGCTGGCAATGAAAAACTGCAAAGTGCAGCATCGTCTGAAAAATAATGTGAAGATAAAGAAAGACTGAAAAATAAACTTGAGGTCTTCGTGTCGTGCTAGATTTATATTAGTACGACTTTACAGTAGCATTCTGCAACTTGATATCTCTTCATGTCTATCAGTTTTAGACTTGTAAATTTCCCAAAACCTTTCACGCTTTTGCTTTAGTTCACTGGACACACAATAACACTGTCCACACAATAACACTGTCCACACCACAACAGTGTCTACACCATAACACTGGCCACACATAACACTGTCCACATCACAACAGTGTCTACACCATAACAATGTCCACACCATAACACTGTCCACGCCACAACAGTGTCTACACCATAACACTAGCCACACCACAAAAGTGTCTAAACCATAACGTTGGCCACACCATTACCCAGGTGACACCATAATACTGGCCACACCATAACAATGTCCACACCATAACACTGTCCCCACCATTAACCAGGTCACACCATAACACTGGCCACACCATAAGACTGTCCACATCAAAACACTGTCCACATCATTACCCAGGTCACACCATAACACTGGCCACACCATAACTCTGGTCACACCATAACACTGGCCACACCATAACCCTGGGCACACCCTAACACTGTCCACATCATAACACTGTCCACACCATTACACAGGGCACACCATAACACTGGCCACACCATAACACTGGCCACACCATAACACTGTCCACAACATAACAATGGCCACACCAAAACACTGGCCAGACCATAAAACTGGCCACACCATTACCCAGAGCTAACAATAACACTGGCCAGACCATAACACTGTCCACACCATTACCCAGGGCACATCATAACACTGGCCACACCATAACACTGGCCACACCATAACACTGTCCACACCATTACCCAGGCCACACCATAACACTGGCAACACCATAACAATGGCCACGCCATAAGACTGTCCACACCATTACCCAGGGCACACTATAACACTGGCCACACCATAAGACTGTCCACATCAAAACACTGTCCACATCAAAACACTGTCCACATCAAAACACTGTCCACATCATTACCCAGGTCACACCATAACACTGGCCACACCATAACTCTGGTCACACCATAACACTGGCCACACCATAACCCTGGGCACACCCTAACACTGTCCACATCATAACACTGTCCACACCATTACACAGGGCACACCATAACACTGGCCACACCATAACACTGGCCACACCATAACACTGTCCACAACATAACAATGGCCACACCAAAACACTGGCCAGACAATAAAACTGGCCACACCATTACCCAGAGCTAACAATAACACTGGTCAGACCATAACACTGTCCACACCATTACCCAGGGCACACCATAACACTGGCCACACCATAACACTGGCCACACCATAACACTGTCCACGCCATAACACTGTCCACGCCATAACACTGGCCACACCATAACACTGTTCACGCCATAACAATGGCCACATCATAACACTGTCCACGCCATAACACTGTCCACGCCATAACACTGTCCACATCATAACAATGGCCACATCATAACACTGTTCCCACCATAACCCTATCCATTTTAAACATATTTATTTTATTTATAATTTTAAACATGAAATTGTTTTAAAGGTTAAGAAAAGATTTACTATGCTAAGCGATTAATTTGTACTATTTGTCTTATATCTTTTAAATGATTTATTTCAAGCGACAAAGGAGAAATCATTATGTTAATATCTTTTTCTTATACTTTTTTTAAAATTGTGATTTCTTTTCCAAAAAAAAAAATAAATTAAGGACTAAGGGTCAGTTGACACGATCAAATTTCCCGTCAAATTGATGTATGAACGCTCTATTTTGTGAGTGGTTTCTTTTTGGGGGAATTTGATCAAATAGTATTTTGAAAGTTGTGACAAGGCTTCTTGATACACGAATTGCATCAAATGTTTCACGGAAAATTTGCTCGTGTGAATGGTCATTTACTTGAATTAACAAATATTTTTTAATACGGTAGTCCCCCTTTTGGTTACTCTTTTCGTAAGCCAAACCCTGGATGTGATAATAGTAAAAGAAAATAATGCAGATTTAAACAGATAAATGGATTACTTTTGTTTCTGTTTAATTTTTTAATAGAAAATTTACTATTCCTCATTTAAATTAATTATTTCAATTGACAAGGATAAAATCATTATGTAAATATATTTTCCTAACAATTTTTAATAGTGATTTTATTTTTAAAATAGTTTCGGAACATAACTTAATGATATTTAATTAAATAAACACATATTTTTAAGTCAGTTGTCAGCCTTTGGTTAATCTTTCGTTAGTCGGGCCCATGGGTGTTATCACCAGCGGGATCGAACCAGAATCCTATTGTTCAATATCTTTCATCTTGTGTTCATAGGCTCCCACAGCATAGACACTTAACTCCCCCCCCCCACACACACACTCCAAAAAATGACATTTTAAGGCTTCAAAACACTAATAGCTTAATGATATAATCCTAACCAAGGGGCTCTCAACTGTTTTAGTGCCGCGACCCCATTATAACATTTGACAAGTTGTCAAGACACACAACCAGCATTATAAGTTTAAGAATGAAACATAGAAACAGGTGTTAAATGGGGGGGGGGGGTGCTTGCAGAGTTTTACTCAGTATAATCAGCTAGTCAGCATGTGAAATTAAATCTTAACCAAAAAGTGATATGGTCATGACCGAAGACACTCATTTTGCTAAAACAATTTGCACAAAATTCGAAAGAAGTACATCATTATTTTCAAAGCTTTGCCATTTCATTTAGTTAACATTTAAATTCTTTATTGATCCTAATAAATGGAAATATTTTTTTTTACATTTTACACGTTCATTTTCAGCACAAACAACATTTCACCATTATAACAATCTAAACACAAGAATCTAAAGTATTTCTCTAGGGTAAAAATCAGCCATCAATGAACTCCTTTAGTGACAATTATGATTTAATTAGTCATCATTTAGATTTGGTAAGCGTTGATGGCATGGGAGCACGCAGGAATTTTCTGATATTCTTTTTCATAATTTGAACATAAAATTGAAAACTTAAAAAGTCTCCGCATATCCTAATTTGTGGAATCTATTGAAAAAAGGAAAAACCTAAAGCTATACAAAAATCATCTTAAAGTAGACAAAATAAAAATGCCCACCATCTCCAAATGCTTTAAACTTTAAACCTTTAGAGTTCTTGTAAAATTGATTCATCCAGTGTCCAGTTACAAGTTTCCCAAAAAAGCATTGGTTAGAAAAGTAACATAAGCAACATCGACATGTTATTGTAAAATGTTAATATCTTATTTATTTACCTTGTATGAAAAAATAATTAATGTAACTAGGTTACCTAAGACTCGAGCTGAATAAGAATCTCATTGCACCAGATATCATTCAGCAGGGCTGTTCTTACTTATGGCAGATGTGCAATATTTCTTTAGGTACTGGGTCAGTGATTCTTTCCTCTTAAAAGTGACTCCTTGCAAGGTGAAACAAAATGTAGAGTCTTGTTTCCAACGTAGCGAGGAATGATGCCAGGCTTCAAATTCTCCTTCTCCATGAATGCTGTCAACCCTGAAGGATCTTCGGGTGACATCTTATCCCTGTGGAAGAAAAAAACACAAATGTCTTTATGTGCTTACGGCAAAATGAACATTTCAGAACTATTTATTGAGTCTAGGTACTAAAAGTCATGTGAAAAATGATAAAAATGAAATTTACCTCAGTTTAGATATAGCCCTTTTGCGATTCGAAGCACTTTCATCTTGTCTAAATGACAGCCCCGTTATGCTCCATTTAGTATCAAGAAGTTTGCACTGCTTACGTGCTTCAGAAACAATTCCTTCTATGGGGTGTAGATTGCGCTTCAGTTGAATTAACCTCTTGTTCAACAAATCACCCAACTGCATCGAAACAAATTGATTGACCTTCGCCCTGTCACTCAAAGTCTTACTAAAAGACTGATGGGTGCTATGCAGCACAACATGCGGATCCTCCTCTTATACTGAATTCAGGGTGATTAGATCTTGAAGGGAGTTAATGAGTTGCTGCAGGTTGTCCTCTTTTTTACCTTAAAAAAAGAACTCCAGGAAATCCAGCCACTTCAATGGTCAGTTCCTGTTCGCCTTTTCGAGATGCGGCAAGCATTACAGTGCTGACCATCAATACGCGTATAGTTCCAAGAGAACGTGAGGTTTTCTGAACGGTACTTGACATCAGCTACCTGAATGCCCATATTTTGCGTGTCTGCTTCTGAATCGCGTCTCCATGTGCATGTATTCTTTGCAGTGTTTCTTTCAGACAATTCGGGGGGTGGGGGTGGGGAGTAGTGCCCCCCAGGAGTAAGTCAAATTAACCCCCACCCCCCATGCGGAAAATGTGTACAAAAATAAATTTCGAACATTTTTTTAAAAATTAAAATTGACTAAATAGTCATTTTTATAAAAGGTCTTAAAAACCGATTACAATAGTGAAATCTATGAAATATCGTTACGCTCGATATATTTGACAATCGCTGTATTTAAGGTCAATCTTGTTAGAGTCACATTTTGATATATTTATTTATTTATTTGTTGCAACTTCACGGGTTTAAAGACTATAATAACACTGTATAAAAATACTTTATATTAATATAAAGGACTACACTTTGAATAATAGTTCTTGCTAAGGATTAAATATGTATCAAATTATATGTCATTATAAAAGCATGACTTTTAAAGTAGGAATAAGTGTTAATTGTAAATTTTTTGATGGCTTCATGCTTTAAAAAATATTGTTTTTAGGGAAGATTTTTAATTTACTCGATTCCATGTATGTCTTGCTAGATCAAGTGAAAACTATAAACAAATCCACCACGTCCCACCAGATTTCTTTAAATGTGATAATTTTGTTACAAAGTTTCTTTAATAACTTAGTTTTTATTTTTTTTAACTAGCTTTTATTTATTAAGTTTATAACTGCTTTTGTTATTTTAGTATTAAATTCACACACATACTGCCCAATATATTTTCTAGTAGAAAGTTTAAAAAATATTTTTTTTTTTAAATGTGAACTAGTATTTCGAGTATCCTGTTAAATCCGTTTTTTGTACTATTTTTAGAAACACTTCTTATTTCTAAACGATCAATTTAAAATAAATTCTGTGGATTTGATTTGTTTGTTAAGTTGTTAAAGTAAATCGAAAGTCAATTTCTAATTTATCGGAAGAAAGATATAGCAGTTAAAAATTCCAAATAAAAATTTCAATCTACTGAATATTGGTCAATGTATACTTTATTTGTATATTTCCCTCAGCTTAAATCGCACATTAATAAATAGATGCTGTCTTTTGTAAACAACTCGTGCAATGACATTCATAAAAATCGCCAGTTTTGAAAACCCATAAATATGTGCAGACCTCCCAACATAAAAGTATTTTTTGTGACTGATTAAAATTGAAAATAATTAGAAAAGATAATTATTATAAGTACCGTAAGTTGTTATTGTTTTTATCATTAGCGTTCAAAATTTAAAATGATATTAGCAGTGTTTTTATGTGATGGAAATATTTTTTTTTCTTTTTATTTGAAAATTTAGTAATTAATTAAATGACCAATAGTCAAAAATGTTTTTAAAAAAAATTTAAACCATATTACTATTTAGTAATATAAAAAAATATTTCCATGACACAAGCATTTCAAAAATGTTTGCATAACACATTAAGGTCAAAAATATTTGCATAACACAAGAAGGTCAAGCAGAGACGTCGCTTGACTTTTCGATGCCCCCTGTCACTTTTGATATTTTCCTCCCCTACCTTGCATTGAAAAATGATAATTAAAAGAGAGTCCACATCACATCTTTAAGCCCTTAAAATATTTGAGGCCCCCTGGAATCTTAAAGGTTGCTGGACCCACACGATGGTTCTAAGATTAAGTGACACCTAAATGGTTTAACTAACATCTCTTCCGTGGCTTTCAAATTAAGTGTAGAATGTTGCAAAAATATATTCAGTTTTGATCTAAAATGCACTCTTGGATTTTGAATTTATCAAAAAATTTCATAGATGTTACAAGGCCAGGGGCAGCTTGTCCTTGTTGCCTATGACAACGTCAGGGCATTCTGCACAAAACATCTGTTATGGAAAGCTATTTCAGAGAAAACTCTGCCATTTCCCAACATGCAAAGTACTCATGGACTCGGGTACACCATTCAGTAGTAAGTGTACTGATGCCATTGCAAAGCTACATGAAGAATTTGTTCACAGGTTTGCAGACTTCAAAACACTCAGAGACATTTTGCAAAGTTTTGCGGATCCTTTCTCCTTTGATTTGGAAGATGACCCCTGCGCTGATTGATCTTCAGTGCAATTCTGAACTCAAGTCTTAGTTCAGGGAGGTGAATGGAAAAACAGACAAGCATGGACAATTTATGAGAGAATTTCCCTCCATTTTCCCTCAGATTGCCAAGTTGTTCTAGCGGATCATGTGACTTTTTGTACTAGGTATCTGTGTGAAAAGCTCTTTTCAACTATGAACTTTAACAAGTCAAATATCAGAGCCAAACTTACTGATGAGCATCTTCAAGCTATACTGAGGGTCCAGTTGCTTCCTCACTCAAGCCAAATGTTTCTCAGATGTATAAGAAGTAGCGCTGCCAGGTTTCTGACAAGGAGTAGGATAAAGTAAGGGAAGCCTTGTTCTTGAGTACCCTTATCGTCAGTTCAGACGATCCTTTTAGCTTCAAAGTTCGCGTCAAGTTTGTGTATGAACGAGTTATTTTGTGCGTGGTTTCTTTTTTCTTTTCTTTTTTTTTTTTTTTTTGGAAAAAAATGGGAATTTGATCAAATAGTAATTTGAAAGTTGTGACAAGGCTTCATACAAAAATTGCATCAAATCCATGACAGAAAATTTGAGCTTGTAAACTGATGCTTTATGTTTTTATTTTGTATTAATAAAAGTTGAGCAGATTGTAAGAGATGTACTTTATTGAATTTGTAATCGCTTTTTTGTGAATACTTGATGCTGCCCAGTCTCACGCAGACCGCTACATCCTGCCGCCCCAGGATAATTGGAGTACCCTTGGTTTACTAGATTCATTATGAATCTAGCTCTGAAAAGGAGAAAATTTAAATTTTATTAGTTGCTTTAGCGAATTGCTTGTGATTGCTTGTTTTTATTAACCGTGTTGGCCAATATTTTATGTGTTGCCTTCTTTTAAAAAATTTCATTTTTTTTTTTATTTCTCAAAACTCAGTAAAGTTGGAAAGGGGAAGATATCGAATAATATTTTCTTTAAAACAAAGGACATCCTAATTTTTCCGTTTTCCAAATAACAACAAGTCAAAGGGCGAGAAAAACGGGTGGTCACTTAGGAGGATGATTATATTTTGGGGGTTTTTTTGGTGGGTTTTTTTTTTTTGTTGTAAATATTTCGTGACAATACATTTGAATTGTGAAAGAACGAGAGTTGGTACATTTTTATTTGGATATAATATCCGAAAATTAAATCATTTTAAAGATGCGACAATGTAATCTTTAGAAAAAAGGTTACTTTTTTTAATAAGTCCTGAAAAGACAGTTCATGGTATAATCAAATGTTTTTTAAGATTATCTTTCAATATAAGGACAAATAATTAGTTGCTTTTTTTTCATTTTGCGCAAGTTCTGAAGTAAAATTTTAATGTAACACATGTATTTGCAAAGTCAGTGAAACGCTTAGGTTGTTTTGGTCTATTTAGCCGATGTATGGTCAGATATCTTGCCAGTCTCAGACCAAAGTCAATATTCATACCGTTAAAGTAATGTAAAAATAATAGACCGTTAAGTCGGATTCAAGAAAAAAAACATCAACCTTTATGTACTCCCTAAAAAAGACAATACTCAACAAGTATCAAATAATCCATACCTTGGAATTCTGTTCTGAAATAACCTAAAATGGTCACCCACATATAAACGAAATTTTAAAAAAGCTAACTCCACACTAGGTTTTATTCGAAGAAATCTACGCCACTGCCCTTCCTCCTGCAAACGAAATGCCTATCTTGCACTCGTCCGTCCACTACTAGAAATGGTGCGATCATCTGGGACCCATAACTAAAGCATGACGTGGACAAGATGGAGCGAATCCAACGTAACGCAGTGTGCTTCATCGCACGTGACTACAAATCCACCACTCCTGGCTTCGTCATTTGCCTCTTAAAAATATTTGACATACCATCCCTCAAAGACAGCCGAGAAAAGCTCCGCCTAACATTCTTATATAAGGGGGTCATGGGGCTAGTGCCGGCCATCCCATCAAACCCGTATATCGACCCACAGAAGCCAGGTCGCTTAATCAGAGCCAAACGCTCACTAAACACTGACTTCACCTCTAACAACTCCATAAACAATAACATCTGGAGCAAAAGCAGGTGCTTCACTGTGCCTCGGTGTAACATAGTCCAACAATCATTCTTTCCACGCACAATAATCGCTTGGAACCAGCTGGATGATGCCGCAGTGGACTCGACATCTATCGAAAGCTTCAAGGCTGCCCTGGCATCTGCTAGGAGCCGTTAGGATATAAGCATTGTTTCCCCACTCGTTGCACATATGCCAGTTCATGGACTCAGCAACGTACCTTACCAGAACCAGAGGCATCAGCTTACACTAATAGCCATCATAATTTCTGACCTGTTTACTTCTAATTTTGTTTGCAGTCTTATTATTGCAAGTATTATTACCATTTTCATGACCATTGCCGGCAGACCACAAGCGTTGGTTTATATTTCAAATAATGTTTTACAAGGAAACATTCTGGAAACTTTCGACACAACGCCAATTGCACTGTATGACAGCATGCATGACAGCATGTATGACAGCATGCTTTGGTTAGTGTGGCTTGTCGAACACCGTCTGATACGAAACAGCAATAACTGCGCTAGCTGTCAACGTCCCTAGTACAAGATGCAGTGTACGCACTGAGTCAATTTTTTTCAAACTTTGGGCTTAGCACACAAAAGATCGTCATGATGATATACTATTGGATTTCCGGGGTAAATAACAAGCATGTTATGCTTTTCGAAAGCATTGAAAACTGGGACACCATTTTTAACTACAACAACTGTTTTAGCAATGAGTGTCGCAATTGGTTGCTAGCTCAGCAAGGTCAGCTTGGGGGGGGGGGGGGCTTCGATGCCACTGGGTAACATATTTATGTTGAGGTTAACGAAACATGTTACCTTCATCGGAAATATCATCGTGGTCGTCGTCGACCTGGCCCTTGGGTTGTTTTGAACTGTTGAACGTGTTACCGGTCGATGTTGGTTGGAAATGGTAGCGCCAAGAAATGCGCCAATACTTGAACGCATTAGAGCTGATCGTGCACTTCCAGGAAGTGTCACTGTTACTGATGGATGGGCTGGCTATCCTAATGTCAGTGAAATCAATAATGGAGTTAATCAGCATGATGTCGTAGTGCATTCTCAAGATTTTGTACATCCCGTTCACCCAGAAATCCACACACAGACTACTGAGGGTCTGTGGATGCAGGCCAAGCATAAATTGCATTATCAAGGTGGAACAAGCGGTGGTCTCTTTCCAAGCTACTTGTGTGCTTTCCAGTGGCGCTATTGCCACACAGAGAATGTTTTCGGACGGTACTTAAAGTTGTTGAGTGACACTTATCACATTTGAACATGTACTTGGTCAATCTTAATTAAATTCCTCGATTGATGAATATTATTTGTGTTTTTAATTAGGGACCGCCGTAGATTATAGTATACAGTATACAACAACGTTGTCGGGAACAGTCCTCTTTAGCTCCGGTAACACAAAGACTAAATGGTACCCAAAAAATAACAAATTTAAAAAGATCTTACGAAAAATAACTGAACTGTATAAAATGTTTTAAATAAAATAAAAATCGAATAAAATTAAACCTGTTAATCACAGTGTTTTGGTTCTGTATTTGAGACTCCTTGCTTTGTAGCATCTTGAGGTGGGGGGGGGGGGGTGGGAGAGCGTGCGAGATCCCGATGATCGCCCTCCGCGGAAAGGGGGGAGGGTAGCAGATTCATAAAAAAACACAACGTTGGAAATCCATTAGAACATTGGTTCTCAATCTTCCTAATACCACGACCCTTTAATACAGTTCCTCATGTTGTGGTGACCCACAAACATAAAATTATTTTCGTTACTACTTTATAAATAATTTTTTTCTGATGGTTGTTGACGACCCCTGAATTAGGGTCGTTCGGCCCCCAAAGAGTTCGTGACCCACAGGTTGAGAACCGCTGCATTATAAAAAAGATAAGAAACACTGGAGCTTTGTCATAATCATTATCATTTTTTTTACTTATCTTCTTCCTGATACAACTATTTACGTAAGTGTTAGAAGCGAAAAAAAAAAAGGGGGGGGGGGGGGTTACATCATTAGTTAATACTTCATCGTATGAAATAGTTTTAGCGGCACTCCTGGGAAAGGCGGTCCCAAATTTTTTTTAAAAATTAATATTTTTAATTTGGGGCCGCCGTTCTGAGGAGTACCCATCTTAATAACACAAGTATTTATTTTCACGCTATCTTGGCCTATTGATGAACAACCCTTCCATTAGGTCACGAATTTGAAAAGGGCGCCCGTGACGAAGAAAATAGGGCACCTATTAGATAGTAAATGCGACCCCCAGGGCGAGTTCTACAATAATTTGCAGAAATTAAATAAACGTCCTATTTATTGTAAAGACATTTGTGAATTAATTTAAAAACCATATACATGTATGTGAGCATCCAATTTTATTAGTATTAGTATTAGAGAAACAAGACCTTTATTTCACAATAATAAACCGATAATAGATACCTAAAATATGTGAGACCTAAATATTTTAAATTGTAAACCCACCACTTCTTTACAAAGAAATATCGGATACACAGACATAATAAAAGTTATAAAATAAATAAAAAATATTCACTTTAATCTAGATACATCCAAATGGGGAATCTTTTATAAAGTATCTTTAAGGGCAGAAGAATTCTCCTCAATTTACCGCAATGTCGCCGTTTAAGACAAAAGATTCATGAAAATGTACTGTTTTGATCTCGTAAAATTTGTTAAATTGTTGTATTCCAACAAAAAGATGGTATTTTACTTTAAAAATACTTTTAATGAAGTTCCATGATGTAAAAATAAATTATACAATGTTAATTTTTTTTTTTTATTTATATTTTTTAGTTGGGACAGCCGTTCTGGGGAGTAGTCTACCCATATGGTACCCACTTTAATTTGTTAAAGATATTTTTCTTTGTGAAAAGTGGGCTATATTATATAGAAGGAAAAAAAATTAAACAATGGTGTAGCAAACGTAAATATATATGCAAATATTCTTCTTTACAAATAATGAATGTCTAGTTTAGTATTTCCTAAAGATATATTTCAATGGCGTTGAAAATGTCAATAATGTTTATGTATTTATATCATTTTAAGGAATACAAGACATAAAAACTCGATTCATTTACGTTCTTAAAAACTGGATTTTTATATGTTGAGACTTCACAATAACAGGTGGAAAGTAACCCAATATGCCTTGCATCTTGTCCCGGTAACACCGGGTCTCATATGTTCTAGTATCAAAGAATATGCTAGCAAGTTACTCCTGATTCGTAAAATACGTTAGTGATTTTTCCTTGGTACACCAGAGTTTCATTGCAACCGCCATTCATTTTCTTTCTCGTCACAAACGGATGCAACGAATATAACCTCGAACACTGAACTTGAATCCATTTCATTCCATGTTCGAATGAATGGTTATAACTAGCAGACCTGCACTCGTCTAGATTGTAAGTCTCGCTAATCACAGCTCTGGTGTCAAGAGGGGCCAACAAAGACAGGTTCTCAAACGGTCGTCTCCGTAGGGGAAATACAATCGACTTCGGATAACAGAACTGCTTTTTGTAATGAGGGCACGTGTCCCATATGTGGGTGGCGTTCTTTCCGTAGAAAAAGATATCTAGAAACGGATAACTCCAAGGGAATCCGGGAATGAGCTTGCCGCGCGACGGATACAACTTCCCGCCACATGTAGGATGAATGAACAAGGTGTAGTCTGTGGAGACATTGGAGAAAGCTCGTTTGAGAAGTCCTTTGAGATTGTTTGGTAATATGACATCAATATCATCATCCCAGGGAACCATGCCGTGATGCCTGTAGGAACCAATCAATGTTCCGCCGTACATGAAGTAGGTCACATTGTGCTTTGTCACTAACTTATCAAATAGTTTGAGTAGTTGCATTAAACCACTTTTTTCAGTATTGTTCGTGAACTGTTTGGCAATGTTTTTAGGAAGTGGTGTTGTGGTTATATCTGGAGGCCGGGTTCTTCGGGTCTGGACGCTTAAGTTAGTAAGAGTTTTTAACTTTGGCTTCGATATGTTAACATTTGTGGGCTTTAACTGGTTTATCGCAGTGCTGTTTAACCCTTTGGGTTGAAGAGTGTCGATGATAACTCTTGTATCGTTAACTTTCATTTCCGCTGTGCTTGTGTCTGTTAAGTTGGGAACTGTGATCAAATGATTGGTAGATGGAAAACCTGACAAGTTTGTGGAAACAAAGCTCCCCATGATGACATTAATAACCGGGTATCCATTCGCCTCCACCATGACGTAAAGAAAGATGGGCGTAGTAACAAGTAAGCCCACAAAGACTGTTCTCTTGTTTATGATTTCTTTTCTTTTCTTTGGTATATTTAGTAAAAGACTCATGTTTTTTGTCAGATAGATCTAATCCGGGTCTCTTAGATCATGACATCACAGGAGACACCTAGGAAAATGAGTTCAAATGAGTAAAACATATCATTAAAGGTGTAGTGCAATGTAATAAAATTGAAACTGCACACGCCTACTAAATTATAGGAAATATAAAACACATGTAGGGGAATACAGAATATATCAAATTCCAAATAAACGATACTGTAAAAAAAAATAGTTTAAAAATTTATCTTTCCTATAATTCTAGTTAAAGTATGGTTAAAAAAATTCTAGCAGTACCAATTATGATATTACACCAATAATGGGACATGGAGTCTTTGCTAGAGACTTGTCTCTTGGTTTGGTCAGGAAATATGAGGAAACCATGACCTGGGTAACAGCCAGTTGTATGTAGAGACAGACCGAATTTCGGCTTCGACTAAAGTTAAATTTTGGTTTAATTTCGGCTTCAGTCGAAACTGAAAAGTTAACTTTCGGTTTAATTATGTTTCGGCCGAAAGTGATTGAGACTTTCGTCCATTTGGCCGAAAGTGACTGGGGTTTTCGATCATCTACTAGAGGTCAGACTGTCTGTCTGTCTCTAAGCCGGCAATCCGATATTCATTATGGTTCAACGCCTTGCTGTCATCGTATGTTATAAGACTAATACTCTGCGTAAATTGCTCACAGCTGAACGATGACCTACTTGTGCTTTATTTCCAAAAAATTAAATTTCAACTAGACCTAGGCAAATGTGAACAGTTTAGTGGAAGAAACATTAATGGCATAAAAATATTTATACCATTTTTTTTGCTTTAATTTTTTCAAAATAAAATTGTGAATGCTACAGGTTTATTCAATTCATTCATTAGTGATATTCATTTTGATTTATCACTATCATGCTCATCAATGTTGTCATAGTCCAAGGTGAAGAATATTGAATAATCCTAGAAAATGGTAATATTTCCACTATTATTTTAGCTTTATTTTTGTTTAAAAAAATTAAGAAAACCTGGGCTTTTTCAATTCATTCATTTTTTTGAAATTCGTCATTATCGTGCCCATAAACATTGTTATTGACGAAACAACACGTGTTTGCATGTATCACTAATCTTTGTTATAATTATGGAGTAGGCCTACTGCAGACCTGTTTACTTGTATGATATTGGCGACTAATTTAGATGTCTTTTTGCGATTCTCCGTCGAGATCCGTCAGAAGAACTATTTTAAGAGACCCAGTTTCTTAAAATAATTTCCCCCACCGAGGGTGTTGAGGGAGGTTGGTCACCGAACTGAATAATGACGTCACCAGCATTGACAGGCTAATGTGTTGGTTCTAGGCTAAATATTAATACAGCGATATCTTGCAATCTTGCCAGCTATTAATGAAAACACAAAGCATTAGTATGACGATAACCGCGAAACATTGTGGTGATATTTCTATAGCCTTAATAACTGATCTTTAGGTGGGTTACGGAAATTTGATCGAACGACATTTCGTCGACAGAAAATTGATCGACGGAAATTTGATAGAACGGAAATTTGGTCGAATCTTTTTTTCAGTTCACACGTTAAAATTTTCGTCAAATTTCTTTTTGAACCCACTATACTATATAGTAAAACAAAATAATGCGGGAGAGAGAGAAGCGAGAGAGAGAGAGAGATGGAAGAGAGGGAGAGAGAGAGAAGAGAGAGAGAGAAACAGAGAGAGAAGAAAGAGAGAGGAGAGAGAGATAGAAGAGAGAGGGAGATAGAAGAGAGAGAGGGAGTGAGATAGAGCGAGAGAAGAGAGACAGGTAGAAGAGAGAGACAGCGAAGATAGAGATAGATAGAAGATATATAGTGAGATATAGATAGAAAAGAGAGAGGGGGAGGGGGAAATTGAGAGTGAAAGAAAAAGAGAGAAAGAGAAACAGAACAAGAAAGAAAGAAAACGCGAGAGAAAGAGAGAAAAACGATGGAGAGAACGAGAGAAAGATATACAGAAAGAGGGAGAGAAAGAGAGAAACAGATAGAAAGAGATAGAGGGTAAGAAAAAATTCACTGAAGCGCTTGACTGAAAAGGTTTTTACAAATGAATTATTTTTTACAGAACACAATTCTAACAATTTAATATTGTTCATGTTACAAAATTAAAATTTATTGAAATTCTGATTTTGAAAACTAAGAACATAGAAAGGCCTTGAATTGAAATGCAATGGTTTCAACAATAATCTCTGTGTATTTTTAGTGACAATTTTGACTGATATAACAACTTATTGTATTTAATGACTTGAGTTTTAAGTACAAACACTAGAATACACTATTTTCACCACTAGTACTCTTAAGACATTTCATCTATAAATGAAATTAATCTCCGAAAATAGTTTATCCTGAAACTAAAATATTCAATGATCCCAAGGCAGTTTAAAACTTTCTTTTTTTTATAAGTTATCTAAACCTAACCGTATCCGGAAATTTGTTTGAAAGAAATTTCGTAGTCAACTTGATTACTCGTAAATCAATCTGGAGATATCCATGTCGCTTTATGTATTTATTTGTCTTGGAATATTGTGCTATAACTGATTGTCATTCCTTTTTTAATGATATCAACGCTCTCCTTAAACTCGACGCTATTAAGATGTGTTATGACATAAAAATTTTCAAAGACAATCAGGGACTGGAACACGCTTTCAAAATGAACAGTTGAGGAGAAAACACTTGACTCATTTGCGTCTATTGCCACAAAGCCTTCCAACCCCAAGTGCATGATACCCTCACACAGTTACTCTTGTAACCAGTGAAATATCCTCATCAACACCAGACACAGAAACCTTGCAAATCCCCTCTACATTCATAGGAGCCAGAATTATCAATAAATTGATCGTGGGCCCTTAATATATAGAAGAAGAAGAAGAAGGCTGAGGTCTGAATAGCTGGAACTGAAGACTGCTGTCTTCGGCGAAACGGTTGGTCAGAGGTGATATTATAGAATCCAAGGCCGGAACCAATATTGTGTCTAAATTAGTCTTTTTCAGAGTCGGGATCTTCTTGCTTGTCATTTGAGTTTCTAGGATTGCTGTGATACACTGTCGTCCACAGGTAAGATGGCTCTTAAATGTTGGCTAAAACTGAAATTTGCTAGAGCCAAGACTTTTTAATAAATATTTTTTCTTAAACTGAGTCTTAACACTCTGACGATGTTCACGGGAAATTGTCCGTTAATTTACAGATATGTTTATGTACACTGACCAAATCCAGCTGTATTGCTTGAAATGATTGAGCTATTGTAATAGTATAATAAAATATCACTCAAATCTATGGTTTGTGTAACAACTAACCTTTATTTGCCATTCTACATGCTTTTCATACCTCATATCACCTGATCCCTCACTACAGTTCTCCAACCAATATACACACATTTAAGTTTAAACATTCATAAAAAAACAATTTACCACGTCAAGTCATAAAACATGACGATAACATAGGTCACAAAGTTCAATCAGTGCGTAATGAAACAATAATCGCCAGTCACTCAAACTGTCACATCTCCATTAATAACAAAATCAATAGTTAATTTTTAAAAAGTTATGTACAGGGGCGTAGCTAGAGGGACAGGGGGTACATATACCCTTCATAAAAATCATCAGTTTTAAAAATCCATAAATATATTGTTTTTTTTGTGACTGGTTTAATTGAAAATATTTAGAAAAGATAATTATTATAAATACGTTTAGGTTTTATCATTAGCGTTCAAAATCTTAAATGATGTTAGCAGTGATTTTTTTGTGATGGAATTTTTTGTTCCTTTTTATTTGAAAATGTATTAATTAAGTAAGTAGCCAACACGCAAAAAGGTTTAAAGAAAAAAAAATTGTATTAGCCATATTACTATTTAGAAATATACAAAAAACTATTTGCAGTTCAAGCAGAGACGTCGCTTGACTTTTTGATGCCCCCTTGTCACTTTTCGGTATTTTCCTCCCCCACCTTGCATTGAAAAATGATACTTAAAAGAGAGTCCAAATCACATATTAAAGCCCCTAAAATATTTGAGGCCCCCTGGAATCTTAAGGGTTGCTGGACCCACATGATGGTTCTAAGGTTAAGTGACACCTAAATGGTTTAACTCGCATCTCTTGTCCACACAAAAAAAATATTTTGCGCACTATAAATATTTAAGCGGCGAGAATAATATAGGGCAAATCGTACGCTCAAGGGTAACACAAGTGAATGAATTAAGTTCACGCCCTGTTGGTGCGGAGTTAGAGATGCCTTCGACCATTATTATGGCTAATTTTGGTGCATCCTCCCGAAAGTGTTAAATGCCCAGTAAAAATGTCTGAAAGAAACACCTAATTCATGTATGCGCCAAAATGCACCTCTGCATTTTGAATTTCCCCGACTGTCTTCAGCACCCTCAATTTCTACACCCCCTTCCAACACGCTGATCAAAGTTACAATATGTGGTTGACTGGAGTGAATTCAGTTTAAGTAAGGCAATGTGCGTCATAATACCTCCTCCAGACTCTTAAAAATTCCCTTCCCCCAGATCAAAAATTCTAATAGAAATATTGAATTCAAGAAAACTCAAAATGCACTTCTTGATTTTTCAAATAATCAAAGATTATATGGGGCGAATGCTCTCCAGACCTCTCCTACGTTCTTCATCGGCGTCCTCGATTTCTACCCTACTTACTGATGAAAATGGTCGACAATTTTGGTGCCGATACAAAACCGTTAGTGGCATAGCTAGTTTAGTGTCGCAATGGGCGGTAAAAGATTTTTGCTCTCTCTTTCACGATACAAAATCCGCAGTTGTCCTAATATGCCGCACCCCCAAATAAAGAAAGTTTGATACCTGGTTGGATCACTCCCATACGCCTTCTTTCTAAGTCACTGAAAGGGGCGTAGCTACCTAATAGAGTTTGGCGTCAGGAGACAATATTCATTTGTACGCTCCCAACTTGCTCTGAAATGCATTATTTTCAACCATTTAATACCCAAAGCCCATTTTAGCACGCCTGCTAGTCTGGTACTCGGGGACATCTTTCCAATCTGACACCCTTTAGCTAGGTCTATGGCCACTGGGACTGCCCCCCCCCCCCCCGAAAATCTTAAATGCTCCCGGAAGAAATTATCTGAAAGATACACTGATTCTTTGGCCTTCTTCTCTCTCTTTTTCCTTGTGGATAAGATTTTAAGAACTGTCTGGTGATGTTATATGGGGGCTTATAAAGAATGTGGCCTATCCATCTCCATCTTTTCCTTAATGTTACTTCGGCAATAGGCTCTTGGCATGTCCTTTCCATGAAGTCTTTGTTGTTGATGACGTTTGGCCATTTGATGTTCAGAAACTTTCTAAGGTAAGTGTTTATGAAGGTCTGTACTTTCTGCGTGACGCTCGCTGTTGTTCTCCAGGTTCCGGTCCCGCAGAGTAGGAATGTTTTAACATTTGTGTTGACTTTGGTTTGCAGAGTCAGCTCCTTTGAATCTCATATTTTCTTTAATCGCACAAATGCAAGGTTAACTCAGCAATGGTGTTATGAACTGGGGGTTGGGATGATAACGGAGATGCTTGGATTCCCGGGTAGATTTATTACAATAGTATTTCAACGCCATAATGGTAGGATGGCCATGGAAATGAATTCTGGGGATGAGTATGTGGCTTTCCTTGTAACTATAATAATAGCGTAAAAATAAGATGTGTTCTGGTTTTATCCCCAACACTTGCAGCTAGTTATTCTTAGCAATGCTGACTTATCCTTTTATTGACAATAATGGCGGCATTACTTTAAGATACAGAACAGACGGAGGGCTATATTTAATCTTAAGAGACCGAAAGCCATTACGAAAGTTAAAGAGACGGTTATTCGAGACGTTTTATTTGCTTATGACTGCGCCCTTAATGAAAGCTCAGAACTGAAAATGTAGCAAATACTTGACCGCTTTGCTGAGGCCAGCGACAGCTACAACCACGCCATCAATACGAAACAAAATACAGATATCTTGCACCATCCAGCTCCAGGGAAAAGCATACAAAGAACCTAAAATATCAGTGAAGGGAAAGAATCTCCAAGCAGGAGAAAAAAAATCACATAGATAGGTATCAGCCTCTCCAGGTCAGTAACAATATAAATGATGATACCAACAAAATATTTCCAAATCAAATTTTGCATTAGGGAGGTTCCGCAAGAGTTTCTGGGAATGAAGGGTTCTCAGTATTGGAACTTAGCTGAAAATGTATGGGTGAATTGTATTAACATATCTCTTACTATAGGCTGACTTAAAGTAAATGACGATAAGACCGAGGCAAATATGTGTGGTTCTGACGCGAATCGTCGGAAGGCTGCCATCGCATCAATAAAATTTGGTGCTTCTGAGATCCCCTTGCCCAACACTGTCAGACACCTTGGCTTCTAAACTTACAGTGATTCCTTATATCAGTTCTGTGGTAAGGGCGTGTTTCTGTCATCACACGCCCTGGGACAGCTGCGTTCTAAACTTAATAAGAGAACTGCCAATGCCGTAACAGTATAACTCTAATCTAAACCATGATTAGATTACTGTAACAGATGTTTGTGGAGATTGCCTCAGAACCAAATTCAGGGACTCCAGACGGTACAAAATACTACAGCACGCATTGTATCGTGGATAAAGAAATCCGACCACATCCACCCAGTTCTTAAAGTACTCCATTGGCTTCTCGTGAGTGAGCGCATTGACCACAATATTATGTCCCTGGCGTACAGCTGTATAGAAAGCTCTTCAAGAATCGATTTCTAAACACTTATCCTTAAATAACCTGCGTGTTGATGACACAGAAAGAAGTCATACGGTGTGTGCTCTTTTGAAGCTATAGCGTCTATATTATGGAACAGTTTGCCTCAATCTTTGAGGGAAATTGAAAATGATAAAAACATCATTTAAGAAAAATTTAAAGACTTTTCTTTCTTTAAATGGATTTTAGGACACCAGAGCCCTGCGAGCATGCTAAAATAACATGGATACAGGGCCGTCTTAACCACATAGGAGGCCCTGGGCACAGCAATGCACTGGGGCGCCCTAGCAACATAACACACTTGGGCCATGAGAAAGGGGCGAAGACGGCACTCGCACCATGCTCAAACAGTTGGGGTGGGGGCAAACAGTCCCTGCTCCCCTACCAACTCACCGAGAGGAATAAAAATGTAAAATAAAAATAAACATTAAAGTTAAACTTCGATAAATTAAATTTATTGATCAAAAAACAAAATAATTTAAAATCAATAATAGGTTTTAAACATTATCAGAAATAAACTTTAAATATTCACAGGGGATGATAAATCAACATTATTGACAGACAGATAAAATATTATTTTTCATATAAAATATTCCATTTTAAAAGTTTTAAAATTGTTCAACTTGCCTCGCAATTATAAAATTAATTTTCGTAAGTTCTGCTATATATCGTTGGTCAAAATTGGGAAATTTGGAGTTTTAAATCCAATAATAATTAAATTGTCTAAATCTTTCAATATTCATTAACAATTTGTGTATCATGGTGTCTATATAAGAGTGAGTTTCCTAGGAACGTGGGACTCCCTACAAGCGCGGGGCCTTGGGCCAGTGTCCACTGGCCCATGCCTTAAGACGGCACTGCATGGATACAAGCGCTATAAAATCAATCGTCATCATCACATATGCCAGTGAGAAGTTGGCAGTGTACAGCAGATTTGCTTGACAACTAAACCATCTCCACCCACGCTGTCTAAGTAAACGTCTTGGCATAAGGTGGCAGAAAAATTCCCTGAAACCAGAGGCGTAGCGTAGGGGGGGCAGGGGGTGCAGATGTACCCGGGCGCCAGCTAGTTAGGGGGGCCAAAATGTGCTTTGGTATTACTTTATTGATGAAAATAATGGGTTTGAGAGTTGAAAAAAGGAAAAGAGGGCGCTTTAAAATGAATCTTGCCCCCGGGCGCCAAACACTCTAGCTACGCCACTGCCTGAAACAGACGTGTTAAGAGGCGGTGTCTCGTGTCTCGTCTGAAAGAATGCTAACTCGCAATGAATAATATAATGGACGATATTGAACAATTTTATGCTAAAAAATACATTGAAAAAAAAAATATATATAGATCTATATATTAGATTATTTTCCAAAAAATCAAAATATTTTTTTTTTTTAATTTTTAAAAATAAAATTATTAAAGTTTATTAAGTTTGTATTAATATTGTTATTCGTTTCATTGCTGTTGTTTTTTTTTAAATTAAATGCATACATACATATGTATGTACAAAATGTATAATAATTTTACATTTAAATAGTGTATCTATTATAATTTACTATAATAAATGTAATTTTGGTGAATATTTTTTTTGTATGCATCGTTTAACACGAAATTCTTTTAACACATGAGAAATATTTCGGTCCCCTCAGCTTTGTGTTTAACAATTTTCACTGTGTTACTGCTGGTCGTGATTAATTTACAGAGGTCAGGGGCCGCCCACAGTGCTATTTTGGACAATTGTTATCCCCCTCTAATTCTTTCAACATAGCCGTCTCAAGGCATGGGCGCATTGGGCACTGGCCAAGAGCTTCAGGTCTCTATGGGTCCTCGTGCCTCTAGGAGGCCAGATCATCAGGTCTCTATGGCTCCTCGTGCCTCTAGTAGGCCAGGGAATCAGGTCTCTATGGCTCCTCATGACTAGGAGGCCAGGGCATCAGTTCTCTATGCCTCATCATGCCTCTACAAGGCCAGGGAATCAGGTCTCTATGGCTTCTCATGCCTCTAGGAGGCCAGAGCATCAGGTCTCTATGGCTCCTCGTGCCTCTACGAGCCCAGAGCATCAGGTCTCTATGGCTCTTCGTGCCTCTAGGATGCCTCACGCCTCTGGTGACATTATGCTGTCAATATTTTTAATGAATATTGAAATATATTTGGGCAATTTATTTGGTTTAAGAATGCAGCGGCAAGACCGCTTCTCCGGTTTTTTAACAAGTTGCTCGATGTTCACATCTATTCAATTTTATTATTTTAATCTTTTGTTGTTGGTATGGCTACTAGCTTTAGACAAATTTCCTTTTGAAAAATTGTCAATTTGAAAAAAATCCAGGGACTATTTTTTAATTGGTGGGCGGGGGGTTGGGTGGGGGGGGGGGGGCTAGTAAATCCAAGAGTCTTACAAAATACGCCATAAGTCCATCATTTATTCACTTAAATAATGAAAATTATAGTAGTTTCCAAATAAATCTTTAAGCTACTGGGTTTTTTTTAACATTCAAACTGTTTCATTTCCCTCGGATAAATCACATAATAATAAACATCTGATGCCTTTTGTGAAAATTTCTTATCTTATATTTATACCATTTAGATTTTATAAAATTTTTAAATGATCTGTTTTAGATAGCCATACAAAATCTAAATGCCTTTTCTACAAAACAGTAACTGTAAATTTTGGAAACTCCAATTAAGTTTTAAATAAATTCAAAATAGTAATTATTATACTACTATACTCTAATCTGTTTGTTTTTTCTAACAAACAGCTAGTTTGAAAGGAAATACTTTTTTTTTAAATTCATCGATTGATAAAGTAGTTAAAAAAATGAATAGTTTCTAATAAAATTATGAAACAACATTACTGTTTAAAGACAACTAAAAATAAAAGGAATTGTGTAGCCCATGCATGGTCAAGGGAACCAACATTTTAACCAGCATCTTTTCTGTATTATAGCTAACCGGTTAAGTGTAGAATGATGCAAAACTAAAATTCAAAATGCATCCCATCATTTTGAAGTTAACAAAAAATTTGGGGATAGGGTGGTGTAGCGGTACTAAGACCCACCCCCAAACTGTACCACCGACACAATTTAACCTAAAAAGGCGTTGGATGTCAGTAATTACAACATTTTTTGAACTGACAATTCTGATTTTTCTTTAGTTTGATATACATATTTGGGCTATGTAATTGTCCAGGGGGGGGGGTGAAACTAAGATGAGGCTTTAAAGCATACCCACAGGAGGCTCCACTACCAGAATGAATTTATGTTTATGTATGACGGGGGCGACGACTTCAGAGCTGCCATGGGCGTCAAAATGCCTAATTTCGGTTCTGATAGATGCCCTACACCCCTGCACCCCGAACGCTTGACATGCTACCCCCACTGCCCCGCGGACAAAATTACCTGACATAACACCTTGGCCAACCTGTTTCATAATGATTTTCATAACATTAATTAAATAGTAGACTATAGACAGAGCCGTGCCGATGAAAGCGACGCAATGGGCTGACTAGTAAGATGATTTTGGCGCCCCTGTCTTTGTGAAGTACATGGAATATTATCGTTGGCTAATTGTTACAGTTGGTGCCTCATTTGCAAAACCCTGGTTCCGATAGGGTCAAAACCCAGGTTATGGATAAATTTGGGGTTCAGGTTAGGTTTAGGGATACATTTAGGAAAAATTTTCATTATTTTTTAACATTTATTCTTAATTTTACGGGTCGCGGCAACCAAGATGATGGCCATGGTAAAAAAACGGCGCACTATCTCTACCGAGTTACCTTATCGTTTAATGCACTATTAAGGGCCGATCTAAAGACGATTTTTAAAATCCTGTATAACCGTCTTAGACGTATGTAACTAGCCTTTCAATGGCATATACCCTCCGGGGTCAATTGCTGGGAAAAAAGTAAAGGGACGGGCCAAGATTAAATCCTCGCGAAAAAAAATAATTAATTATTACATAAAATAAAAAATGACAAACGGTCCTGTAGAACTTGACGCCTTGTTGCCCTCTTTCTGTATACCCATTGCTGTTTCTTTTATTTCTTCTCATTTCTTAAAATTAAGGATGTTCCAACCCGTTAAAAGTTGGGGGTATTTTATTTACATTATTATGTTAATCATAGTCGTCGCGTGACTTTTGGAGGCACCCCCTGCCACTTAGGCTATATGTGTTTGCCCCCTGCATTCAAAGTTGATTGTTTAATTAATTTTTTCCACATCACAATTTTGGGCTCATTAAATATCCGAGCCTCCCCCCCCCCCCACCCCCTGCAGCCGCAGAGGTTGCAGGGTCCATCGATGGCTCGAATATTACTTCTTGGCATTGCTGAATTTGCTGTGAACGAAAGATTTATTGAAAACTTTTCCCGCTACAACATGGACATGATCTCACATAACACTCAACGCGTTAGATCGGGTAAATTTCTTTAAACGACTTTGGAGATTTTATTATAACAATGGTCAAGTTAATTTGCGAGTATTATTACTGCTTTTTAAAGTAAATTATTTATACAATTGGTGAATAAATCATTTTTTACGTTTCCAGATTTAATAAAATTGTCGCTAACTTATTCATTTGTTTCGCTGCTCCGATATTTATTTTTACTTTTGCAAAATTTTATTAACATTAAACTCTTGAACCCAATCGTATATTAAGAGAAATTTAGAAAATATTAATCAAAATTTTTAAACTATGATTACAAAAAGTCATTTTTTGATAAAAATATAGTGTATCTTATAAATGAACAATTTCTAATTATGAAAAGTCTTTTTTTAGAATCGCGGTGCTCGCGATACAGCGCGTGTAACAACATCACGTGATCAACATATTCTCTCTCTGTAAATCACAAAAATTCAGGTGGGTTATCCCGATGAAAAATTCTTTGTTCTGTATTATTAATGCAGCCTTCTGGATCTATTTATGTTTATTTTGAATGAAACCTATGTTTTCTGTATCTTTGTCTAGTTTATCTTTTAATATTAAATTTTCATTGCAAATGTTAGCATTTATGTTATGGTGAGTCAACCGCTAAAATGAATTGATGTTCATTAGATAGGTCGCTGTTTCATTTTCCAAAAAAATTCCAGCATGGCGTCACGTTGCTATTAGGCTATTAGGGCTTGTCGCCGAATTTACGTCTCAAAAACCTTGTTAGTTATAAATTAATATTTTTAGCTGTATGATTTTTTTTAAAGCTTGGTTTTAATTATTTAACATTTATGGCACCTGATATTGATGTATGAATAATATGATCCAGTGATTTGGAAGCTCATGGATTTTTCAAAATTTTTGGTTTCTACTGACTACGTCTAATAATGAACTGGTTGTCTATTTAAGTTCAAGAATTAGAAGACCTATTTCTACTACTAGTAAATAATAATGCTAGTAAACTTAAATCACTAGCTTGGGCTAGGTTTACTCTAAATAAATTTGACTCGCCCAATAAATCTGATTTGGCCTCTTGATTATTTCAGATTTTCCCTACAAACTATTAATGTTTATGCCATGAAGACATGGTCAAAACAATCAATGTTCATGAGAAGTTCATTCACCGTTTCAGTCAATCAAATCAATGACTGTCACCATTGGGCATTGGCTCAGTGTCTAAAATGCAGTTAGTGGCACGGCCAGCGATATCTTCCATGGTATAAGTATAAAATAATAAATATATAGATCATGGAGGTTCCCCGGATCAACTACCGGCCATCATAGTTCCTTTTTTAAAAGATTTTGAAACTTAGCTCTGTATTTGATAGTTTTTTCTTCTCATTTTGTAATCTTTGACTTGAAAAAAAAGGGGGACCGGTCCCCCTTCCCCAGAAATTATTTTCTTCATTATTTTTGTATTGAAATTGGAGGGGGTTTCTCCTCGCCAGAAAATATGTTGAAATGTCCCGTTATATTGTGACATAGGTAGGTACTCCAAGTCAAATTTTCAAATACATCAGACACAAATAGCATATCATAGGAAAGAGCTGGCTCTAAGCTTTCCAATGACACCAATATAATCTTTATATGACTTATAGAAGAAAAGTTATAAATTTTTTAGTGATTTATTTTTCCCCACTATTCGGCTTTGTATTTAAGTTTTAAAACTGATCGCATTATTACACTTTTTGTACTATTTTGCTTGTATCTTTTTGGCTATTAATGTTAGAGCTCTCAAATTTGGAGGAGACATTTACAACACAGTGTTTAACATAACAAAATACATGAATTGTGAATTAACTTATTATATTTTTATTAAAAATGACTTTATGAGCATATGGCGTGGATAACGACAATTGGCGAAAAATTTAATTTTTCAAAAAGTGACATAATTACTAAACCAACAAAGCTACTGCTATAAAATTTCAACACAAACAGATAATGTCCATCTAAAAGTAAGGCACATTTAAAATAAATAAAATACAGATCAGAAAAATTTAGGAAATTTAGAAAAATATTTGATGAAAAGCAACCACGGCCGGGACATTTTAACATTTAAATACATAACTTTTAAACAAATAAATAACTTTTAAACTAACAATGCTATTTCAAAAAAATCTTCAACACAAATGGACAGTGACAATGACAATCTAAATTTAATAAAGTATTTAAATACAAAAACAATAATTCAGAACATTTTATATAAAAGATATATGAATCTCCATCATCATTATTGTATCGGTGCATTTAAATACAAAACATAAAAACACGCTATGCAATATTGCAGTCCACAGCAACAGATAGTGTCCTAGTCCACAGCAACGGATTGCATCCTTGTCCACCTGAAAGTATACAAAATTTAAAAAATTAAACTTTAAAATAAGTGAGCCGAAAATTCAAATAAATTTCATCAAAACACACAAACAAAATAAAAATCTCCCGAAGAACATCACAAAATACCAACCTACAAAACAAAACACTTTCCCAGACTTCTTAACATACCCAACTATATCTCCAATAAACTCCTTCTCCTCCCCATCAACATCCCAAGTGTGCCTAATCCTCATAGGAAGGCAGTCCGTTCTACTAGAGAGTAGCATGGTCAGCTTAACTTTAACATTCTGACATATATCATTAAATAACACATCATTAAACCCTCGATCAGATTCTAACTCTCTTCTCCAACTTATTCCTCTCTCCCTGTTCCCTCTTCTGTCCCACCGCTATCTGACGAGCTATCTTAACATCCTTCATCAGATGTTTCAGTGATTTAGAAATTTTTTATTTAAAGTGTTTATTTCCAAATAATTCCACCTCCCTCCGGTAAATAAAAATTATAAAAAAAAGATGGCCGCCATTTTTTCATAACATGTGGATTTTTTTTTTTTTTTACGATATCTTAAATTCCAGAAATAGCCAGTAATGTTAACAATAAATGCTTTTAATGTTAAAGTGATCAAGCTTGCTTTTTGTAAAAGTTTTAACTTTTAACATGCTATAATAAAAAAAACCATCAACATGTTTACACTTAACCAAGTTTGCGCTCCAACTGTTCGTCTTAGTCAGGTCGGAATGACAAAGCATTTATACCATCATGACCGGAATTCTTCAGCGTATAGAGTTTAAGACGGAAACTTATTTATTTTTAGAAAATGACGCATAGGAACAACAAAGCCCGACATATACCGAAACCGCCGTTCACGGCTCGTCACAGAAATGTACCGCGCGAAGCCAGCGTTTTTTTTTTTGCCCGCTCAGCCTGATATTGGAGTACCTAACATAGGAATGAATAGCATACGAGTACTTCGTTTTCAAGCAATAAAAAAAACCAACCTCTTTTAACTATATGCATGTCTTTTTTCTGGTGTTCATATTACCAAAATCTTGGGCCTTGTGTTATCAGAGAGAGTCATGAGTTTCTCTTTTTATTTCTTTTGAATCTTGTAAGTAGAATTTTAATACAAACAAAATGGAACATTTCATTTTAACTGTATGATTCATTAGATTGTTTTTTACGCAAAAAGTGCTCAGCAAAGTACGAAAGAGTTCATCATTCTCATCGTTTGGGTCTATTGACTGTGAATTGTTGGTTGTCACCGTAAGTCCATTGTTGGGATTTTCCAGACTGACTTCACTGCGCTTAGGATGCGACAACTCTTGACTAAACCCATGCCGTTAACTACCACATTTACAGGTCCAGGCTGTGCATTGATGAATCATCAACCATTTCTATGCTGCTTGGGTCTATATCATCAGGAAAGCCAACATGCATATAATCTTTCTTTTTCATATTGAGCATATAGGCCATGCTCCATGACATAACTTAGGCCTTGTTGTATTATTAGTAAGTGTTGGTGTAGACAGTGTAGTTTCAAAACATAATTTCCATGCCTGTGAGCTTTCTTTTTCCCCATTCATTTCATTTAGCACATCACATCTTGCCCATATATTTTAAAGAAGATACTAGCCTAATCTTCCTGGCGGTTCCTCTTTCAGATTTCATAATTGGCTGGCAGCACAATTGTTGAATAATAATTCCCCATAATATCCTGGATCACTTAATTTCATTTGTTACTAATTAGCTTTACTTAAAACATACTGATCATACTGGGTTCAAGGGGATCCATGGGCCAAAGAACATATTCTGTTTCTTAATTTTTTTTTAAAAGAGCAAAAATGTAATAGTTAATTTAAATGGGTTTCTTATTTTCTTTATTGCAAAAAGTGATGTACCAAATTGTTAGTTCAGTAAAAGTATTGATGATAACTGGTTTTGCATTGTCATAATGAAACTTTGTACACTCAATAACAACATCATTGTTAAAACAATGACACCTGCTTACTGTATTGCAATAATTGGAATCTCTGAGTCACTGGTACTCGCCCTCTTTTCTTTGACTAAATTGGTGTCGTGGGTACCAAAATGGGCCCTACTAGGCCTGCCTTTTTATGGGTCACTTGAATACATGGTAGAGAGGCATATATTAGACATCCCAGAATTTTACAAAAGATACATTGGCATCACTACGATGGAAACAAGTTTCTAAACTCATTCCATCCATCTATTGCATGCACTTCTTAAATCTCTGAGAACTCTAAACTTTCTGGACATTACCCTTCTCTTAAAAGGAAACAGCCATAGTTATTTATTGCATTCATCATCCCACCCCAAAGACTGCATGCTCTCCAATTAATACTATGTTGCCTTTGTCAGTCCAATGAAGACTGTTTAGATAGGGCAAATGATTGACACCTTCTGCTTCAGATCTTATTCTGAGACTACCCTGGTTTCACACATTATACTTACAAATCTTGTCCAAACAAAAATGAGGGTCAAAAACAAAACTCGTTTTTACCTATCTGACACTATCAAGATATTCTCATCCCCTCCATTTATTGTCTTCAGACGGGAAAGAAATCTATTTGATCTTCTGGTTTAGTCGCTCTTTTGAGTCAAAACGTCTCTTGTTGTGACTAAGCTATGTTCAAGAAGGCTTCATAGGACTTATCTACTGGAAACTGAACACATTGGCTTCCCAAGGGGGAACCATTACAATGAAAGAAGACTTCACATGTATCTGTCGAAATGTGTCCTATGTGCTTGTTTTCTGAATATGTCACTCCTGTTGTATATGTGAAATGGGAAGAAGACAATCTGATATGTTCAGTGAATGTCTTCGAAATATTGAACAAAAAAAAACATCTCTGGTCTCATTGCATTTCAACAGAGGTGAACACAGGGGCACATCAGATGTATCTATCACACATCTAATCTATTGCACTAATTTCAGTAAAGAATGTAAACATTAATTCAGACTTTCAGATGCATTTGGAATCGTTCAAATACACTTTTACTTATGGTTGTCGTTTTCTCTTTCTATTTTCCTTTTTTATAGTTAAAGATTTAACATCAACAGACCTGTTTACTCTTATGATTTTGGCGTACAATGTACGATTTTGAGGTGTATACATCTTATATACCGTGTGTTTATTTTTTACTGTTAAGATAATGTTTTGAACGATTTTGTGTTTATGTTGTACGATTTTAAGAGTTTAAGGGTAAACAGGTCTGCATCAATAATACTTAAATTCTTTTACCTTCACAATACACACCACAGAATTATATGAGAGTCGTGTTTTGGTTTTGAACAATTTGTTTATATAGTGCGCCTTTGTCTCTACACAGACTGAGAAACCTACATAGTGATCTGGGAACACTTACGTTGTTCAATTTAAAATGATTTGTTTTGTCTGCTAAATAAGGCATTTAGCTTATTTAGCCAAAACCTCTTTTAATTAATTAAATTATACTAATAAAAGCCTATCTCATTCCCTCCTTTCTGCCCCTTGATAGTGTTTGTGTTACCATCTGACACTACAGTAACGTAAACCATGTTTGGGAACTGACTGCCCGACATAACAATACCAGCCTGTTAATCCATGCTCTAGACCCCGTGATGGTTTATGGTCCTTCATCCAAGCAGTAAATTTGGCCCCATTTTCTTCCTGCATCTTCTTACTGGTGTTTAAACATTTTGATAAGCATTCGAAATCAACTACCACAAGGGCAGTTCAGTTTTCAATAACACAAATGCTGCCAGATTTGGAGCTGTTGCCATGAGTGTGCCAACTTCCATCATATGTCTACAGCTACATGTTTTTTCCCTTGATTAGTTGCATTCACTTTATCCACTGCACGCTCCAAATCTTCTGTGAAGGTTGGTAGAGATTGATTAATGGTAGTGGCATGCTAATCAAAAAATTTCTCCATGCCAGCATGCCCTAATCCAGTCAATAATGATCCTGCCACAGCTCTTTTTACATCAAAAGTTTTGCCATAGAAATGACATGTAAGAAGATGCAATGACGAAGTCACATTTGTAGCATGTAACTTCTAAATACAAAGCCAGTCCTGGGCATTTACTTAAAACGATGAAGTGTCCCTCCTGACATGAACACTTTAGAAATTGCTGCTGAAGGGCATCTTATCTATCTACATAATAGAGTCGTAAGTTGTGCAGATACCCAGACTCAAAAGAATGCAGCGTGGTCTACTAGGGGGAAATGCCACTGATTCACCAGATCTAGCAGTTGACAGTGAAATGTGACCCCTATTTTTCTTTTCCAATTTTGCTAGTCTGGTTTTCTTCATTTGAGTTGCTTTGATCACTATAGGCCACTGCAACGGTCTGAAAACACAGGGGTTTTTGCCCTTGTTAATCTTTTTCGCCTAGAAATTAGAAAAATGTCTCAGATACATATGTTTTTTTCCCCACAAATTGGCAACGCTACACAGCCGCGTGCCCGATCTACAAGTTCTGCTTTATTTCCAGATACCGGCTGATGCAAGCAATTCCCGTAAAAATCTCTTAATTTCTTCAACTCGCCAGGTCTCAAATGCTGTTTGTGCCATGTGAGCAGCTATCTTTGTACGTTCTTTGTACTCCCCGGTATGAACGATAACTCTGGGTGACAAGGGAAGTTGCAGTCCCCTGGGGGGGGGGGGTGGGGGGTCGACAGGATTTTCTTTATTTTGAACCCCCAATTTTTATTTTTTTATTAGCTTTCGAAAAAGAAAAATTAAATTAGGATTAGGCAAAGGTGAATAGTATGGTAAAAATTCTAATGAGAATGGCAACATTCCTTTTCTTTTTTTTTTTCCATTTTAAAATAGTAAGTAATAAGAAACTCTAGGTCTATTCCATTCATTTATTCATTATCATACTCATAATTGATCATCTGCTGATTATTGATAATGTTAGTTTGCTTAATCTTTTTCTTTTCTAATCTTCTGGTGTAACTTAATATAGGGCCTACATATGCACATGTTGGAACATACTCAAAAAAGTGTAAAGATATACCCCAGTTTAATCAGGATTCTCCCAGTTTTGTACATAATTTGGATTCTATTTCCATGTCTCGCTTTCAATCGTTTTATTATAAATAGTAAATAAATGTAACAAAAATCTTTTTGGATTAGCCTACCCATAAGTTAGTTTGGTGATAAAAATTGTATTTGCAGAGTTGCCTGTGCCATAACTTGTTGCAGGTCAGATATTGAAAACCATTTATCTCAAAGGCATAATACAAGTGTGACTCTAGCTACTGGTTTGTCACGATAAATTAATTTTACCAAACATCAGAAACATCCTACCGGTACTAGGAACTTTTCCCCAGTGCCTTTGCTTTTCATAAAGTTTCTAATGACTTGAGTTTCATTATATGATCAGGTTGTTTTTGCAATGAAAATTGTAGGTTTAAAATATTTTTTAAAAGAACTTAGCAAAATGCGAAAATAAAAGTTAAAGCACGCATGAAAGTGGCAAAGAAAGACTTTATTTTTTAAAATCTTTGTGGTGAGTTAAAAACTATTCAAGACTCCCTGGTTCCTTGTGTTTTCCATATAGATATTGTTTGTGACCAGGCATTTTCACTTCAGACGTAGATAAACAGGGCTTTCTTAGATTCTGTCAAGCAGTGTAGCTCCAGCTCAGTGTTCAAAAAAATATTTATATTACTATTACTATTCTTTCAGTAAAATATAGAATATGGTTAAAAGAACATTGTTATTCTTCTTACTTGAAGTATGGCTGTGTTTAAAATAATAAAATAGGCCTTACCACCTCAGTGTGTTAAAAAAGAAAATCTTTTTGTGCTTAATAATAAACTATGCTTATTATTGGTAGGCGTTCTTAGTTGTGTATAAATGATAACATATGGACTTATTTTTTTAAGACGTGCTTTAAACAAGGTATAGCCTACCATTTTAACATTGGAGCTTTGTTTAGAATAAACTTATAAAGTGGACTGGTATGTGCTATGCCAGTTTAAATTTACAAAGCAGTTAAAATTTTAAATATCATTATAAAAGTAGTAGGATAAAAACTTCTCTCTTACACTTACAGATCATATCTTGTACATAATATTTTGTACATAAAATTAACTTGTAAGATATGAGTGGATCAGTTGGCACCACGCGTGCTGGCTCCAACAGACACAGTGGAATAAAGGAAAAAGCAAATAAGACTGAAAGGAACACTTCACAGCAACAATCTTCTCAAGCTGCAATGAAGAGTGAAACTCCTTCAAAGTTGCAGCCCACACAAGAACAGATGATAATGGCCCAGATCATAAATACCAACCAACCAGATGCTGATCCTAAGACTAAAAAGCTAGTTACAGAGGTTTGTTTATATTTTTTAATTAACATTGTAACTGCACATTATTTTTTTAACTCTGCTATGGCTTTATATAGTGATGAATCTTGAAAATAAAACTTAGATACCTATTAATTTTATTTTCAAAAAGACTTTTTGGGTATACTCTCTAAATACCGGTAACTGGGTGCACATATTCTATAAATCATCAATTATAATAGCTCTCAAGTGATAACAAACAACACATTTTTATCAGTATGTTTTTCTCTTGACTCTGCCCCCTTGTTGCTGTAAATTCATCCTGATCACCTGTTTTACACATTTATAAGCAAATAGCATTTTCCCTACACTATAAGGAAAATGAATAATGGTCATGTTCTTGATGAACATTTGATCAAGTTACAAATTAAGCTTTTTACTTTAATTGCAAAGTCCTTGTATTAGTGTTGTCGGTTCAATGCACTACTTGAAGTATGAGACACTTTCTAATTTTGGCAGAGCAATATAGCTCTTTGCATTGCTGAACCAGAAAAATTTTCTCACAATAATCTAAATTTCATATTTTTTTCAGCTGATGGAATTGACTGGTAAAAGTGAAGATGTTGTTGTTATAGCACTCCATGACGCAGAAAATGATGCTGACAGGGCTGTCAATATGCTTCTTGAAGGTGGTGATAAGCAGGTTAGATTTAATTTATTATTAAGTTCTATGTGGAAAGCATTGTACCATTAGTATACATTTTTAATAAAATTTATAAGAAAGATGGAAATAAGAACTATGTTTTCCTAATTACATTTTAGCTTGCTTAAATCTTAACACCTGAAAGTTGATTCAATTTAAAAAATATTTAGCAGGGTGAATGGCGTGAACAAGGAGGGAAGCGGAAAAAGAAAGTTTCAACTCAGAAGGATGGATCAAATCATATTGGGGATGACAGCTTTGAAGGTCGCAATAAAGATAGAGGGGAGAGAGAGGATAAAGACCAAGATGGTGGGGTAGAGCGTTATGATGCGCCTCCCAGACGAGGAAGACGCAATGGAGGCCCTCCTCCTAGGCTGGCTCGTGGACGTGGCAGGGAAAGGGGTAATTTTATTGACAGAGAAAACAAAGATAAAATCACAGAGGAATGGGACAATGACAGAGGAGATGAAAATCGAGACCGTAGTGGAAGTGATCGAGGGAGACCAAGAGGGAGAGGTAATGTTCAACACTTGTAATACATTCTAAATTCTGTTTTATATTTATTCTGTTTAGACACACAGTTCTGGTTCTCTTGAGCATTAAATCTTTTATCACCTTTGCAGACCTGTTTACTCTTATGATTTTGGCGTACAATGTACGATTTTGACATGTATACATTATCTTTATTGTATGTTAATTTTTTACTGTTAAGATAATGTATTGAATGATTTTGTAACCATATTGTACGATTTTAAGAGATTGAGGGTAAACAGGTCTGCATTTGATATTTCAATGGTTCATTTAATTGATATTGCTTGGAACGGTTGGGATGAGGATACTCTTTTATGACTTTCGTTCTTCTGCAATTTATTGAAGATGAAATTTTTCTGACCAACGTATTTCATTAAAGTTCCACATTGCAGTCAGAATTGCTTTACATTTCAATTAGATTAAATAATTTATCATGCATAAGTAAAAAATTCCTTTTAAAAATATTTTTTAGGTTTTGGTAGTAAGCGAGGTGGAGGAAGTGGTCGTGGGCGATTCAACAACAGCACTGATAGAGATAACAGGTATTGTGTGCTTTCATCAATTCAGATATTTATTTTTTTTAAATTTAAAAGGGGGAATATTGGATGGTTTTTTAAAAATACTATTAAAGCTTTACTGGTGTTAGTGGGTTGCTTTTAAACAAGATATTGTGTTTGTGAAAATAATTTTATTGGGTTATTGAAATTTATTACTAATTATGACATTTGTAGTAAAAATGACATTCTAAGTGAAATTTAAACTTATAATCATAATAATTGCTCATTTTTAAATGGAGCTATTAACAAATGGCTCGTGATTGGTGTATTTTGGTTGCTAAAAATGATTTTGTTTTTTAGAATATTTTGTTTCTTTTCCCCCTAGCTTGTAACTAATTTTTTGTTCCTTTTTAATTAATTACAAAGGTACTTGGTTCTAAATAAAATACATTATATTATACAGGAACTACTTAATGTATGTTTTCAAATAGGGCTCTACCGAGTAAACATTTTCTGCCCGCTACCATTTGATAGTTATGTTTGTCAGATCCATGTGCAAATCCAAGACCTGTTCAGGTTCACTGGTATAATGGGTTTGTCTTTGGGTGCCATTTATCACTGAAACACGTGTAATTTAAGTAAGCCATTTACCACCCTTAAAATTTTTAAAACATAGTCTATCCAGCTAATTGTTCAGCTTAACAATTTTAGCTCCAAATTTGTGTTTTAAAAAACACACTAAAATTTAGACATCTGATAGTATTATTATATTATCCTCACGATCCTTAATGTATTAGTGGATACATTGTGTGTCATCTGTGTCCATGTTGTTTTCCTCCATTTGTAGTTTGTGTTTATTGCAATTTCCTTGGATGTGTTTTCGGTGCTTTTATTCATCCAACTTGTCCCACATAGTTGACTCATTTTTGTATGTGAGGTTTTTTTCAATTAAAGCAAACTATATCACACAAAGATAACGTTCGCTATTTTTCTTATGACCCACTATAGTCGCTTGCACTGTAATGTTCATTGCTTTTATGGAACCTCTTAAATGTATTTGATCCACCTCGTTGCTGAAATATATTTTTTAATCGAATCCATTCTAGATTCATATAATTTGTGCTAACACTTGTATTTGTTATCTTAATTTTTTATGGCATTTTCCTATTAAATATTTTTAATGTAATTTGGGAAAAAGAAAGAACAAATGCCATTTGCAGCCAGGGAAAATGGCTTAGGGGATTTCCGGTAGAGCCCTTGCTTTCAAAGTTGGCTTACAAGCTTAGTAGAAGAAGTGCATTGTTTAATCTGTTAATGTAAAAGTGTTTTATCTTTACTTACAGAAGCTTTAACCGTGTACCAAGGTTTGAAAAAAATAACTCGCAACCCATTGAAGGACCTGAAATAGATACCTGGACAAACGAAACTGCAGAAACCAACACAAGTAAAGACACTGGTATATATTTAATATTCTACTCCATGGTTCAAAACATTTCATCTTCACTTACTGTCTTTGTTGTAAGGTTGTTTTGAGTGGAACATCTAGCTGTTTTTATTTTCTTCAATAAAAATTAAGTTTAATCCCTAAATTACCCCCGTGTTTCTTGTTAGAAATGCTATCATTGATTTTAAATCATTCCATGGAATAGCATGTTCATCTCACTTTGAAACTGTAGTATGTTTTTTAATTTTGATTTTAATAGGTAATGGGCTATTCTGATGAAATGTTGAAAATAATACTTTATTTTTCAAGTTTTCTTCCTGCATTAGTAGAGTAAATTCTCATCTAGGGATGTGATGGCTGGACATCACTTTTCTTGTTTAGGACACCTGTCAGTAGTCACAAGATGACACAGAATTATTTTTTTTAACGGAAAACACATCCTTTGCTTAAGGATTTGTTTAATCAGGATCTAAGTTAGATTCCGATTTCTGTAATATAGAAAGAATATTGAAAAAATGTGAAATTTCACTCCCATCACCTATTCTTGATTTTGGTAATTGTTTTGAAGAAAAATGGGTTGGGGTTGCAGACTTTATAAGTTTTGTATCTCCAAAGCCAAAAAGATTTAAGTTAAAATTGATTCAACGGTAAAATATATGGCTGTTATAAATCAAAAGGGTTTTAATTGCAATATGCTCAAATTTATTTTATGTAGATATATTATTAGATGCACTTATATTATTTTATAAGTAATCCTTTGAACAGTGAAGCATTAGCAGCTTTTTAAAAGATTTAAATAATGCTATTTCTGAGATGTAGTTGCTATCAATTTTGTTAGCATATAAAATAATTTTTCCAGATTGGGATAACTGGAATAATGACACCTGGGTGAATGAAGATGACCAGTGGACTGGCACTGTGAGTTAGCATTTGAATTATATAATCACTTCATTTGAATCCTCTAATATGGGTATATGTTTAAGTATTACATGAATATCCTTTGTTAATTGAAGATAGTTTCTGTTTATGAGAAAAAAATTGGCTTTTTAATAAATTACAAGGTGTTGTTTGAAAATCTTTTTACCCACCCTTAATTTACTCTATTATTCCTTACAGCAGACCTGTTTACTTTTCCGATTTTGGCGTACAATGTACGATTTTTAGATGTTTTTTACGATTGTACGCCGAGACCCGCCAAAACTATGATTTTCAGAGACAGGGTGAAATTTTTAATTATTTTTCCGATTAAAAAAAATATATATATATAAATTTTCGGTTTTGGAAGTTTTAGCCCTTTCTAAAAAAAATCTGGCGGTGAATGGACCGAGAAAAACAATTGGTTTTAATTGTTTTTAAAGTTGGGACCATCCTTCTATATAGTATGTACGCACTGATGGGGAGGTGGGGGTTGTCAAATAAATTTGTGGCATACGAGACACATGGGTGGGGGGATTGGTAGGAGTGTCACAGGTTATAAAAATATCACCGCAATGTATTGTATTGATCGTGATGATCATATTGTTTTGTCACTGTGAACTAGCTATCTGCGTCAACAGTAATATTTAGACTAGTCGCCGTAGCGACAACTTCACTCACCATTCCCTTTGACTGCTACCAAGCCTGTGACGTAGTTTTGTTACGTAATTATTTTGTTCGCCTGAACCGCAGAAATTGTGAAAAAATATAACACTAGAGATGGTTTTTAAATAAAATACATTATCCAAATGTTCTGCAATTGAACGTTGGATTTGGACATATTTTATATGATCTAGTCGGCAGCATTTAAAAATATTTTTAGAACTCGCAAAGCAGCTCTATCCACTAAACGAATTTTAACACAACTACAACTGTTTGGATTTGGAATCACACATTTTTTCCCCCATTAGTGAGGGTGGGGGAAGGTTCGTTCCGTTGAGAAAATAATGACGTCACAGCACGGAAAGACATGTTGATGGACCACAGTGTGTTGTGACTATGGCATGTTAAATATTACCACTACAGCGATCTCTTTATGAAATCACAAAGCATTAGTATACGATAACTGCAAAACATTGTGGTGATATTTCTATATCCTTAATAATGTGATGTTGTCAAGTTGTATTTTCACAAATGAACTCGCTAGCTATACTTTAGTAGTAGAGAAATTACAGTAATGTTATTACAGTAATGTTCAGTCCACCAAATGTTCAGCGCGCGTGTGACGTATATTTCGTTGGGCTACGCCAGTGGTTCTAAAATTTTATTTTGCCGGCGCCTATGCCTTATTAGGTTTTCACCAGGCTCCCTGTGTGAAATTCTTACAAGTACACATCAAAATAAGATCCTTTCTAAAGACGATTTTCGAGCCTGGGCTGGCCGAATCACTTGGGGTGAAAACCCGGGTCACATTTAGTTTACTGTAAAAATAGTAACATAATATATAATGGATTTTGTTAATTTTTTATTATTGTTTTGGGGGGGGGGGGGGGTTTAAAAAAAGTATGCGTTCAACGTGGGGAGGGGGTTAAATAATTTGACTTTGATGGGTACCGGTACGTGCTATATAGATGGCCCCCTCCTTGCGTTTGTTTGCTTTGTATGACAAAGTTTTATGACATAATTATCTCTTACGGCACGGCGCGTTCCATTCTTTTACGCCAGCTTAACTCGATTCCACTGAACACGCTATACGAGTTGTTATCATAGACATAATGTAGAATGTATTTTTATTCATTTACTATTAAGATACGATAGTATTGTACGATTTTTGAGATGATATTGTACGATTTTAGGAGTTTGAGGGTAAACAGGTCTGTTACAGTTCTTTTTGTGGTTGTGAAACATCTTTTTCAAATAAAAAAATATGTATTTAAATTCATCTCATGTCCTTTAAAAGCTTGAGGAAACAAAGGTCTTCACTCCATCCCAAATGAAAATTCCAGAGCCTGAACCCGTGATGAGTGAACCACCAAGTTCCCTAGGACAGAGGTGAGTTAGATATTTTTAGTATTTAGTTATTTTAAAAAAAATATTTTTTACATCTGATTTTTCATTAAAGAATTTTTAATTAATGGTGTAATACATATAAAACCAATATAAATAATTTAAACAATTATATCTCTACAGGTTAGATGTCGGAAGCTTATTTATTGAGTCAGCAAAATTTTCAAAGGCACCAGACTATAGCAAACCAACAGGTGATGCTTATATCACACAGTTCAACCAAGCTGCCACAGAATCAATCAAGAATACCATTGGGGTTAGTTTTTGTTTTTTCTTTAAATGATTTCATTGGTTGGATACCCCCTCTCCTAAAATTTCACTATGGTGCAGTCACCATTCATTTCATTTATGAGGATTTAAATGTAAGCTTCCCTACAAAAATGACATAATTATCAATTATAACTAAATCATAACTGATATTTGTTTTTAGAATTGATAATCAGAAATCCCTAATGTACCCTAAGAAAGGAACTGCACACATTAGACACATTTGTTCCCTTTGGATGTACTGGTTAAAAGTTTCTAGTGACTAAATTACAATAGACATGCTAGATTTTTCTTCAACAGTATAAACTAATCTTAAACTTTCCTCGTGTCATTGAGTTATTTTGCTTGTTAAGGGTATGTACAGAAATTTTTGTTAAAGCTGAAAACACTTTCAATTGTAGTAAAATTAACATGGAAAACAACCCTTTCATTCGCAAGATAAAATTATGTAGGTGTATTTTAAAGCTTTTGCAAATACATGGTATAATTTTCAAAATCAATGTTTAAATCATTGTTTATAATTCATATTGTTTTCAGATAGGCAGTTCTTCAAGACCTCCAGTATCTTTAAATTCTCTTACAATGCCTCAGCAATCCTCAGCCAATACACTTGGCTTGTCTTCTCTTAGTCAAAGTACTGGTCATGTACAAGGGGGAGCTAGTGTCTTGGTTAATCTGTCGCAGCAAGGAACTCAATCTTCCATGTCACAAACTATTACACAGCTGTCTCAAATATCACAGTCGGCTTCTCAAGGTATATCTCAGATAGGATTGTCTTCTCAGCAGCAGTCTAACAGAGATCAAGTGCCACCAGCTCAATCCAGGATTCCTTCTGTGATGCAACAGCAGCAGCAAAACATGAGCATCCCAACTAGCTTGAGTACTAGCTTGCAGCAAAGACCTAAGCCACAAAGATCAAAATTACCACCGCCATCTAAGGTACTGGTGTGTACTCTTTAGTAGATTATATTGTTCCATTTATATTAAAAAAATTTGTTGTATAGCAAGTACTATTATCAGACTTAAGTGAAAAGTTATTTGTAATGGGGACAGCTTGTGAAATTTAAATATCTTCGCAGGTACTATAGTGCAAATTATTTACATAACAAACTTAGTGCTTAAAATGATATGTAGATTATATTTGCAATATAAATGTTAATCAATTTTTGGGACAGATTCCAGCATCAGCTGTGGAAATGCCAGGACATATTCCCAGAAATCCGCAGCTAGATTTGCAGTTTGGAATAGACTTCAGTTCAGAATCTTTTGGATTTGGTACAAGCAATGATGATGTAGAAGTCTCCAATACTTACACATCATCAACATCCAACGGGTATGCTTTTTGTTATTATTTTCAAGACATACATATCACTCTAATTATTATTTTAAAGTAGCAATGGAATCACGCTACCTTATAATTTATTGGGCTTTAAATAAAGAAAACCTGCAGTTTTTATCTTATTTTTTAAAAATCTTATGTGCTTGTTAGTCTGGTTCATCATATATCTAACACATTTTATTTTCTATATTTACGTTATATTTTTCTTATGCGTAATCTATTTGTAGAAGCATTGTCTTAAGTTTGTCAAAATAAAAAATCTTCCTTCCCTTTTTTTTTTAGGAATTCTGGCAGCTGGTGACAATGGGTTAATTTATAATTGGGGCATAATTACCTTTCAATATGTATGGTATATGCTTTGTACACAGAAAAACAATTGCTCATCCCTTTAATTCAATTTCAGTTCATCATCTGTGATATCAAACCATTTGGGCCAAGCTCATGTAAGCAAGCCTAGTGATGGCAGTTCAATGGTGTCAAATTTAAAATCATCTCCCTCTGCTGGATCAAATAAAGGATTGACTACAATGGAGTCTCAACAGTCAACTAGACAGTCAACTGTGTTTCACAACTCTGTCTATACTGCATCACCACCAAAGAATGAGAATCCAAGTTTAGACAGAGAGCAGAATAAGGTTCTAGTTTATAAAATATTATTTTATTTAACGCTTAAAATGTTCAATCATATTTCTTTAGCCAGGTAGAAGTACTCTGCAACTTTTTTTATTTGAAATACAATGAAATTAATTGTTTTTAATCTTATTTCTTCAGTTGGAGCATAAATCCAGTCCAATGATGTCACAGCGTTCCGGACAAATAAATCAGAAGCTCAACTCAGGTATTATGCCATTATTATTGCTTACATTCTTGTTGAACTTATTTAATAAAGCTTTTCTAAGACAGAAACAAAATTTTGACACACTTAAAAAAATTATTTTTCAGCTATACACATGGTTAAATTGATTTTTTTCAATACTTTTTTTTTAAACTTAATTTTAATACCATTGTTTGATTGCAGGTTCTTTGCCTCAAAATAAAACTGAGTCTTCAAGTTATCCCACAGCAAATGGCTATGCTCCTCCATACCAAACTCACCAGAAGGCCTCAAGTATATCTCAGACTCAATCTTATACTCACACAACAAATTCTCAGCCTCCTCAAGGTTCAACTTTCCAAGGACAATATCCAGCTAGTCAGTCATCATACCCTTCGAGTGGACAGAATCAGTTTACAGCTCCTCCAAATTCCAGTCAGTTCCCCCCTGCTGGCCAACCTCCACAATTCAACAATTCTCAGAGTCAATACTCGTCTGGACAGGCCCAGTTTGCCTCATCAGGCTCGACGAGCCATCCTCCAATACCCCATTCAAATCACCAATCTCAGTATTCTGCTGGAGCTCAAAACAGCTACACTACTGGTGGACAGTCCCAGTACTCGGGTTATCAGAACAACAGTTCATTCCCATCACAGCCAAACTATCCCGCTTCAAATCAAACTGGTGGACCTAATAGTTCATTGTATCCAGTGGCTACACAATCCAGTGGATCATCATACTCTTCTCAGTCAAATTCGTACCAGTCACCATCTGCAGGATCATACCATAGAGAGGGCCAACAAAATGTTCCAGCCACTACTCAATCCAGCACAGGTGTCACCTTTTCCACTGCTTCCCAGTCGGTTACATTGAAGGCTGCCAGTTCACAGACCAATACTAATTACAATTCACAAAGCTTCACTGCCACACCGACTCCTTTACAGCCATCCACTTTGGTAGCAAATAAGTTGGGTGACAGTCTTTCCAAAATGACATTAAAGGATACTTCAACACTCGACAGTCATCAGACAGTTCAGGTAAATTATTTTTTAAGCTACAGTATAAGTTTTACCCCATTTCTTCATACAACAGCATGTATTGCATAATATTACTAGCAATTTGTTATTTAGCAACATCTAGTTTTTAAGCTACTATACTATGTTATTTAACTAGAAATGGTGTGAAAATGATGGCAGAAGTTTGTTTTTTTCCCTTTATATTGATACACTTATTATTTTTCTTAACATAATTTTTTAAACAATCTCTTTTAAAAATTGTATGCTTTGTAAGGAAGAATAAATGTAAATAGTTTTTAAGATCTCATTAAACCTGGTTTCTTAACAATTTGCAGAACTGTATTTATGTATTTTATCAATACACTATGCCTTGCTTGCAAATCATTCAAAAATCAATCTATACATGATGAAGGTATTTTTAATGTGACATGCTTCTGACTTAAAAGAGAATCTATAATTCTGACTAAGGGAAATGATCCTTTTACGCTTTGTGATAATTTTGTTGGATCTATATAAGCAACTATATTTGCTACTGGATGCATTTAAGTAATTTAATTTAATATTAGCTCCTCCACATTACCTATAGGCATAACCATGACTGACAAGTTATTTCAGGAATTTAGATCACTTAAACACTTAATAAAAACTTGTTAACAACAATCCATGATTGTGCTTGACTAACAGCAATTGCCCCCCCTAACACTCTATTTGTGTATTATTATAATGTATTGGGATAGAATAAAAGGTTTAAGATATTCATAATGACATTTCTTTGAGTCCTCAATAAGCTCTCTATTATATATTTACTTCTATACCCATATATTATTATTATATACAGTTGAATGTTGATTTCCAAACACATAATGCTTGATACAAATAAAAAGTATTCATATTTTTTTCTCTGAGAGGGAATTTTTTGGCCCATACAGATTCTGAAACTTTTTTTGCTAGCAACTACAGTGTAACTGACAATGTTATTTTTTATAATCATGAGTAAATAAGTTAAAGAAAAAGCAGGCACATACACATCTTCAAAAGGCTTAAATAGAGTTGGTATGTATATTAGAATGTTCTGTGACGAATGCTAAGACACATGAAAGGGTTAGTTAAATTTGTTTGCTTTGCTTCTTTTTTTTTTTTTCTTTTTTTAAATTTTCAGCTATCCCAGTGCCATCCATGTCCATGCCTTAAAAATCTTTTAGGACATCACAAAGTGACTCCAATTTTAATTCAGTTTAAGTTTTGAACTTTTTTTGCTTGAATAACCAAGTTTCATCACCTATGTAGATCTTTAGACATGAAGCTCAGCGTACGAGATCAAGATCTCACTGCTTTTCTTTTACAAGAGCCATTTATAAATAAGCTTTGCAGCATAAATATGCATCTTTAGCTCCTCTATGAGTATTCTTTGGCAGACTCTGATTCCAATCCCAGTCTTAGCCAATTAAACTGTAGTTTTAAAAAAAAATTCATCAACAGACTATTCACAACCGGACGTGCAACCTGCCTTTTAAAACCAATGCTTAATGTTCCCCAGAAGCCTATTAAAGACTCTTAGAATGTCTTAGTGGAAGTTTTGCTGATTTAAGTACTTCCTACAGATGTGTGTTTCTGCAAAGTTACAGAGTTACAATAACATGTTTAGACAACAAAATAATAAATTTAGACAGAGCAACATGTCTTGGCAAATTAATCCATAGGGCTTAGATGAGAGCTTTATTACTATCATATTGGTTGAATATATAGTCGCAGCAAATAGGCTTTGAACTTCTGACCCAGCCTGATTCAGATTATTCATTTTACTCAGCTTCTGAGTCAGAGTAAACTTTACTTGCAGCATATGTGAATGATAATGTCTTTCAGGGGAATGAACTAACCTAAAACTGCTGTTATATTTTGTAGTGTGAAAAAAAACTTGTGAAAAGTTTTGCCTATATTGTCCTGTTATTCTTTACTTTATTCTTTTCCCTGACATTTTATTTTTAGTATATTCTCTATCCTTCCAATTTGTGTGATATTTTTACTTGACTTTATTCCTTAGTATGATAATTCAAATGCATCGACAACAGTCTCCACTTCATTGAGCCTACCAGCATCAACTACTTCTGCATCACTTTCAACTGGCACTACCACAATTTCATCCACATCTACAGCAACATCAATTACTTCCACTTCAAGAATAACTTCCATGCCTTCAACAAGTAAGTTTATGGCCAAATTTTACTTTTCAATTGTAGTGTTGTCAGTTCAGTATAGTTTGTTCTCACAAGAGCAGTCTCACTGATTCATCTAATCTCACATTGTGTGGGTTCTTGCCCCTCCAGATTCACCCATCATTTAAGTGCACGAGCAATTTCTAATAGAATTCTGCTTTAAGAACAAAAAGAAAATAGGTTTTTAGCATTTTAACATTGTACGTGTCAGGAATGGAGCAGGGTGCTCCAAAACTATTACAGAGATTGTCGCACAAAATCATTGCCTGCTCCAAATCCCTGGTTCTAAAGCAACGGTTCTCAACTTGTGGGTCGCGACCCCTTTGGGGGTCAAACAACCCTTTCCCAGGGGGTCGCCTAAGACCATCTGAAATACACTACAGTTATGAAGTAGCATTGAAAATGTTGTGGTTGGGGGTCGTCACAACATGAACTGTAAGGATTGCAGCATTAGGAAGGTTGAGAACCACTATTCTAAAGGATCATTAAATTGTTTTATTAATGGGTTTTTCTGTTATTTACTCCATAGGTAAGGCTCCACCTAACTTGCCACCTGGTGTTCCTTTGATGGGGCAGTATATAATGGGTCAGAGCACTATGCCTCCATTTTATGTGAGTGTTCTTAGGAGTTAATAATGAAATTTTTTTTAGAGTTTTCAAATAACTTTCATTCTGACTTAAATGTTATGTTATTAAATGTAAACTCTTTTATAAAGAAACAATAAATCATTTCATTTTCCAGAGTATGCAACCCCCATTGTATGGCTATGAAGCTGATATGCAACTTCTACAGCAAAGAATGCCTTTGGTAAAATTGTCATTTTACATTCTGTTTTGCAAATTCTTATTCTGTAATGCCAATCTTTTTTTTAAAAGATCCATAACTCAGACCTATTTACTTTTACGATTTTGGTATACAATGTACGATTTTTAGATGTTTTTTATGATTGTACGCCGAGACCTGCCGAAACTACAATTTTCAGAGACCGGGTGAAATTTTTATTATTTTTCCGGATGAAAAAGAAAAATTTTCGGTTTTGGAAGTTTTAGCCCTTTCTAAAAAGATCTGGCAGTGAATGAACCGAGAAAAACGATGGTAGTAAAAAAAAAATTTTAAGTTGGGGCCATCCTTCTATATAGTAAGTACGCACTGATTGGGAGGTGGGGGTTGTCAAATAAATTTGTGGCATACGAGACACATGGGTAGCGGGATTGGTAGGAGTGTCACAGGTTATAAAAATATCACTGCAATGTATCGTATTGATCGTGATGGTCATATTGTTTTGTCACTGTGAACTAGCTATCTGCATAACAGTAATATTTAGACTTGTCGCCATAGCGACAACTTCACTCACCATCCCCTTTGACGGCTACCAAGCCTGTGACGTAGTTTTGTTACATAATTATTTTGTTCGTCTGAACCGCGCGATTGTGATAAAAGAGAAAACTAGAGGTGTTTTTAAATAAAATACATTATCCAACTGTTCTGCACTGGAACGTTGATTTTGGACATATTTTATATGATCTAGTCGGCAGCATTAAAAAATATTTTTAGAACTCGCAAAGCAGCTCTGTCCCCTCAACGATTTTTATGCAACAGTTTGGATTTGGAAGGTTGGTTCCGCTGAGCGAAATAATGACATCACAGCACGCAAAGACGTGTTGGTGGGCTACAGTGTGTTGTGATTATATGTCATGTTAGATAATAGCACTGCAGCGATCTCTTTATGAAAACACAAAGCATTAATATACGATAACTGTGAAACATATATATATCTTTATATCCCTAATAATGTGATGTTGTCAAGTTGTATTTTCACAAATGAACTCGCTAGCTATACTTCAGTAGTAGAGAAATTACAGTAATGTTTAGTCCACCTGTGTGAAATTCTTACAAGTGCACTTCGAAATAAGTTCCTTTCTAAAGACGATTTTCGAGCCTGGGCTGACCGAATCACTTGGTGTGAAAACCTGGGTCACATTTTGTTTTCTGTAACAATAGTATCATAATATATAATGGATTTTGTTCCTGTTTTATTATTGTTATTGGGGGGCGTAAAAAAAGTACGCGTTCAACAGGGGGAGGGGGCTACATGATTTGACTTTTATGTGTACCGGTACATTCTATATAGATGGCCCCTCCTTGTGTTTGTTTGCTTTGTATGACCTAATTTTATGACATAATTATCTCTTACGGCGCATTCTATTTTTTGACGCCAGCTTAACTCGATTCCACTGAACACGCTATACGAGTAGTTATCATAGACATATCGTAGGCTGTATTTTTATTTATTTACTATTAAGATACTGTATTGCACGATTTTGAGACGATATTGTACGATTTTAGGAGTTTGAGGGTAAATAGGTCTGATAACTTATCTATAAGCAATTTATAGGTATGTTAGCAATGGTGTCATAAATTACTTTTTTTATATCTTAACCTTATAACTGTCATAATGGCAGATGATAGGCCATTTTACCCCTTTTTTGTGATGTTGCGGCGACCTTTAGCAAAATCGTCATTAAAAATGCGAATTGATTTAATGTATATTTAAGGGAACTCACTATATAAATGAGTTTGCTTCCTATGTCCAAGTGCTTTATCATGGACTTTTTTGTGATTAATCAGGTGAAATTTTTTCAGCGCCACAATGTCTGATGCCAGAGAGGACCCCCCTTTGGGATTTCAAAATTAACACAGAATTTCTTTATTGGAATTATTTAAAATATATTAATATGAAAGCAAAGATATTAATGACGGCACGGGCTCTAGCGGTGATATCGAGATAAGAGTCAAATATTGACAATTTTATCCCTAAGCTTAGTGGTCTTGTTACAGACAAATTCGTTTGGGAAAGAGTTACCCCTAAGATATTTAATGTTTTTATGTGTTCTGGAGTATTAATTGATAAAAAATAGATTGGTTTCAAATGAAAAGGAATTTAGGAACTCATTTTGTGCCTTCCCACTTGTATTTTGTATGACAGAAATTTTAAGGTAGTGAATGAAAAGTTTACCAATACCACAATTTTCCCTTTAAGTAACTATAAATTGTCATTTTCTGATATATTGCTTCTAGTATATCAACTATAGTTTGAACAATTTATGGAATCGAGTATTTAGGGTGGGTTGAATTCAGATGTTTAGTATAATTTTACTCACTTTGTAAGGGTCAATATCTACATACATAATATAAAAACAAATAATTTTCATACCATAAGATACAATGTAATTTAAGAAAATGTATACTTGTAATGGTCTCTGAATTCATTTAGTCTGGAAATTTTGTAATTTTTGACAAGCATATGAAATTGCTAAAAATGGCTTGAGGCTATAGAAATTTGTCTTGACAGTTATAGGGTTAAAAAATGGATTATCTTTTTTTGTAAAAACTAATAATTATTTTCAAATCTGATAATTTGAAATCCCATTATTGCTTAAAATCTATAATTATGACAGACTCGGCATCTTGAAAGCATTATTAACATTTAAATCCTATTGGTGTCAACGCAATGTCTACTTATTTTAACCTTTATGTCCAAACAATGTGGATAATTGTCCTTATAATATAAACTGGAAAAATTCAAGCACACATTGAGATGTCTTTCCCTTATTTTCCTTTTAAAAAATCTGTAATACTTCAATCTCTAATTACATCTAAATTGCTATCAAAATCATAATCTTTTTAAAAAATATGAACTTTGTTTTAAATTCCGATTTTTGTAATGTTTTTTTTTTTACATCATATAATTATAAGTATAATTTTTTTCAATAATGCACCAAGATTATGATTTTGATAGCAATTTAGATGTAATTAGAGATTGAAGTATTTCAGATTCCTGTATTCGGCTATATAGATGTAAAAAGCTAATCTACTTCCTAATCAACTGTTTATGTATGAAAACGATTTTATTTTATGTGTTAGCCAATTATTTATTCTTATTAAGCACATAAGTAAAGGTTGTTTTATTTCACTATTTAGAAACTATTAAGATCTTTTATTAAAAATTACAAAACATCATTTTGAAGGCTATTATTTTATTACCTTAGCAAACAGGTAGCTACTATGATCTTGGGGCTTTCCCTGCTCCTGGAGGATCAGCACTGCCTACTGGTCGTGATCAACAGCCACCTTTAACGACTTTTCAAGGTACTTATTATTTATTTAATAGCTTTTTAATATTAAATATATTTGTGAAAATAATATTTATAAAACGTCTAAATTACATTCAATATCAAATTTTTTTAATGGATGTGGTTGGCTTGATGAAATATCACATCAGTGACTTTCGTTCTTCTGTATAAATTCTGAAGAAAAAATAAAATTCTGACCAATCTAAAAGACGAGTTTTCTTAAAATTTAGAAACCATCTTTTTAAAATTGTGAATAATTATATTTTGTTTTATTCACCTAAGGAGCTTCAGCTGACACCAGTAAAATGGCTCGAGTAGATGCCCAAAGCCCAAACTCCACAAGCCAACCTCAAAATGCCCACTCAGCCCAACAACCTCTGATTAATTTTCACTATGGATACTACTACCCATCAATGTTTCCAGGAGCTGCAAGTATACAGTACCCTACAGTTTTTCCTGTAAGTATTAAATCATTGCATTTTTTTAGATTAACAAAAAAATATGTGAAATGAAAAGTCAAAATTTAAGAGAATTAAGCATTGTCTGTAGCTGTGTGTTAAAAATCCATTATTTTGTTGATTTAACAGATTCCTCCTGTAACCAATGCAGCGGCTCATGCAGGTACGACTCCTACAAGTCAATTTCAAAAGACATATGCTTCACATGTGTACACAACTAAAGGTATTGCCAATTTACAATCGCCATTTCTTAGAAGCAGGCAATACACAAAACTTAACAATACTCATTTTGGTAGATACTTCTTTAGTAGGGCAGCATTTTTTGTATCTAAATATTAGCAAAACATCTAAAACGTGATAATAAAATGTTTTTAAAAATTTGTTTCACAGAATATTTTTTTTTTAAATATCCCAAAATTCCTTCTTATATCCCTGAGCTTATATATAATCCATTTGTCAAAATTGTGGGACAGTACTAATATTAAAAAAAAACAACAAATAAATAAAGTAGCAATTTTTTGTCAGGATATGATGAGCTGAATCAGGCCCAGGATTTCTCAAAGACTGGCTATGGCAGCTCTTCAAGCGCTGGAAAATCAACTGGAACAAGTATGTCTACCAGTCAGTTTGAACTTTATACTTGGCAAAAGATGTCTCTTTTCTTCACTTTGTATTGGCAACTGGAAAACTTTAAATAAGCTTTAAATTAGAATTGTAGAGTGATGGTAAAAGACACCAACTCTAAATGTAGTCTAAGCTACAACAAATAAGGCATTGGTAAACTATTCAGTATTAATTTGGTTAATTAACAGCTTTAATATAACGTTATCTTAATTTACATTTCACGTCAATTTTTGTAAGGGTAATTTTGTAAATGAGGAATATTTAATTTTTCCCCAGTTTTCTTCATGATACCTTTAAATGTTATAATGATAAATTTTCTACTCGGTTCAAAGTACCATATTTGGTAATGTATTTCCTCAGTAATTTTACATGTGCTTTAAATGTGATTTCTTTATGTTGGTCCCTTTGCAGGAGCTGGCACATCAGAGATCACACCAAACGCTTATAACAAAACTCACACACAGGTTAGATTAGGCTTCTTGACTTTCTTTTTTTCCCTCTCAATATTATTGTGTGTCTGTTTGAATTTAAATAAAATGAGAGTTTGCACCTTGAAAGTTTGAAGATTTGGGCTTAAAAGTTTTTAAATATCATTTGAGTGGCTGGCAGTTAGAAGCAATTATATGTTCTTGCTTAATAATAATTAGCTATCTTGCTTAATTTCTCTATTGTTTTCTCACTTACCAATATATATGGGACTTATTTTGTTCATTTTAATGAAACTATTAGAATTCCAAATTAATTTTATTCTCAGGCATTTGACAAGCAGGGTTTCCATGGTGGTACTCCTCCACCTTTTAGTTTGCCTCTAGCTACAGCCACACAGGCAGGACCAATGGGGGCACCCACAACACCTTATGGGGCCCCATTCTTGCCTGTCATGGCAGCACACCAAGCTCACTCACAGATGATGCACCATCCTATTCAACAGGTCAGTAATTTGTCTACTAGTGCAGAGCAAAGCAAAATATAATTTTACTTTTTGGGCAAGATTGAAATGATGAAACATTCTTATGACTTTCGTTCTTCTGCAAAATCAATGAAGACACACATTATCTGACATTTTTGCCCTAACAATAACATACTGATTGTATATTTGAACTTTTAAGTTCAATAAAATGTGTTTTCTATGTTATTTAAAATATAATTTGAAGCGAATATTTACCCTCTTATTACCATGGGAAACATGCTTGCCAACCTGAACGGTTGACTTGTAATTTTAACAGTTGTTATTTGGTCATACAGGCTTTTGACCGGATTTGAGAAAAAATGGAACAGGGCATGTTCAAAAACTGGTCGTGCAATAAATTCAACTATAGAAAAGAATCTTAAATTCTATTGGTCCATTCCAACTAACCATATTAAGGATCAATAGGCAATCTCAATGTAGAAACAGTGCATTTTTGTTATCATTTATTATTAGTAAAGGCAGTGTAGCATGGTTGTAACTACTTTGAGTAGTAGACCATAATATCGATTGGTGTAATTCTTACCTAGAACTGCAGGGTATTTTAATTTGTATTAAATATTTTTAACATTACTACAAATCAATAACTAGCATTAGTCATTATTTATGTGTATTACAACAGATTGGCTTAATTTTAGGTGTTAACTCTTGTCTAAATGGGGGTTATTCCATTTCTTATTCATGCCTTCAAAACATTGATAAAATGATGAAAAGGTTATAAATTATACTATTTTCAATCTAATTTTTTCAGGACAGATTTTCATGCCTTAAAAAAAAAAAAAACTTTTTTTTTGTTCCAAAGCTTGGCATGTATGATTGGCAATGAGATTTAATTTCACAAATGAGTTTTATTCATTGTTTGCATTTTATGAAATTTAATTTACAAAATAAAAATATATTTGACACTGGATATTTTTCCAAATTGTCATGTATTTATATAATAGGAACCATTTTAACAGTAAATATGAAACCTTTTTAAATTTAGACAATTTTTTTTTATTTATTTAACTGAGAAATTTGCATTTAACCTCATTCTAGACCGTTTGCAACTGAATTGCATCATTCAGTTATTGTGCCAGATGTGAGTGATTACATCATGATTCGCCTAGTAGGGATAAAATCACTTGTTGGCTGAAATGAGTTGAAAGTATATTATTTTTTAGCTGGTTTCCCTATTCAACAAATTTTACCTGCCATCACAGTTTTGTAAAACTGAAATGTATGGGACTGCAAGATCGCAAACAAAGCTAACTTTAAAAAAAAATAATGTTCTTCTATCTGTTCTATATGTCTACAATTAAAATAAATCCTTAACCCTGCATTAAGTTTTTAATGGTTTAAAACAAGTAGTTGAAGTGATGAGAAAAGGAAAGACTTTCGTTCTTCTGTAGTATTCATGAAGCTAGTATAAATCAGATCAACTACTTACTTTCATAAGCTATATGTTTGTGATTCAAAGCATCAACTACTTACTTTCATAAGCTACAGACCTGTTTACTCTTACGATTTTGGCGTACAATTTAAGATTTTGAGGTGTATACATTATATATACTGTGTGTGTTTTTTTACTGTTAAGATAATGTATTGAACCATTTTGTGATGATGTTGTACGATTTTAAGACTTTGAGGGTAAACAGGTCTGAAGCTGTATGTTTGTGATTCAAAGCATCAACTACTTTTGTGATTCATATTTTTAAAGCAAATGGATTGTTCCAAGTATAGGCCGCCCCTGATTATAAGCTGCACCTTTACTTATCTGTTCACTTACACCAGTATTTTATATAAGAATTTGCAAAAGTCAAAGGCTGTACTATAACAAAACAAAACTTGTATTGTTCAGCATGGAAAATGCAGATCTATACTTGATGAGGATTCAACTTAAAAAGTTTTGGCAAAGGTTGAAATGATGAAACAATCTTATGACTTTCGTTCTTCTGCAAAATCAATGAAGACGCATATAATCTGAATTAGCCATCATTTGCCTCACTGTAAAAATTCACTTAGCATGTGTCAACATTTTAAAGGAGTAAACATTATAATGTTACAATTTGATTGACATCACGTTTAAATATTAATTTGTGGAAAAAAATAAAATTGATTGACTCAATTTTTATTTCAATATTACTTCAGGATACGAACAGCTCGACTTCTCGTGGTCTCAATCAACAAGGGAACCAGACTAAGGCTGGTGGAGCCAAATCTTATGGCGCTCCACAGTACTGGAACAACTGAACCAGCCTGAAGAAATAGCACTAAGAGCAGCCAACTGTCATGGCCAAGTTTAAGGAGACATCTACTTAGCTGCTGATATGATACTTCACGTTCCACACATGGGTCTCATTGAACTGCACCCACTCTTGTGTGGCGAGGAACTATTACCAACCTTATAATACCTTCAGCTCATTTTTAATGCTGTATAGATAAATACACATTTCCCATTTTATGAGAATTTCAAGCTTGAAGATATTTTTTTAAATTTGTAATTGTGATGGTATGATAAGGTGGTGACATTTTCCCCTGAATATTTTTTTTCATATTACATTTTATTTTGTAGTGTTTGTATTACCAAACGTTTTATTCTACTTTGTGTTGTGTATATTTTAGCTGAGTTCCTTGTAAATATTGTTTGTTGTTAATTTGTTGATTGTGTCGGCCAAAGATCAGAACATCATTTTTATTTCTGGTTTTGCAGTTAAGAATTCAAAATTATAAATCTGAGTGTTATTTGGTGTGGAGAAGCCCAAGGACATGTTAATTCGAGACTATGAAAAAAATTGTCTGTATAATCAAAATGTCACAAGAATAAATATGTCACAAGAATAAATGCTGTCTGTTGGGATTGAATTACAGACTATTGCAAATAATTATTGGCTTCTGTGACAGGATAGTATTGTACCTCAAAGGTATTTTATCAGTTACAAATGTCATTTATCTATTTTTGTCTCCTTATAATTTGCCATGTTGTACATAGGCTTGTTTATTTTTTTCAAGCAGTTATTTTGGTAACCATGATGTAGTTGCTTGTTTTCATTTGAGTCTATATTGGATCATACATGTGGTTTTGTTTCATCACACAGAAAGCCAGTCTGAACAGACTTATTTCATGTAAATAGTGTCCTGTACAGTTTTCAACACAGATTTTTCTTCTCCTAATTTCATTTTACTCCATAAGTAACAGATTAAAAATGAACTGTTGCACTAATTTTTAAATAAACGAAACAGTAATTGTTACTTTTGGGATTATGTGAAAAGTCTTAATAAATGTGTTTAAGATTTGTGTAATAAAATACTGGCTATATTGCATATGTTTTATATTTCAATTTATTACTGTCTTTATATAAGAGATGAATTAATGAGACAACTATTTATATGGTATGTTTATTTGGTATAAATTCAGTTAAACATGGCAGATTTAATGAAGAAAAAAATAGCATAGCAACACATAAATGATGGAATGGTAAGCTAAATCTAGAGCAAATGCAGGAACTACACTTCAGAACAGCTGCAGCACACTTAGGATATGAAACATAATTACAATGCCTCAACAGGGCATCACTCTGAAGGTTATGCAAAATGGACAACTCTGGTATCCTGGAGAGCAATATATTTCACAATGGATGCAACATTACAGGAAAAATGCTTCACTAGTATTTAAATTTATTGTCCTGCATTAAACTTTCACTCAAAAATAAATGTAGGTATGAGATATGAGATCACACAGATGTGGGTCCTATGTTGGGTTGGGGGGGTGTTTCCGTCCAGAATCCAAGTTTGTTGGATTCCATTTCCTCCATACCTGTGCCGATGCCCATTTTGCTGGTAAACTTATTTTTTGTACCAGGTATCGGGTACCTTCAACTTTAGATTTGTGGTCAGATAGTTGCCAAAATTTAGGTTGGCTCTATGAAACTATGCAGGATATTCAATGATTGCTTGTTGAGCTCATTAAATTAATTTTCATATTTTGATTTGTAAAAATTAGTTTTGTACAATACTGGTACCTTTGCATCAACAAATTTAGCTTTTGTATAAAATTCTATATCACAATTAGATGCCGAAAATTAACTTCAATTATGAATTCCAACATGAACTGAGTAAGCACATTATTTTTTGTTAAACTGAATAAAAAAAAGATGAAAATAAAGTTTCATAAAACCAAAATAGGCATTTAGGCCAGGTATTAGTGCATTTATGCATAAAAAGCAGCAATTAATTACTTTTTATCAGCTTCTCCAATTAGTTTGTCTTTCACTCAATTTTTTTTAGCACTTTATGCTAACTGAATCAGCTATAACTATAAGATAAAGCATAACTTGTGTTGAAAACTTCACACTTTGATCTTAATTATGCTTCTGAAGCACACAATTAGCAAGGGGTCTGTCAGTTGAAAGACACTGATGTATGTGACCTCATTTATTCTCAGCAAAGTAAAGTAATACCTGTACATATATTATATATATATGTTAGAATAAAGAACATTTTATTATATAGATATGCTATTATTGCTATACACTGAAGCAGTGATAAACCACTCAATATCACATTTCAACAAACACTGTCAAAACAAAAAAATATATAGAGTTAAGATGTCCATTATTTGAATTTATAAAAAGTATTTATAGGTTTGGAAATATATACATCTAGACTGATAATAAACATAAATGGCATTTTGATAGGTTATAGTAAGTTATACTAGTCTGTAAATTTTGTGTAGTCATTTCTTAAAACATCTATGTTGCTGACCTATTATGTCTATTGTATGATTCTACAAAGAACCAATGCTGGAACTGCTTAAAAATAATAAATATTATCCATTAAAACAGAATTTTGCGTGCTTATATTTACCATTTAGGGACAATGAAATTCTTAAAGTGAAGTTAGTTATTTAGAAATTCCATCTGACTTTGGCCATCATTTTCTCAAAAAAAATGACTATTTAAAATGAGTAATTCTGTTATTATATTGCTTGAATTGTAAGTAAAAATTAAATATTAATGGGGAGGAAGTAACATTATTTACAAAATAAATTCCCATTAGCATCAACAACAAATTATTACTATCAACTATCAGACCTTTTATTTTTACCCAGTAATAAAATCAAACTCAATGTAGCAAAACCAACTACTTAACATAAAAAGCTACCATTCTGTCATTTCATTTTGTAAAATAAATGACAAAACAGGTATGCTAAGATCAGAAAAGTGTGTAGGAATACACAAATATTTGTCAGAAGTATAAAGGCAGTGGTAATACAAATTAATGAACTAACCAGATGCACTGAAAATAAATAAATAACATTAAAGCAATTGGCATGGATCAATGATTTAATTAAATTAAATAAAAAATATTTCTATAACCTATGTATTATGTATCATAGCTAGCAGAATCCTCTTGAATAGTATCTGCAGGATATTTCCAGAAACATTGAGAATGAGATATGATGGTGCTTGAAGAACGAAAAAAGACAAGAGCTTGAAGAACTAAAAACGGCAATCAGACGGAGGTTTCGCTTGGAAAGTATTTCATTTTGCAAAATACATAACACACACCAACAGAATTTCTAATCCTCTCCTCTCAGGATATTAGAAGCGATAAAAATTTACGGGACCGGACCTCTTACTTTTAGTTCAGGTCACCTTTCAGTCGACACATATCACAATGGGACTAGATCATGTTCATGAAGATTTTGCTAAACTTGCTCATATGTACTTGAAACTATTAAAAAAACAACGTACCAAAGTGCACCTGCAAAATCAAGTAAGACCTCATATGCAATAGGAGCATTGTGATAGCTTGCAGAAGATGTGGCTCTTCGTATATATGTGAAATGGGTAGAAGATTTGCTAATAGATTTAGTGAGCATCTTCCTAATATTGAGCAAAACAGAGCCTTGTTTCCTTTCAATTTAATGGACAAATTTAAAAGACAATCTGATTTTCTGTCACAGCACTATTTTATACTTGAATATGCAGGTGGGAGTGAGGAAATAAGAGTATTAGTATTAAGAGTAGGCTAATTCAAATGGTATTAACCAAGTACATTACTTCAAGTTATCATCAATTTTCAACCATGATATATTCATTTAATTTATTTATATTAACATTTTGGAAAATCACAAAATTCTTAAAAGCTATAAGTACCAGTACTTCCTTTGCAGTCCCTTGGTTAGGTTTCATTTTTATTTTACAAGCTATTTCCTGTCAACAGGTATCTCTTGTCTAATTTTCTTGTGTTTTGTATTGATGCGGAGGAAAGCTTTCTATTGTCTTGTGTAGTCTTTCTAGCTATATCATATCTCGTTCTAAATATTGAATGCAGTCTACTATTTTATCCTGGCCATTTCAACATGGGAACTAACAAGGAATTCCTCACATTTACCTATATCTTATCATGACATTCTCCACAACATATTCTTTTGCTCACCACATTAAAAAATAGATTTTAAATATAATAATATAAGCACCAGATAGACTAATGTCAAGTATAAACATATTAAAAGTCATGCGTTTATCTGCTTCTCATGTGAAATGAATTAACAGATAAAAAAATCATTAAAATAAATTTAATGCTAAGTCTTTAAGTTAATGCCCAAACATTTCTTAAAAATCTCTTACACTACACAGTACTAAAAATGCAACTTGTTGACATTAGCTGCTATAAAAGGAATCAAGAATCCACTTCTTAAATGGTTTCTAGAACTTAAAACAAATTACATCTCATTCATGAAGTATCTTTAACATTAAAAATAAAGTAACTTAAGTTAAATATTTCTTTGCTGTTGGGGAAAAATTGTGCATAATTTGCTCACTACCTAATCATGGAAGCTCAGATATTTTAATTTTATGTTATTTTTACTAATGACATGACATGATCTCTATGACAACTGAAGCTTAGCAGCGAGCAGAAAATAATACAGGTTTCCATGATTTTATAATTTTTTACTTTCCTCCTTTATATGTTGGATTCTGAAACGTTGATTTGGGATCTTTATAGATGGGGTTACCACCCTGAAAAAAAAATTGAAAAAGTTTATATTTAATATTCCATAATGCTGTATAAAATATTTATGGAGCCTTTTTTTTTTGAAGTTTTTTTTACCAAACACTTGGAGAAAGAATGTAATAATAATAAAATTTAATACTACTTACAGAATCCCAACGTGCTTTCTCACGCTCTTTCATAAAATCAGCATATTCCTTGGCATCTCTACGATTTCGTATGAAAATTATTAGACAGATAATGAGGAGGGGAATAAGGACCACAGCAGCCACAGTTCCACCAACAATAGCAGCTATATTGGCCTCTGCTGGACAGTCTGAAAAAAATACATAAAGCCGAGTTTGAAGCAACATAGGGTGAGGAGATTCGCAAATGCATGACTGATGATTGATATGCTTAAAAATTAGGAAGATGTGTTTTACAAAATTAAATGAGAAAACTATCTTACCTTTTGTTTTCTGTGATTTGATTATTACATCATTATTAGCACTGTATTCATAGGTAAAGAAAAATGTGCAACCATCTACATCAATGCCTTCGCAGTTTCTGATTCCTTTTCCAGCTATAAAATGAGAGAATATATTTAAATTAAAAGAATTTCAAAATATATGCATAAAGCTTGAATTCATTAGCCCTATATAACCTATGGTAGCAGTGGGCAACCTTTGACATACATCTAACAGAACGCCAACAATTTACTTCAGCCAAAATGTTAAAACTATACTAACTTCTAATACCAGTTTTATTTTTAACTGAAGAATAAATAAAAGATATTCTTTCATTTCTTGTTTTACTTTTACCAAGTAAGTATTTAAATTTATGAGATTGGAATTATGTCTGTTGATCTGATATATATATATATATATATATGAAATATTGAAATATAGTTCATTGAATTTAATGTAGTGTTGCAATGTCAACATAGTATGGCTGGATATTTAGACATAAAACATAACCCTTTGAACCCTTGGCTCCTGGGCCTAAAATACCCATGCCCTTTGGCTCCTGGGCCTAAAATACCCTGGGCTATATTTTTGTCGTTCCATATTTTCTTGAGCCTCTTTAGTGCTGTTGTGGTCTGCGCAATCCTGGCCATTAATCCAGGCTTGGAGCCTTCTTCCGAGACTATTGCTCTGAGGTTCTTGAAGATGCCAACTGTCTCTAATATTTCCTCCCCAACGATGCCAGTGGTGCTATTCGTCATCATTTTTGTCTTTTCTGCACTGATTTGCATGCCAAAGGATGATGAAGTCTTGTCGAGACGCTTTACTAGGCTGGCTAGCTCTTCTTCGCTTCCAGCCAGTCTGTCTAAAAATGTCATCCGCAAAGTGTAGGTTGGTGATTGTTCTACCACTAATGCTGACTGTCCCTACATGTGTTTCCAGTGCATCTGACATAATTTTCTCTAATAATCGTCACTACCATTGTCTATTTGCTTTATTTCAATCCTTTTTCAAAACACAATAATAATCCTCTGAATTGTATACATTATCATAAAACTACTCTAGTTTGAGTCCTTTAGAATAGTAATTTTTGCAATATCGTCACCTCTATGCATAGAATAACATTACTAAAGCATAACAAAAACAATGCATTCATGGATGCGGCCATTACTGTAACCTTTGGCAAGTCACATGATAAACCATGAACTCGTATTTACAACACATTTTATATACAGACTGTCAATCTATGGTAGGGTATGGGAGACAGAGATATCGGTCTGGAGGGGTGTGGATTTTCAAGGCACAGACCGATAAAGGGGGATTGTGGGGTCAAAGGGTGTTTTTTATAATCCATATTTTCAATAGGTAATTAGTAGTGATGGGACGATACCAAAATTTTTAACGATTCCGATACGATTCCGATTCTACCCAATTATCCCGATGCCCGATACGATTCCGATTCTGATTCCTGGCCATTATTACATATATGTATTACTGTGCCCAGATATTAACATATTTAATTAATATAAAAGTTGAGAATTGATTAGAAAAGTTTATTAACTTGCTATTGAAGCTTTACAATATGCTAGATAACAATGTATTGGAAAGGTTTTATATAAACACATCTATCAATAATTCCATTTTAATAATACAAAGATGTAGTATTGTGTTCAAAATAATATAAATAATTCCATTTTAATGAGAAAAACTTCATTCAGTTAAGAATCGTTTTGGTATCGGAATCGGGTCTGAATTATTCAGCTCCGATACCGATTCCCGATGCTTTGGAAAAATCCCGATATTTCGATTATTCCGATACGATTCCGATTAATCGTCCCATCACTAGTAATTAGTAATAAACATAAAGTAAAAATTTAGTAAAATTTTATAATCATTCAATCTTACAATATTACAATTTGACAGCTCAAAGATTAATTTTTCAATCGTTTGCAACAGTTATCACAATACAACAAAATTGTGTGATTTTGGCACACAAACTTAGAACGGTTGCCTACATCTAAACTATATAATTTTTGGCTTCTGTTTTTCAAACTTCAGTGACTGAGATTTTCACACTCCCCCAAAACAGGGGTAGTTGTTTTGCTGAGCTGTCAATTCTTAGTAGCTCTTAGCCCATGGATATCCAATTATGAGGCATTGTGCCACAGGGCAGCATAACCTTTGAGCAAGACTATGGGTCTGGTTTAAGTTTTTACTTTAACTTCTACTATAATGTCAGTTATTTCCTTACATTCAAGTGTGTCAACCAATGCAACTCTACCACATTCCTTATCACATTCCTCTCTGTTGTGCTTGCCAGTCCCATGGGCTTTGCACTGGGCACAATCTATATGCTCACTGCATTTAGGCTGACAAGTCTGGAGATGAAAAAGAGGGCATGCAAATAATGGCCCAAGCATATTGTTTACTATAGAGATCATACATCTTTCTCATGAAGTCATCATGAGCTGGTTCTAAATTTCTTTCAATTAAATTGCTTTTTTTTTTTTAAATGAGTGAATTTCTTGTTTGTAACAGAAAAGACCATAAATAATTGCTGATCTCATTACAATATTCACCAACTGTTCATTGAAACAGAAATGTCACTTTTTTTCTTTCATTTTTTTTTTTTTTTGTTGTTGTTGTAATTAGCCTAACCTTAACTAATATTTTGAGAATTTGTTTATTATTAAAGGAAAAATGAAATCAAACAAGTTATTAAAAGTTAAATAATCAAAATCTTGTTTTTAGTTAAAAACGTATATTGGTAATTTAAAGGACATATATGCAAGGTAAACTGCTTCAGTGTTACTTGGTATAAAGGGGAGAGACTGTAATCAGGTTAGCAAAATTGAAATGAGCGAAACAAAGTATGGGCAAACCTGCAAAAAAAGAACGCAACAAAACAACAAACAAACATTCAGTGTTACTGACAGATAATACCCACTTATTCTGTAAACACAAACAAATTTTCTATTACGTAATAAATGTTAGCTTTAAAAAAATTGTTGAGAGCCACCCTCCCCAACAAATGACTTTAGTTTTGTATGTTAGATATTGATAAAGAATAAGTGGTTTGTGCAAAATGTCAAGAACCATTGGTAAGGATAACCTAGCAGAACTTTACAAAAGCTGAATTTCTCAATGAATTTGTAGAACACAGGTCTCTGGTAGAAGCAATTAGACAATAGTAAAGTTCAATAATAGCTCTATTTCCTCTTAAAATAGTTGAACATTATTTGCAACCAAAGCAACAGTTTTTAGTTAAGAATGACATGTTATAAAAAAAACTTACTGGGCAGTCTTCACAGGTTGGTCCGACAAAAGTAGAGTTTTTGTGACACATACACTTGCCACATTTACATACTCCTGCATTATTACAAATTTCCTGCAAATGAAAGGGAATAAAAATATGAAAAGTTTTAAAGACTGAAATGTTGTTATAGTTCAATTTAGATAGAATTTTTTAAAATTTGCTTTCAATTTCTGTGGCAGATTATCCATTAACTTTCCACTGCGTACCAGATTTTAATTATTCCATACCCTTATGCCAGCCACAAGTTCCTAACCTTTCTTGAATCACAACCCTATTTTAAGTGACCAGCGATCCCGATACATTAAAAAAAGTAATAATACTGTTGGAGAAAATAATTTAAAAATGATGCAGTTATATGGAATTTTTAAAAACTTTATTAAGACACTGATTAAAAATGAAACTTAAAACTTTATTGCTTCAGTCAGCAACACCCCCAGAAAACCCTACAGGACCATATTTTTGGGGGAATGAGGACCTTATACAATGCTATTATCAGTTATTTAATATGGCCTCCCTTGAGTGTTGTTCGAGATCTGAGAAAAGTTGGCAGCGCACCCAATTATTTATATTTTCATTTATAATGTTAATTTCATATTTTTTTAAGCAGAACAAAATTGATATGTCGTAATAGATTGTTTGACAAAATAGCAAAAGGCTAACTCTAAAGTAAGCTAACTTGGAGTCATTCATTACTATGTTTGCGAAAGAGACACACCCCATTTGTTGCTACACAAGAAGTTGTTTCCAAGGTACATTCACAATCATCACCAGTCCAGTTGTTGATGCAAAGACATTTACCACAATGACAGGTCCCCCTCGTAGACCCTGAACATGTCAATAGGATAAAAATTATAAAGTCAGTGCTATGCGACGACAAGTAGTCAGAGAAAGGTGCTTAACAGAAATTGTTTCTTATCATCATAAGAAATATATTTCATTACAATCATTATAATTTACTTAATTAATAGATAACAATTTTACTTTTATTTTAGGGGTTGAAATTGAAATCTATAAATCTTAAACAGCCTTTTTAATTATTACTCCACAATTTTAAAATTGTATATTCTCTAATTTTAAAAAGGGCTACTTACCCCCACAAAGGCCATTGGCACCAACAGGACAACTGTAATCATTACACTGGCAGTAATCACCACTGTACCTCTGGGCTGTGTTAGCAGTCAATGTGTAGCACTCACAAAGACCACAAATGCATTCTCCATTACCAGAGCAGGTAAGTGATTCATTTTTGCTGCAAAATGACAACAAACAAACAAAATTTTAATTTCAAAAGAAACTGAAAAATAATTTATTAAAGATCAGCTAGAGAATGGAACATTCTGTCAATAAAATATTAACATATTTTTTTTTAAAAACGGAATAATACTTGAGTAATTTTATAAACCTGATTAGTCAATTAACTAAAGTTAACATTTTAACACATTCAGAGTGAAAATTTAAAGATTAGGAAAGTAGATCCTAGTTTCTCATCATCTTATAAATACAAAATTACCAAATGACAAAATGTCAAATATTTGATACCCAAATGTTTTTAAAACGTCAAGTAATCTTGTTAGAGCATGAAAATAATTTGATATGGACATCCAACAAAATTTTTAAAAAATATACAAGTAACTGAGTTATATATGTGTATGATTATGTCATTATTAATATTAAAAAAGTAATTACTCCATTTGACATTGCTCCAGAGATGCTCGACTGGATATTTCAGATTCATCACATTCACATTTACGTCCATATCGTCCAGGGTTACAATTACACATGCCACACTCAAATGTCCCATTGCCATTATTACATTTTTCACTATTCGGGATCTTAAAAAAAATAGATAATAAATAAATAAAAAAATGTAATTAATACTTTTAAAAATGAAAATATAATTTGATGTTAAAGCAAAGAATATAACATCATTTCTCCATTAAATTTCAATTTTAAGTATTATCTACGTTGAAAATTATTGTGGTTATATCTAATAAACCATTTGGGAATGACTAAGCATGCATAGCTGACCGTATTTGATATTTACGCTAAAACTTCAGCTCAATAAGAACCATTGTTTCTGCATAAAAGTTATTGTTTTTATCATTTATATTTTGCTACAATACGTTTATATAGAAGATAGCTGTTTAGAATTTTTGTCCAATTTAGATGGTGTGCAGTTTTGAAAGGACACTGAAGCTCTCTGTATGGTCACCCTGATCTGTGTTTTTCATTCAATAACATAAAATCTGAGAAGTACATTTCAAGATAATTTTAGCCTCAGCTAGGATGAGAATTGTCACAAAATAGTTGACTTGTGTAAGTCAATTTCAAGCTCAGACCCAGCACTGAAGGTATCAGCATATTTTAGACACATTTTTTTTTTAATATGCCCAATAATCTGAGGTTGACATTTGTCACCCACTGCAACTGGTGAATTCTTTAAGAGATCTTTAATTATTAGTTGGTAGCTTTCCATTACTGTCTCTTTTGGAGCAAGCTTTCCATTACTGTCTCTTTTGGAGCAAGCTTTCCATTACTATCTTTTCTGGAGCATTCTGAAGGTACCGTCAGAGCAGCAATTATTTTTTTAAGCACAACTATAACTTCAAATGCTGACTAAGAATTCATGATTCAAAGAAGCCAATAAAACTATAACAGAGAAATGACTCACCTCCTGACCTTCTCGCTCGCACTCACACTCACACAAAATGTTCAGCTTCAACATGAGCTGCTCATTGAGACCTACAGCATCCAAGGTGACGTTTCTCTCCACCACACCAGATTTGCCATTACATACATCATTTTTCACAATCAACTTCACTTCAAACTCCACCTAGAGAAATACAAATTTCACACAATCAACACCAATTTTTATGTAACACAACTAAGTAGGCTCATCAGTTTTCATTTTAAAAAACCCATTTCTTTCACTGCTATTGATGCAATTTAAAACTAGTTATTTCCAGCTCTCAATGTTATCATCGTCATACTAAAATTCAATTTATTTAAAATGATTCATAACTTACCTGGTCATTTATTTCTAAATTTTCACAAACTGCAGTCTCTCTTACAACAGTGCTGAAATATTCAAGGAACAGAAAGAATAATCAGTGCTTCTATTCAGTAATTGCATTAATATCATGGGACCATTAAAAAAATTGACACTGTACTATATAATTTTTGTGTGAATTAACCTAATCAGTTAAGTTTGTTGCTTCTTTAAAAAAAAAATTTTATCATGTAGAAAAATGTTCAGGGCAATTACAGTGCAAATTGAACATTTTTTATATATTGTTTATGAATTAAATTTCAAAATAATTTTTCAATACAAGTACTGTGCTTGGACAGAAGAGACAAGTATGTATTACTGAGTGTCATAGTAGAGATTGCAGGTCACACAGAAGTACCAGGCAGATTTTATTTAAAATTTATTTTATCCAAGTTTCTTATCACCTTTATATTTATATTCATTGAATATCTGAAAATCAATTGCCTAATTTAAAATTTGATTTTTACTACCGGCTAGAAATACACATGCAAGAAAGATACATATATTTTTTTATATAATGTGTGTCCAGGAAAGCTAACCAGTTTAGAAAGCTGTTACTTATTTCTTTAGCCTTAAGTGTGTGTTGATAAAAACATTGCAAATTGCAATTGTCTTGGACATTGATTTTCAAACTTAATTTCATTTGGCTGTGAGGATAATAGTCCAAACTTTGATGTTGTAAACTATAGTGTTTACTGGGCATTTCATTGTCTCCATGGTGTGCTTTTGAGGTTTAGAACTCTAAAATCATAATGTTAAAAAGAACAAGGTCTACTATCAAACATGCATGAACACAATGCAAACAAAAAAATACTACTAAAAAATAACAATTCAAGAATTAAAAACATTATAAAACATTGCAATGGGTCAACTAGTCAAATACTATATCAATCGAAAAAGCAAATAATCTTTTTTAAATCTCTAAATTGAATTGACCAAGTCCCTGATCTGAAGTCCCCGTTAGTAATAATGCTGATTTACATCTTTGATGTTTGAATTTTCTGCCTGAAGTGAGATATAAAACCCCATTTATCTAAATATTCTCTGGAATGCAGTCTAGAATTTGTAGCATCCAGCATTGGTGAAATGAGTTTTCAACCTTAAATAAATAGTTCTAAGCAATTTTTGAAAAGCTGTAGGAACTGTGTTACATCCCGAAGGAGTTTAAATGACTCTCTTAAGGTAGCCAAATGCCTCAACATCTAATTAGTGATTCGCATGACTTAAAAATTATTCAACTATTATTAATATATTAAATCAAGAATAGAACTAAAATCTTATCTCCAATGTCTACATAGAGCAGCGGTTCTCAACCTGTGGGTTGCGACCCCTTCGGGGGTAGCCCGACCCTTTCTCAGGGGTCGCCTAAGACCGTCTGAAAACACTTATTCTATACAGTTATGAAGTAGCAACGAAAATAATTGTGTGGCTTGGAGTCGCGACAACATGAGGAACTGTATGAAAGGGTCGCGGCGTTAGGAAGGTTGAGAACCACTGACATGAGTATCCTGAACTAGGAAAATTTAAAAGAAACCTGCTCATTGGACAGAGCATGACGTAATGAGACAGGCACTGGCAGATCTCATACAGAGCTATTGTGGGTTACACTGGACTTATAAAACCTCAGAAGAAAACAGGTATTGTTTCTCTGCTGGATTTCTCACCTCAAGCATTTGGATGAAAATTTAATCTCCACAAAGTCAGCATTATTGGGCTGGAACTTGATACGTGACCGAAGCTCCTGGAGTGAGCACATACAGAGAAACATGCATGTCATTTCAACAACAAATCAATCACTTTTAAACAGGTGTTATTTGAACATGGAAGAAGCAATTGTTGAAAACTGACAGCAGGCAAGTGGAGCGGGTAATTCAGTGATGTAAAACAACATGCACAGATCACAAAATGAGACGATACAGTCAATGAATTTTTTCAGACACAAGTTTTGTATTGACACCATGCTGTGGTAAAAAATACTCAAAATCATCATGTTTTCAAAACTTATCAGATCTTTTGGTAAAAGCAAAGTCCAAATATAAAACCATACGACACAACAACATTCATGTGGCCATGAATATGTAGACCATAGCCATCACAATATTTACATTGCTTTCCTGTGATGATCATGTGTTTTCCCCTCTACTTAATGATATGATGTTGTTTTCCTATGCTCCAAATTTAATTATTATTATTATTATATATTTTTTAAAATAAAAGGCTGTTGAAACGTGTGTGTATATTTTAAATTCACAAAGTATTATAAACAATAAATGTCGCACGACATTGATGAAATATTCGCAGACCTGTTTACCCTCAAACTCCTAAAATCGTACAATATCGTCTCAAAATCGTACAATACAGTATCTTAATAGTAAATAAATAAAAATACAGCCTACATTATGTCTATGATAACTACTCCTATAGCGTGTTCAGTGAAATCGAGTTAAGCTGGCGTCAAAAAATGTAACGCGCCGTAAGAGATAATTATGTCATAAAATTAGGTCATACAAAGCAAACAAACTCAAGGAGGGGGCCATCTATATAGCACGTACTGGTACCTATAAAAGTCAAATTATGTAGCCTCCTCCCCCCTGTTGAACGCGTACTTTCCCCCCCCCCCCCCAATAACAATAATAAAAATTAACAAAATCCATTATATATTATGTTACTATTATTACAGTAAACAAAATGTGACACGAGTTTTCACCCCAAGTGATCGGCCAGCCCAGGCTCGAAAATCGTCTTTAGAAAGGAACTTATTTCAAAGTGTACTTGTAAGAATTTCACACAGGAAGCCTGGTGAAAACCTAATAAGGCATAGACGCCAGCAAACGAAAATTTTAGAACCACTGGCATAGCCCAACGAAATGTACGTCACACGCGTGCTGAACATTCGGTGGACTTAACATTACTGTAATTTCTCTACTACTAAAGTATGGCTAGCGAGTTCTTTAGTGAAAATACAACTTGACAACATCACATTATTAAGGATATAAAAATGTCACCACAATTTTTGGCAGTTATCGTATACTAATGCTTTGTGTTTTCATAAAGAGATCGATGTTGTGGTAATATTTAACATGACATAGTTACAACACACTATAGTCCGCCAACACGTCTTTCGGTGTGGTGACGTCATTATTTCGCTCGGCGGAACCAACCTTCCCCCACCCTCACTAATGGGAGAAAAAAATGTGTGATTCCAAATCCAAACCGTTGTAGTTGTGTTAAAATTCGTTTAGGGGATAGAGCTGCTTTGCGAGTTCTAAAAATATTTTTAAATGCCGCTGACTAAATCTTATAAAATATGTCCAAATCCAACGTTCCAGTGCAGAACAGTTGGATAATGTATTTTATTTAAAAACCATCTTTAGTTCTCTCTTTTTTCACAATCGCCGCGGTTAGTTAGTGAAGTTATCGGTAGGCCCGGGTAGGGCGACTAGTGTAAATATTACTATTGACGCAGATAGCTAGTTCAGTGTGACAAAACAATAAGACTAGGACCATCACAATCAATACGATACGTTGCGGTGATATTTTTATAACCTTTGACACTCCTACCAATCCCCCTACCCATGTGTCTCGTATGCCACAAATATCCTTGACAACCCCCACCTCCCCATCAGTGCGTACATACTATATAGAAGGATGGTCCCAACTTAAAATAAAATTTACAAACAATTGTTTTTCTCGGTCCATTCACTGCCAGATCATTTTTAGAAAGGGATAAAATTTCCAAAACCAAATTTGTAATTATTTTTTCTTAATCGGAAAAAAAAAAAAATTCACCCGATCTCTGAAAATTGTAGTTTCGGTGGGTCTCGGCGTAAAATCGTAAAAAACATCTAAAAATTGTACATTGTACGCCAAAATCGTAAAAGTAAACAGGTCTGAATCCGTTAGGACATTCCATTTTTATATCATTTTTGATAGCTGCCACTAGAAGTGATTGTGTTGTGATGAAATTAAAATTACTAAACTTTCTAACAAAAAATACAACAAAAACCCAACAACAAATTTTTTTATAGCTTCTGTTGGCTTCACAATATAAAAGCAGGTATTTTTTTTAATAAAAAAAACAACACCTTTTTGGGGGAATTAGTGATTATTTCTTTTCATAAACAACCAACATTAAATCAAGCTGGGGTGTAATCATTGTCTCTCTTAATACAGAAATAGACAGATACAACTAAAGAGAAGAAGCAAAACACAATTTATGTTTTAAAACCCGAAAGACCACCAAAGGCCATAAATATCAGTTTACAGATCATAATCTAAGCAATGTGTTAAAAGGTAAAGTTCATTTCAAAACAAGAAGGCTATTTTTCATTTATAAAATGTCCAAGTTAATGCAGTTAATATAATCAAAATGATAATTTTCATTTCAAGCAAATTTCTGAACTTACGTAGTATTTTTTACTGATAAGCTGGACAATGTTTGTTGAGTTTATATCTAATTCTCCAACAACAGCACCGTCAAGAAAAGATCTGAGCGTCTCATAATCAGAGACAACATTGCCCATAACAGCAAAGATGACATTGGCTTTCTTTTCTTTCAGTTTGCTGGCCAGTTGACTAACAGACGGGTAGTCCTGCAAAGGTAGAAATGCTTAATAAATTAAAAGTTGAAATTGTCGGAGACATTTTAAAGCTACTTCTTCAAAAAGTTAACAGTGAATGGAGGCCTTTTGTCAGGGGTATCTAACTGGTGCAGAATTGTTTGGGCATCAAACAAGGTCATAATATTCCACTAATTATCTCTTTGTCTCAGTGATTTACCAATGCTAGGTCTGGCAGAATCTTATGGTCAAACATATGATTAAATATCATTTCTACCATTTACCCTTTTTTCCCCCCTTTTCCTGCAGTTCCATGTAGGGTCGTTTTTGAAAGGCCCAAAAATCAATCCCTTACATATTAGTCATTCTAAAACACAGAGTTGTTAATTCCAGTTACATGCTGTTACTTTAGTTTGACATCAGTCATGCTGTCACTTTAGTTTGACATCAGTCATGCTGTTACTTTAGTTTGACATCAGTCATGCTGTCACTTTAGTTTGACATCAGTCATGCTGTTACTTTAGCTTGACATCAGTCATGCTGTCACTTTAGTTTGACATCAGTCATGCTGTCACTTTAGTTTGACATCAGTCATGCTGTTACTTTAGTTTGACATCAGTCATGCTGTCACTTTAGTTTGACATCAGTCATGCTGTTACTTTAGTTTGACATCAGTCATGCTGTCACTTTAGTTTGACATCAGTCATGCTGTCACTTTAGTTTGACATCAGTCATGCTGTCACTTTAGTTTGACATCAGTCATGCTGTCACTTTAGTTTGACATCAGTCATGCTGTCACTTTAGTTTGACATCAGTCATGCTGTCACTTTAGTTTGACATCAGTCATGCTGTCACTTTAGTTTGACATCAGTCATGCTGTTACTTTAGTTTGACATCAGTCATGCTGTCACTTTAGTTTGACATCAGTCATGCTGTCACTTTAGTTTGACATCAGTCATGCTGTCACTTTAGTTTGACATCAGTCATGCTGTCACTTTAGTTTGACATCAGTCATGCTGTCACTTTAGTTTGACATCAGTCATGATGTCACTTTAGTTTGACATCAGTCATGCTGTTACTTTAGTTTGACATCAGTCATGCTGTCACTTTAGTTTGACATCAGTCATGCGGTCACTTTAGTTTGACATCAGTCATGCTGTTACTTTAGTTTGACATCAGTCATGCTGTTACTTTAGTTTGACATCAGTCATGCTGTTACTTTAGTTTGACATCTGTCATGCTGTTACTTTAGTTTGACATCTGTCATGCTGTTACTTTAGTTTGACATCAGTCATGCTGTCACTTTAGTTTGACATCAGTCATGCTGTTACTTTAGTTTGACATCAGTCATGCTGTCACTTTAGTTTGACATCAGTCATGCTGTTACTTTAGTTTGACATCAGTCATGCTGTTACTTTAGTTTGACATCTGTCATGTTTAGGTCAAATAAAGCTTTAACATGACATCTGTAACATATTTTTTTAATTTTTAATTTGATTAAAAATTTTAAATATTCATTAACCAAACTTACATATATTTTCTCATATTCATATTCATTTTTGCTATTCAAAGCACATTTCAAGTCACTATGCTTTGTTGCACCACCAAACTGAAATAAATAAAGATTTTTATTTATTTTATTTTTGTTGATGGTTATTAACATAATGGAATTTTTTTTAAATTACTATTTATGCAGCCTAACTGCAGTTTTTATTGCACCAAAATTGTTGCGTGCCTAAGAGAAATGGTTCAAATTACTTTTCTGTCTGAAACTATCAAATTACAGCACAATCGGAGGTGTGTAAGTACATGATAAGAAGATTATCACAGCAAATTATATAGAAAATAAACTGGATTATGTTGCAACACTGGGAGAAAGTTTATATTCTTCAATTCATGCAGTATTTTGGCGAACAATGAACTAAAGGTAGCCATACTGATAATGAAACTCATAGGTTAGAAAAAGAGAAGCTAAATAGAAGCAGAACATGTTCAGGCATGTTCCCAATTACTTATTATTAAATTTCAAACTGCTTATATAATGTAAAAGAACATTTAAAATTGTTTTTTTTTAATATTTGTATTTAATATAGTTACAGGTGCATTGCCAAGGGTAATTAAAAATTCTCCCAAGATCCCCCCTATAAATAATCAATTATAATATAAATAAAATAAGATAGTTAGCTCACCTTGCCATCACCTGCCAGATGAAACAATGAATTGGAGCAATAAACAATAATTCTCCGAGAAACATCTCTCCATCCAATTTGTTGCTGTAAGATTTTTTTAAATAAATAAACATATTAGGTTTCAAAACCCTACAATGTTTCACATAATTCTATACTGAGGAACTATAAATATACTAACAACTATCTGCACAGAAATACAATAGTAATAATTATGCTTGCAATAATTTTATTGTAAGCCCAATATACTTTGTTTCATTAACACTGGGAGTAAAAATAAAAGTTTTACTCTGACTTTGTCCAAAGCTTTCTTATCAGTTCTAATTATAATATCCAGCTTCTTGGAAACTACAGCTCTGCTTTAAATATTGTAAATACTGGGGTCTAGGATCTGAATACTACTCCAGGATACAAAAAGTTATTGCAAAGACCTAAAACATATGTCTTAGTGTCCATGGCGTCAAGAATCAGTATGTGATGAGGACTGAATTACCCATATTCCGTGGTGCCATTAAAAAAATAAATAAATAACAGCCGTACTATAACAATATAAAATAACTTGTTCTAAATAATACCTGAGTACAACATCACTTACATCACAGTCAAGAACCTGTATCAGAGCATCTAAACCACCTTCAGGGTCATCAAAATTCAGTGACAAATTCTCTAAAGCTGCTTTCATCTTTACCTATAACAAAATGTATAAGTTTACTATTTTATGTCTGCTGATATCATGATGATACACAAAATGATATAAGGGAAATATGAAGATGTTGATGAAAACTGAGTCAAGCAAAACTTACACCAAAGCTAGACTGATCTTCTCCCAAGTTAACTTGATGTTTAAAATCATGTGGATCACGACAAACAGCTTTCTGGCAGCGGTATTTCTGACTAAGAATGAAAAAAGCGAAATAAATAAAATTTTGACTGACAAATAAATATCTTAACCCCAAAAAATGGAACAGAATTATTTTAAATGCCACCCCTAAATCTGATTCAGTCCAATTATACTTACATTTCAGGTGTCCATGCAATGTAGGGCATCAGCGATTTATCAACAAATGTTCCAAATCCAAGTTTGAAATTGTTGGTGATATTTTGCATACTTTTAGCTAGCGAATAAAAATAAATTATTTGATTTAAAAATATAATGTTAAAAAAAAATAATCCATTATAAAAAACACATTGAATTTTTTTAATGACCAACCTGCCAATCAGTTGTTTGATCTCTACATACTTCCTACTTACGAATATCCGTTCCTAGGGAAATTAATCTTTGCTGTACTGCAACATCTCTCCCAACACCATAGCTCAGATCCAATAGAAAGTATAGATCAACTGGATAGTTACCCTGTTGTTTGAAACTCAACTGAAACTTGACAAGTTCATCTGGAAAAAGAAAACTATGGTTAGATTTGATATATTAACAAAATGTAATGAAATTTGTTCATGAGAGTTCTGTGGTTAGCAAGTCCTTGGAATCATTTTTTTTAATATACTTGACTTCTTTAAAAGGCTCTAATTTTAGTAAATATTTCTCACTCGGTCTTAAAGTATAGCTCAGTTCCTGTGGTTTGACTTGAACAGGAGGCCTATTCTGATCCCCACTGGTCCATTCAGCATCTTTGGTGATAGTGCTTTTTGCTTGAGGGTTAGAGATGTCTTTTTCTGGACAATGCCTCTTCAAATTAGCCAAAATATCACATCTAGGTACACCTCGTGGGTGATTCTGTGAATGTTATGGGTAAACAAAATTGAACCAAATAAACAATTTAACATGCATGTTCATATACAGACACATACATAGTAGCTTGAATTTTTTAGTGACCCGATTTGGAATCAGAGAACTTTGGCTGCCTCCTGTCTCTCAAGCTCCTAGTAAAAATGAAAAACATGTAGTAGTTAAACCTTGAACTGAAGAAGAAAAAAAAATTGAATCTATTCACTGGTCCAGACTGCCTTCTTTAATGAAATAGTGACACATACCCTTTAAATATAGATTTTTTATATTATATTATCTCATTATCTGTTTCACAAAATAAGAGTTTATTTTAAAAATGTACCTCTGTACTACACCAGGCACATTTTTCTGAAAGTCGAAGACAGCCTCCACAAGATTCAGCATGAGTGCAAGGATTACTGAATTCATCTTCTGTAAAAATTTATAAAATCATGATAATTAACAAATTTCATGACCTATTTATTCACTTTGACCTATTTATTCAGTCTGACCTATTTATTCAGTTTGACGCATTTTATTGAAACCTGTTAATATAAGTCTTCATTCTAATTAATTAACAAGTGATGTAAGTTGGTGTTTTCTTAAAAATTCACGGTACAGTAAAATCTCAGTTTGGCCATTAAAAAGAGATCGTAAATTGGAAGGGTCTTAAAAAAGAGGTAGGACATTTTGAAAATTAAGTAAACAAGTCAAATAAATACAAAAAAGTACACGTACCATTAAGTATAGGCAATATCTATCATCTTTCTTTCATAAATATATATTAAACTCTGTCTCACAAACAATACAATCACTATCTTCCTGTTCCTCATTAATTCCAAAATGAAAATATCAATGCTGATATGGTAGTTGTTAATAAGCATGTGTAAGTGCTAAGTGCATGCTTAGAGTTATAAATATTTATGTATAAGATAAGTGCATTAATATTGTTGCAATTATTTTTACATTCAATCACTTAATAGTTTTTTTTTAAAGAAAGCTGTTATTTCTGTTTGTTTGCATGATCCCCCCACTCGTGCATGTTCTTTTAGTATGTCACTTTGAAAACCAGACATGGTGTCAGCAGGTCTGAATCCCCTGCTCGAGGCAAAACTGGTGCTTGGAGTATTTCAAGGCAGTGGAGAAGTTGATAAGTCCAAGAGTTATTTCCGCTTCACTATTTCCTAGCTGCTTTAATCACTGTCTGCCGCTATAAGTTGTAAACGAAACTGTTTTCTTCAAGCTTACAAATATAGCATTGCTTTGGAATATGACTTTTTCAGGTGCTAGGTCGTAAAATTGAATTATTTGAAGGTCGCAATTCGCTTTTTAGAGGAAGTCGTTTAAGAGAGGTAGTTTATATAGCACAAAGCATCAGTGAATTTTTTTCCAGTCATATGTTGGAGGAAGTTGTTTAAGAGAGGGTCGCAAAATGGAGGTTTTACCGTACATGTATAATATAAATTAAGATGGCTGTGTCAATGGAACAAAACAGAAAATATGAAAAGCTGTTTAAAAAATAATAAATTACCTATGCTCTGCGAATTTATCTTAACAGTCAACAGCATGTAGATGGTTGCAATGATTGTAACTGCATGGAATTCCATTTCTGGAACACAGGAAACAATAACTTTAAAAAAAAAGTCCACATTAAATAATCTCAGGCAAAGAGATACAGATAATTTAAATATGCATTAAGTCATTACCAGTGATGGTTAGTTATGGAAAAATATTATGAAGACTGTGTTCAGGCTGTGTGAAGGTAATAGTTAGAACATGATATATAGGAAAGCTTGAAATATATATACATTCTTCTGCAAATATAACAAAAGAAAGAGAAAAAGTAAAAAAAAAATAACTTAAAAGTAAGTGGCCTCAAAAATGTTTGGTTCATAATATTTCCAATGTTAGGCACAGGAAGTGATTCATTTTATTATTTTCAAAATGTTAAATTTTTGGTCAGTAATGGCTAAGTGTTTTTTTTTTAATATGGAAAGTTCAGCATAAGTAAATTATTATTTTATCCTTAAGACCAATGATTTATTGAAATGTAGACAAAAGCAATTAAATTATCTTAGAGCATTTTTTAAAAATCAACACATTGACTATGATTAACAATGTGCTGCAAATAAAAAATCACAAGCGCTACCTCATTTATTTAGGACAGTGACAGGAATTTCAATAAACAAACTTGAAGCATAATAGCACACATTAAAACATGGTAAACTCATAATAAAAGACATTTTATAGCATCGAATCTGTATTTGTTAATAATACTGCAACTAGAATTAGGCCATATTTACAAAAAAATTTACCCCCCAAAAATGTGAGCAGAACTGATTTGTTGAATCTTGTATTTTGTGAAAACAAAAAAATGAGCATGTGGTAATAGCATTAAGATAATTATCTCTTTAAATAAGTTTTTTTGCATATCTCATCTCATGAATTACACTTAATTTATTAAAGAATTTAACTAAATTTTTGAATGATTAAATTATAAATAAAAAAGTAAGCACTCTTGACATTTGATGGTAAAACAATCCAACTGTGACAGAATCCACCACACCCCCAAAATTACTATCAACAACCCCCACCCCTCAGCAGCTAAAATAACTCTCTGGCCAACAACAGAGTTAGAATCCCTTGTAATGGTAGACCCTACATACCTTCCCTGCTGGTGAATGTATGACACATTCTTGGCATGACCCAAAACAAGCATGGTTTTGTGCTAAAGCTTTATTTAGTGTTTAAAGCATCTACTTTCTGATGGGTTAAAGTTTTAAAGGCAATTTATACTCTTTTTCTAATTGTAAGGAACATTTATCACAGACTATTTTGAGCTCAGAATTTTGTTTAATAGAGCAAATTTTAAACACAAAATTAATAATTCTGAATTGTATTTGGCTGCTTATGTTATGACTGATCTAAAAGTATTGCTTTACATAAAATCTTCAACTGTAATTGTGTAACACTCCTTAATCAGAGATGTTCCCCTTAAAAAATTATGAAATAATTGAACTAAATTGGTAATTATTAACTTAATTTTACATTTCCAGCAGTACAAACATTAATACACACACCACCACACACCCTCACCACCACCTTTTTAAGTTCAAAAATGTTAAAATGTCACATACACAGAACTAGACATTTTTAATGAAATAAACTGTTCTTGTGAATCAGTAATGTCAAATTTAATTCAAAGTAAAATTTTGATTATAAAAATGTTTTTTTGCTACATTTTCATTCCCGTCATGTATGAGAAATTCATTAAAATGTGCATAATCAGGCTTATTCTGATATTATTAATTATACCATTCTACTGATTCAACTCTGTGTTACAAGCTACTTAATTCACTCTTGACAAATCTCTCTGCATGTATATCATTTTAAAAACAAGTTCTTTTTTCTTTACAGAAACAAATGTTCTTTTCAATGCTCAAATAAGCATTCCTTTCCTGACCTAAAGCAGTTTAAACAGCATTAATACTGAAATTGAAATGCAGCATTGTTATGGTATTTTTTTTTTTAAAGAAAGATTTTAACTTGATTTACTTTTGAAATGTGTCTAGTTTTTTGTTTTTGTTATGTTTTTAAAATAACTGACTTCTCTTTTACACTATTATTGAAATGAGGAATGAAAACTCAAAGGAAGGTTGCCAACAGAAATTGTGTTTTTAAAAAGCCACAACAATTAAAACACCTTTTGAAGAAAATGCATTTCTGGAACATACTGTGGCTAACTTCCAACCTCAAGGTTCAATAAAACCATTTTTTATTACATCCATGAAACATTGTAAGACTTCTTGGGGAAAAAAACAACTGACAAATAGTTGTTTCATTCCAATTTGAAGTGCTTCAAAAGACAATAAATAGAAAACTATAACAATTGCCAGACAGGTATGATTCAGGCTCATAAGATCTACCCAAAGATTTTGCAGTCACAAAATGTATAAATTGAGTAGGGGTTAGGTATAGATTTTATATATTCACTTGATGTGCCTAGGTAGGCCACGGGACAAAAGTGTTACAAAGTTGGCCCTATATTTAAATAAATTATGACATCGTTTATGGATTATCCCTTAGGCCTACTTGCCAATAATTTATATGTCACGCTATTTGGCTTTGGCACAAAGTTCAGCCCCACTCTAGCCAGTGTATGCCTATACCGCAGTATGACCAAAATAGTATTCATTTTTATGACTCTAAATTCTAAACTTTTTAATGATTCTCTAAAATAAACTCTTTTAAAAGTCAATGTGTATTTCAAATAGTTAATAGTGTTAATATATTTCACTATTTCACCCACCTCAATAATTGTTTGGAAATTTAAAACTTGGTGCAAAACATTAGCCAATGAATTAGCATGCCATACGGCCCATGAAGATAAGTTATAGGGTTAAGACTAAGAATACTAAGATGCTAACTAATGTCACTAATCTAATGACTGTAGTCTGGCAGCCAGGCATTGCATGACTTGCTCTGTTAGATTTTAGATAATTAATAAGGAATTGAAAATTATGTTATTGTTAAATATCTTTACCTTACTTACTTACTTGTGTTCTGTGTCTTAGTCTTAAGTTTTAAGGGTAAGGCTTAGTTTAATCCAGGGTCAGGGTTCTTTGGTGTGCAGAAGGCAGTGCAGGAGAATGTGGAAAGACCCATAGCCCATGCCATACATTTTTAAAGCAAAAACAACCAAAAAAAGTTATTATCTTTTGTATTAGTCAACATGGAACTACAATACTTCATTACTTGTTATTTTATCCTGGGGTTGGGTGCAGGAAATTTTTGAAATGGATAGGAGGGGGTGTGCAAACGCTAGGAATCCCTGGTCGGGGCCTGGTTTAGGCTTCGGCTTTAACTTTAATTTAAATTAATGAGGACGAGGAAAAGATTCTAGTAAATCAATGTTAATGTTGTTTTAGGCAGTGAGCTACTTACCTACTAACTATTTAAATTAACTGAGTATATGTGACTATGTCTATTACTATTGGCTATATTAATATTGTATTATTTTTATAGTCAAGTATAAAAGTATATATTATAATATATAATAATAAAATATAATATGGAGTACTGCGCCTAGGCCATGCAATATAATTTATCATTTTAATATATTTAATTAGGCCTATAAACTATAACTATAATTATTTTTTTTAAATTGTTCACGATTTACCTGTTCAAGTCAAACTCAAATGTGTAGAGTGTAGGCCTGGCAAATCCTACTTTCATTTCTAATGTAATATTATCACCTCACCCATCGGCATCGGTGACACAAGTGACTAACGAAGAAAGTGAATTTTAGACTCTTAGACTTTAGAAGTTAAGTAAAGGTTTTATCCATTGTATAGCTTACCTGGTTTTGATGATTGCAATTTTGAAGGAGAAATAAAGATTAACAAGTTGGACTTAATTATCCCAGTCGCAACTAAGCTTAGGGCTAGGGCCTTCGGATGTTACCTTAGACGCTTAGTAGTTAGAGCCCTTTTCCTGTGATTTGCTCGGGTACACAGCCGGAATTAACCTCCGTAACACTCTGACCTACTTGAAAATGACAGTCTGCCTGGCCCGTTTATTCCCCCACCCACCCCTTCCGTTAGCTACGGTACAACATACGTTTTTTTTCGCGGGTTTGCTGGTTAATATCAAATGATAAGTTAAAGAGATGTGACACATTTGAACTTGAATTTGAATAGAACATACAGTGGCGTAGCTTGGGTTGGTGTCACCTGGTGCGGTAAATTCATGATGTCACCCCCCCCCACCCACGACTTCCAACATGGATTTCTCCTTGTTAAAATATCAAAGTCCACAGTATAACAATGACAAGAAACAAAATAATAATAATAATAATTGAAGTTCCAGGGGTAAATGAATTTAAGAACTCTAACAGCGTTACGTTATCGTTACTTTTACATTAAATTTACTTTATTAAAAAATGTCCTTGCCTGGTTTTCAAAGCTGCAATCAATATCCTTCACCGACACCGTATCTATTTTAATTGATATTAGAGCCAGTGACGTAGTGAGGGGGGCAAGGGGGGCATCATGCCCCGGGCGCTACTCACAAAGGGGCGCCAAATGGTATATTTTACTATAATATTGTATGGTTTTCGAATAGGGGGGTGCGCTAAAAAGGTATTGGGGGCGCTAAAAAGGTATTGTGCCCCGGGCGCGAGTTAAGCTCGCTACGCCACTGATTAGAGCCAGATCATAAAGCCTTGACTGTCCCATCATAAATAGTTCTTGATAAGCCTTTATTTTGAAAAGCTCTGATCACATGGAGCCACATACACACAGATCATAAGAAATAATGGAAGGCTTAGCGAGAGTACTGGAAGAGATTCTAGGAAGTCTCATTCAGCTATGAATTTTAAAAAATCAAATACTGACCAGTCCATGACTTTGTGAAATTCAATATCAGCGACCCACTGGTTGAGAACCACTGTCGTAGATGATCTGATCTGAGGTTCAGAATGAAAGCTATCAATACACTCCAGCCTCTCCATACTGTTTTCTTCAGACAGAGAGAGTCCAGCGTCTATTAACTGCTCTCCTGCCATTCTCTTCTTAAACCTTAATCTTCTTTCAACAGAAATTCCATATCTGTCTTATTTTAAAAATTCCTTTTCAATAGCATGTTCCACCAAGTTACAGCGCTTCTCGTGGAGAAACAATCTTGAGGCCTCTAGGTTGGTCACCACTTCGTCAAGAGTAAAGCCTTTGGTCTGCAGATACTGCTGTATAAGATTAACTTCATAAGTAGATCAGCCCAAATGGAAATAAGAAAATGTAGCAGATAAACGTGAAATCACAGAAAGCATGTAAAATACCTTGTGCTGTATGACAATAGTGCTCAAATGTTAAGGGGCTGTGCTAGTGGCGAAAATATTTATTTATGAGTATTTCTTAGGTTTAATATAGTTAGCTTCAAACAACATTTTTTTACATTAAAATAAAAAATAATTTAAACATTTTGTAAAATACTACTTTTGTTAACTCTATAAATGGGTAAAGTGTAATTTTTGACAGTGTTTAATGTGTACCTATTCGATTCATGATCTGAGAATCGCTCGACCACATCGTATTTGTGGTATCAATGGAACGCTTTACTTCTAGGAATTTAGATACATATAGCTCCCTGTCACTTATGAAAGTTACCGAACACTTCAATCATGGTCAAAACGGTGTTTTTCTTACCTAATTATAGGGTCATCCCATATATGAGGCATCAACCTTGAACTTTTAATAAAGCACACACGAGGATTAGTTACGACAAGTTACGTGTGTGGTTACGTGTGTGGAAAATTTACATGTGATCGGTTATCCTTTTATGACATTCGGTTAGACCGGGAAGTTTTTCTCTCTGTAAATATGCAATTTTTCAATTTGGTGTCACCCCTGAGATGGTGTCAATGGAAAGCTTTATTTTTTCATAAATTATATATATTTACCTTCCTATCACGAAAGTTACCAAACACTTTAAATCGGCGTTACATCGAGATAGAAATGGTGCTTTTCTGACCTACTTATAGGGTCACATCATTTTTAACGCACCATCCTTGAATTATAAATGAGGCATTGGGACTGGTTATCTGTGTGAGAAATTTAAGTGTGATTGGTTTCCCTATACTGAAATTCGGTGCTCTGTAAATATGACTTTTTTCCATTTGGTGTCACCCCCAGGGATGGTGTCACCCGGTGCGGTTCGCAGCCCCCGCACCCCCTTGATACGCCACTGAGAGCATAATAATATACTATAAAGCACTGTAATATAAATTACTACTGTCTTCTTTAGACTTTAGATCTGAAGGAGTATGCATACAATACAAGTAGTCTACTAGTTGGGGACCGCAACACGTTTTCAGCTGGACCATGAAGAAGTCACTTATATACAAATTTTGGGCTATTAGGGACTGTTGCCGCTGGTTGCTATGTCTCCGGGAGGAATCCAAATTAGTTTCCATGCCATGTCCATAAGACTTGGTATATTAAAAAAAATTTGAGAACCGCTAGTATAGTGTAGTTGTATAGGCACCAGGGCCGGATTAAGCCATTTTAGTGCCCAAGGCACAAACCCACATGGGTGCCCCCTTCTGCCCAGGGCCCCTGATCTTTCACTGACCGTGACCGCGGGTATGTTCAATATTATTCAAAGAAAACAGTTGTTAAGAAATATGTTTGTAGTTTGTACTACTATCACTTATATAAAACTACAATAAAGTATTTCTGTATTAAAATTAATAATTAATAAATTTTGAAATAATAATAGACAAAAATACATTATTTTTTATTAGATGAAAAAATCAAAAAGATTTTGTCATTTACATTTTAAAGATTTTTTTCCTAGATTTAAATCTAGCGAAGTTTTTGAGTATATCGTCAAAGTTAATTTTGCGCAACACATCTGCCTCGATCATAAGCAGAGATAAGGAATCGAGCCTTTCTTGTTTCATTGTTGATCTATTTGGATTTTTTGTACGTTTCAACTGAGAAAAAGAGCGCTCAGTTGAACAGTTAGTAACCATTAATATTAAAAATATGCGCAAGGCGATTTCAACAGTTGGAAAGGCACACTCGATGTTGTCTCTAACTATTACTTTGTATAAGTCTCCATGATTGAACTTGTTGTTTTCCGATTTTGATGCAGGAAACTTGTGGCGAATATATGAATGAAACTTGTGGTTCAGTATATAAATTATTGTTCAGATCTTTAGGATAAGCATTTATTAGTTATTCACAACACTGAGATGTTTGTGATAGTGATACATCGACCAAACAAGAACATCGAACTGCTACACCATTCTACACCGGGTGGTATTATTTTTGCAGCTTCTTCAAATCTTTCAAATTCATTCCTAGATTTATGCAATGGATCTGCTAGTGAAGAATACAAATCAGCACATGTTTTCAAGTTCACATGCTCATTTTGTGTCTATTACTAAGTTGTTCCTGGTCGAATTCATTAATTAATGCTATTATTTTAATATTATTTATTGAAAATATAAAAATGGTTTAAATTTTTTTATAAAACTTCCCCAATTTTTTAATTTATTTACAAGCCGAGTGAGTCCGCATTTTGCTCATTAGCATTTACCAGGAGTTTTTTTAATTTTTTATGCGCTTAATTTTTAAGCATTCAAGACTGTACCAAACTTGAATTTGAATTTTTATTATAATGCATTTATAATGCATTTCTTCATTTTCATAGCACTTGTTCAATTGTCAGTTGTTTCTGGACTTAAATTTGTTCCCAAAAAAAAAATAATTCTTGAGGACTTGTGGTGCCCCCAAACGCTTGATGCCCAAGGCACGTGCCTTGTTTGCCTAGAGGTTAATCCGGCCCTGATGTGCACACTTCTTTCTTAGAATCCAGCAGAGAGTACGTCGAGCGTTTTGGCCCACTATGTCGGTATATTGTGAAGCGTCAACAGTCTGAGGAGTCATTTTAGTTAGTAACTATCACTCAGATCTCCAACGGCCGGCATGTCAACTCTTAGAAACTAAGAGCTAAACTAAGAGCTAACGAGAGGATTGTATATTGGGTTGGGCGGATGACACGGGTTACCGGAAATTTGATCGAAATAAATTTCTTCGAATATTTTTTTCAGTTCACACGTTAAAATTTTCGTCAATTTTTTGTTTTGAACGCACTACACTAAATAGTTAAACGAAATAATGCGTTCAAAGAAACAAGCAAAATTTTAACTTGGAAATATTTAGAAATAAACGTGTTTTTTTGTGTTTTTTGTTTGTACAACATGTAAAATTATTTTTAGCAATTATTTTTTGTTATCGATACCTTTTTGGGAAGGAATTTTTTTAATTATTATTTTTGTTGTTGTTGTGTTTGTTTGATGTGGCGAGACTAGGCTATAGGCAGTATGTAATGGCAAAACGCCTACCCTTAAGGGCTCACCGCTTAAATGAATTTAGTTCATGTTGATCTGGTGGGAGAGTTAGAATTTTTAGCGCTCCCCACCCAAAAGTCTGAAATGTCTTCATCAGTGGTGCTACATCCCATGTAGCGCCTTGGTCCGCTCCACAACATCCTTCCATTCGGATCGATCATGTATTTCTTCCTCAATGCGCGAGCCCCGCCTGGTGTAAGTCCTTCTCTACATCGTCGATCCATCTTAGTCTTGGTCGACCGGTCAGTATCTGCCCCTAGGATTTAATCTGTAGATCATTTTTGCTGCTCTACAATCCGGCAGCCTTTCAATGTGTCCTGTCCAGGGCAGTCTGCTTTTCTATCTTTTTTTTTTTTTTTTTTTTTTGTTGTTGTTGTTGCGACTGTGGGTTTGTCTTTGTACAAATGATAAATATCTTGGTTTGTACGGATTCCCAAAACAAAATTATCTATCACCGGGCCATATATTTTCCGAAGAATTTTCCTCTCCCATGTATTGAGCAGGCTCTCTGCTTTTCTGGTAGGGACCAAGTCTCCATTGCGTAAGTTACTACTGGTCCTATGATAGTGGCGTAAATTGCCTTTTTGTTCCCCTAGAGAGGTTTTTGCTTCCTAGTAGCTTTTGTAGGCTGAAATATGAACGGTTGGCTGCTGTTATCCTTTCTTTGACCTTCGACTTTATTTTATTGTCCTCATTTATAGTCCCCCCCCCCCTAGATGTTTGTTTGTATTGATTTTGTCATCAGTGTGCGTGTATTCAAGACATTATCATATATTTTGTCTTCGCTTCATTGACCCCAAGACTAGCTTTGACCGAGACATCTTCAAGTCTGAATGCTTTAATTATATCATTGCTGTTTCTACCAAGAAGCGCTATATCGTCTGCATATGCCAGGTACTGCAGTGACTGGCTTTATAAAGTTGCTGGTGGTTGTTGTTCTTTACTATAAAGGCACCTCTCTGGGAGTAGTTTGTAATGGTTCCACTGGTTCTCACATGGTTGTTTCTAATGACCTTTTCTAACGAGATGCTAAAAAGGATACATGAATCTTCTTTTCCGTGGTCCTGATTAATTGGGAACTCCCTTGAGTTCTCTCCCTGTACTTTGCTTCTACTTTTGGAGTTAGCCATCGCCATTTGCACGAGCGGGATACGTTTGTTAGGTATTTCATGTCTACGCTATCATAAGCTCTTTTGTAGTCCACATGTAGTTGGTGTATATTGATGTTTTTTTCGTAGCATTTCTCCAGGAGACAATGTTTTAATGTTCATCATCATCATCATGCCCCGTAGTCCTTCGACCGTTGGGGCGCCACAGATGACATAAAAACTATTCTTCTCCATTCCTCTCGGTCTTCTGCCCTACGCATAGTATCGCCTAGTTTTAATCCCGTCCATTCTTTGATGTTATCTTCCCACCATTTCCTCTGTCTTCCTCTTCCCCTCTAGTAGTGTCCTGCAGAATTTCTTTGGCGAGCCCTTGTTTTCTGGTCACGTGGCCATACCATTCAAGTTTGCGCTTTTCTACAGACACCAGAAGGTCATCGTACTGCCCAGTTGCTTGACGAATAATTTCTTTCACTTGTTTATTGGTGATATGGTCTCTATAGAAGATGCCAAGAATGCCTCTGAAACATCTCATCTCCACCGCCTTTATTTTCCTTTCAAGTTCTGCTGTTAATGTCCAGGACTCACAGGCATATAAGAAAATGGAGAGGATTAATGAGCGCATCAGCGTGATTTTGTTGCTGGGGGCTATATTTTTGTCGTTCCATATTTTCTTGAGCCTCTTTAGTGCTGTTGTGGTCTGCGCGATCCTGGCCATCAAATCGAGCTTGGAGCCTTCTGCCGAAACTTTTGCTTCGAGGTACTTGAAGCTGCCAACTGTCTCTAATCTTTCCTCCCCGACCTTAATTTCAGTGGTGATGCCAGTGGTGCTATTCGTCATCATTTTTGTCTTTTCTGCACTGATTTGCATGCCAAAGGACTATGAAGTCTTGTCGAGACTCTTTACTATAAGGTTGGCTATAAGCTCTTCTTCGCTTCCAGCCATGAGTCCGTCTATGTCATCCGCAAAGCGTAGGTTGGTGATTGTTCTACCACCAAGGCTGACTTTCCCTACATGCGTTTCCAGTGCATCTGGCATAATTCTCTATAAGAAGATGTTGAACAGGGCGGGGGAGAGCAAGCAGCCTTGTCGTTACAGTGTTAGTGCCACCTTAAGGGTGTTAAAACTTTGCCACGCTACATTTCACGCTACAAACTCTCAAAATAAAAAAATGACCCCTGGCCAGACCAACTGTTCGTCTCCCCACTTTTTCGTCACTGGCGTGAGTGTTCGGTGCCATGGAAGAAGATTATTCCCCGCCCCCCGTCAACTCTGAAATCTATTATTTTCATCCATTAATACAATAAAAGCCCAATAGGTGCCCCCGCTTTCTGGTGCCCGGGGGACATATGCCACTACACGCCCATCTTAGCTACGCCTAATTCCACTGGCACTTCAACCCTCCCCCCTAAAATCTGAAATGCCCCTCCCCCCGGAGAAAATTGTCCGCAAGAAACACTGATTAGGATGTTAAATTTTCCTAATTAACTGGCGTATTTAATCTAGTTTTAAAATTGTTTACTTAAACATTATTAATGAATTGTTATATTTAAAATTTGAACCAGTAGTTTTTTATAATATATTTTTTATAGTTTATAATGCGCCCCAAAAATGCTAATTAGATAAGCCATTTCATATTTGAAATTTTGTTTCACTGTAATTACGTCTAGTGGGGACGAGAAACCACTGTGTCTTTTGTGTTTTGATGTGTTGGCATCCACTTCTCTAAACCACTGTCTTTTGTGTTCTGGTGTCTTGGCATAACCACTGTGTCTTTTGATGTGTTGGCATCCACTTCTCTAAACCACTGTGTCTTTTTTGTTTTGATGTGTTGGCATCCACTTCTCTAAACCACTGTGTCTTTTGTGTTTTGATGTGTTGGCATCCACTTCTCTAAACCACTGTGTCTTTTGATGTGTTGGCATCCACTTCTCTAAACCACTGTGTCTTTTGATGTGTTGGCATCCACTTCTCTAAACCACTGTGGCTTTTGTGTTTTGATGTGTTGGCATCCACTTCTCTAAACCACTGTGTCTTTTGTGTTTTGATGTGTTGGCATCCACTTATTTAGCAGAGCCGGCCTTTAGAGTGTGCGACCTGTGCCCTCGCACAGGGTGCCGTGGCCATAAGGACGCAATAAATATTTTTAATTCCTTTATTTTATTATAGTGAAGTGTGAACCTCGGGTCCGGGGTCGAGAAACGGTATTCTCACTTCTCGCAGAATCGCTTTTCATACAATGAAAGTTGCATTCTTCATTTGGATACTATCGCTGGTGTTGGGACCAACCGAAAGAAAGTGGACATTAATTAATAGTACCGTATTCCCTTGTCCCTCTTATAATTATCTCAGCAGAAAGAATATGGGGAACAAAAAGCTTTCCGGGGCGCAAAATCGCAAGCGCAAACCAGAAAAAGTGTACGTCGTAATCGGAAAAAGAGCGGAGCCATAAAGGGACAGGGAAGGGGGCACCGAACGGGTGCTTCGCACAGGGCGAAAGTTTACCCAAGGCTTAACTTTGCCGCCCCTTATAAGTATAATTAGTAAAGGAAAAAACTCGCTTTTCGGTAATGAGTTTAGTACCTATGTTTTTTTTTAAACAAACAATGAACAGTTCATTGAAACACTACACATGAACAGTTCATTGAAACACTACACATGAACAGTTCATTGAAACATGACACATGAACAGTTCATTGAAACACTACACATGAACAGTTCATTGAAACACTACACATGAACAGTTCATTGAAACACTACACATGAACAGTTCACTGAAACACTACACATGAACAGTTCACTGAAACACTACACATGAACAGTTCACTGAAACACTACACATGAACAGTTTATTGACACACTACACATGAACAGTTCATTGAAACACTACACATGAACAGTTCACTGAAACACTACACATGAACAGTTCATTGTTTGTTTTTAAAAATGGAGATGAATGGGTTATTAAGGGCTGATCTAAAGACGATTTTGGCACCCTGGTGTTGGCGTCAGGGATGATTGGCACGGCACAGAGCTACATAATGTAGTTGTTTTTATACTTTACACACACCTTTATTTTAATTATGTAAGCATATTTATTTCTCTACGAACCAATTTGGACTCAAGTTTTTTTGCATATTTTTGGTCATCGTTTTCGTTAAAACAAAACAAGTTTACCGGAGGAGTCTAAGCATGTCAGGCATGTGATTACGTGTCATAACAATGTTGTAGTGCTCAACCTGTAATAACCGCTGAGAAATTTGTGCTTGTTTCTCTCTGGCTGGATCAGAAATTCCCAGGGCAATCTCTGCTTCAACTCAGAGCAGTTAGTTTTCTGCAACAAATTTTTCTTTATCTATGGTGCAGTCACAGTGTCGTGACACTAAGTTCAGAAAGAAAATAGCCCAACCACTATTAATATACGAAGTGGCTATTGTTACATTTGTACCAGAATTGAGAGGTTGGGATTAAAAAACGATTTAAAATATTTTTGTTGGGTTTGTAAGACAAAATGAGGTATCAAATGAAAGATAATTGAATGTACTATACGTTTGAAATCTTAATTCTTCATTTTAACTAAAATAAACTACCACAAATGACATTTGTAAAGCATTGAGTTTAATGTGTACCGGGTCCGAAAGGGGGCGCTGCGTGTCCGTGTACATTTTGACTAATACTATTCGGATGTCATTTGTAGTAGTTTATTTTAGTTAAAATGGAGAATTAAGTTTACAAACGTACAGTACATTCAATCATCTTTCATTTCATACCTCATTTGGTCTTACAAACCCAACAAAAATATTTTAAATCGTATTTTAATCCCAACCTCTCACTTCTGGTACAAATGTACCAATAGGTGCAGCCATTAATATATTTACATCTTAAAAGCACGTGTGTTTTCAAACAGAATTAAAAAATGGGTTCATTAACAAAACTGAAGGGCTCAAGGGAAAAACCAGTGATGTCAGGTTTTGAGAGTTTTGAGAAAAAGTGATAATAAAGTTTGAAAATTCCACATAAAAGTATCAAAATATTAAAATTTTTAAATATTTATTTATTGACTACGCTGCTTTTTCAGTTGGACCTGTGTGTCATATTATTCTATTGAGTGGAATGTAGCCACACGGGAGATAACTTGCAAATTTCGAAAAATTGACATCATTGGTTTTTCCTTTGAACCCTTCAATTGTATATAATTTATTAAGTTTTCAAGCCACCCTGACACATTGCTGGACCATTGTATCCATTTATGGACAAAGCCCAGTGGCTCACAAAAACTTTAGAGCCACCCACGCTTTCACCACCGACGTCAACACTAAAAATACACCCCCACAAGGCGTCAGAAACCCGCAACTCTAAACACCGAGTTTTGTATTTAATATTAATTGTGTGCTCTTTTATTTATAAAACAGTTAAATGTATTTAGTATATGGCCTATATAAGTAAATGTAACAAATCTATTAAGAAATACATGTACAGCATAACCAGGGGACACACACACACACATAGAATCTCCAAAAAATTAAATACGTAAAATAACATAAAGTTGATAAAGTGAATGAGAGGAAATTTTTTTTAAAAGTCACAAAGTTTAAAAAACAACAACACACACACACACAAAACAACAGTATAATTCATTGAAATGAAATGATACAATTTTCTTTCTAAACCTATATTTTAACACGGGGTTAGGTATCACAATACTGAAATATTTAAAACATGTTTGCTAGTCTGGGCTCACTACAAATAAAACTTAAGCAAAGCAAACTATAACTGACGAAAGTTTTTGTAAGACAGTATGGCAGATCAAATACACTAGCAGAGTTTTAACTTAATATAATTCTTTACAAAAGTAAGTAAATATTTTAACAACCATCAGCAAAAATAAAAAAAAGTTAGACTTTTTTAAGCTAAATATTATTTAAGATCTTGAAGGAAAAAAAAATTAAATTAATATTCCCACAAAAATAAAGATAACTTATTTTAAAACCTTTAAAAAGTAAACATGCATTTTTGTATATAGTATATTACTAATACATCTATTTTCCTCTTTTTTTAAACAAAAACATTTCCTTTCAACAGAATTTTTCAGATTACAAAAATTATAAGCAGAACAATTTGATTTCTATTTAATATAATTTGTATGAAGAAAAGACTAGTAGTTATTGATTAAAAATAAATGTACATATTAGTGACTAATGATATAGGCCTAAACTATAGCCATAGCCTAAACTATCAGAGAACCCAAGTGATTTTTATAAACACTCTATTAATTTTGAAATTATTGCGAAATTTGCCAAGGAATGTTCCATTTCTTCTGTGCCAAGAATAAAGCATGCTTTTTACTCTTCAAATCTTTTTTCCTTGAAAGTGACAACATGTTTTTCATTTTTTGATGAATCACCAATTATTCATACAAATTGATATGGAAATTAATTAAAATTTTTAATTATCACAATGTTATTATCAGTTACCGGTTATTGTAAAAGAATAAGCTTTTTAAAAATAAAAGGGTAGAACCTTTGTAAAACTTTAGATTTGTACATGTAATATAACTTCAGACCAGAAAGCATTCTAATATTTAAAAAGTATATACAAATGCCATAAGTGAAAATTGAAAAAATTGTAATACTGCACATTACATTCCAATGGGGAAAACCTTAGGGCGCTTCTAAGTAAGTAAATGAATTGGTCTGCAAACTTGAATGTAAAAATAATAACAATCTTAACAGCAAAAACTAATGGATAAGCCTAATTATTATAAAACATCTACATTTACAATCTCTTTAAGCTCTTTAATATAACCCTAAAATAAATCCCCTTTAAAAAAAAATCTTCTTTGCTCTATAGCTCCTAATTGTGCATAGGACATTCACAAATTATTTCCATTTAACACTGTTCTGAGCTTTAGTTTTTTCCAGCATCAGTGCCATCCTTACTAATGATGCTTCCAAATGATATGTTCATGAATCTATTCCCGCTAGTGGTATTGATCCACAGTATTTGGTCTCCCGTTCATGTTGGCTATGCTGATTTTGAAGATTTAGGTTTTCTTCATTTCATCTGATCTGACCAGGTGTCTGATTGTCCTTGAGGAATTTGGATCTCTTAAAATAACTAACAATAATTTTTTACATGTTTTCTAATGAACAATGTTAGTGAAATTCAAATCTTAATTTATTTCAAAATCAAGGATGTCATTTCAATGACAATTAAGTTTTTCTGTTTTTCCTTCACACCTCGACATTTCCATGATGACAAGATTAACACCTTAAAAAATTAAGATGCCGAAAGAAAAAATATCAGACCTTAGCAAAATAAAGTAGCAAAGACAAAATTTGTAAATTTTCACTAATTTGTAAATGTAAAGCTACTGAAACCAAGTGATCACAAATAGCTGTTAGTTTTAAATAAAATAGTGACATGAATTTATCATTAGTTTAAAATCCAAGAAGTAAAGAAATACATCTAAGTGTGGTACAAAATGACTTCATATTTAACATTAAACCGATACAAAACTTACAATTTAGATGATATTTTAAGGGAACAAATAAATAAATTTAAAGTTAGCCATTATTAATCATGACATATATATTATACAATATTAAAAAAGCTAAATATGAAATGACACATTTTGCTACACACAGAACCAGTTTGTGCTTAACCATTGAAATGTGCTGGGGTATCCTTTAAAATATGAAAACCAATACAAGCATCACATGAATTTTACTTCCATTTCAATATTTTTTTTTTTTAAATGAGTGTTGAATAATTTTAATGCAAATATATTCAATGTAACAAAATTAATAACAGGCTTTAAAACAATTACAAAAGAAATGAAAAACAATAGTCATATTATACTTTTAATTCCATAGCATCTTCTTTATAGTTATTATGGAATGTCTATAAGCCATTAGCATAAAAAAAAAATTCAGAATCTAAACCAATATTATTTATATTTCCTCCCAAATTTTATTAAAGTACAGTTAAATTTGTTATTACATTTGTAACAAATAATAATTTCATTATGTTATGTAAATTTGAATTTTGAAATCAAACTTCCAATTGGTTATTTGATTTAAGAGTTGTTTTCTCCTAAATGATTTAGTAATCAAATTGTATGACGTCTATAACTAAAAATAAAAGCACTAGTATTGATCTAGCTAAAATATAATTTGTGCATTTATGATTACCACAAGTTATGTACATATTAATAGCATACTGATAATTAATTTAAGTTTAAAAAATCAATTTAAAATAGCTACTCAATAGAGTACATAATATTATATACCAGCTCACCCATAAGTTGTTGGGCTGCCAGTAGACTGCTGAGACAAAGATAACTAAGCATATGAGATGTAGGCCTATTTTTGGGGCAAGAATGGTATTATGGAAACCTTTATGTTGAAAAACATTATGCTTTAAAAATGATTAAATTCAGAATTTATTTATGCTAATTTAAATTCAGTGCTCATACATTTGACTTTAAAAATACAAAAACTGTGAATGTGAAAATTACATAGCGATGTGATTACCCAGAGAAAAGAAGACGAGGGAAGTGCCATTAAAAATTATACACAAATTAATAGTTCAGATTCATGAACATGATGAAAAAAAAAAATTTGTGAAAAAATGGAATCTATAGATAAAAATATACAAAAAATTTAACTAAATAATAGTTAAAAAATTAGCTGACAGATAAACTATAAGATTATAGTTTTGAGGTTTAGGAAGTTAGTGATACATGATACAAAACTGTCAAATTCTGTTCTTATAATTTATAGGAACAACTTGTGAGCTGCTTAAATTATTTTACCCTTCAAAAACTAAAAGTTATAAATGCATTGCTAAATAGATTCATACTCAAATGTGACAGCAAATATTCAGTGTTATTAAAACCATGTAACTAGTAATTTATAATGTGAAACCTCTAAATACTTAACAAGAAATAATCATCCAACAATAAGGAAATTCACCAATGAACTCACTAAGAAATGACATAAAGTAAAATAATTGAAATTTTGCCAAGTTTAAAAGATTTAAATATTTTTAAAGATACATAAAAATCAGCTGTTCAAAGTAAAGTTTTAATTTTATAAATGTAAATCTAAAGGTGTTTTATTGGCTAAAACTTATAACTTCATCAATGACCATCTTGGCTTCAACTTTTTATGTAGTAAATCCGATTGCTACACTAGTTCTAGTCAGGTGCCAAAAGTTTTTTAACACTTTTTAAACCAATTTTTTTTCCTACACTGCAGCAATCCATTCCCTCCCTACAATTAATTGTAAAGATTTATGCATAAACCCCCCAAGTGAATGAGCCATTACATTTCTGCAATACTGTTTAATGAAATCTCCATTTCCACAACATTTATATATTATCATGAATTAAACATAAACACTTTGATAAAAGTGATTTTAAAATTTAAAAAATTTCCTAAAATTAATCACACGGTCAACATTCTTTAAAATGAAATTTTCCATTATATTAAATAAAAATGACCAAATGTATGATTTTAACACACGCAAGGAAACATTGAATTCAAAAGTCTGTCCCTTTTATTTATTGAACAACTTCGATATGTGGGCAGGAACACAATGATAAAACATAGACAACAGCAGAGCTTTCAGCCAGTGGGTCACAAAACCACCTCACACTGATTTGGTTAATTTCTTGTTGTGTCATGATACCTGAAGATAATTTCGCTCTACATGTTTACTAATTAACTTCCCTAAAAAATTATATACATAAATTCTCATAATTTATTATGTATATTGATATTATAAAAAAGGAATGAATAATGAAAAAAGGTATGAGTAAAATTTACAATCGCAATGCATAGAAAAAGAGTTTTTGAAGCTTTATGATAAAACTGCAAAAAAAATATTTGATTTACATATACTAATATATTTTCAGATTTAACCATTTTCATATAAAGTGTGATTAACATACGCTCCAGAAATGTATTAATATTTTGGGGGGGCTAAAATTAAAATGTGCATTGAATGTGTTTGAAGACACTTAACAAAGTTTTAACAACAAGATTTTTTTTTTTTTTTTTAGTTTCATGTAGACAATTTAAAAAGAAATGCGCATGCCAAAGTGTTAAATAATAAAATAGAGTATAGGACTTCCAATTTAATTGTTTTTTTTTTTTTATAAAGAAACAAAGGTCAGGTGGTTATAGGAATAGAAACATCTTAGAAAAAAAGGTCTTACAAGTACATAATATAAGAGAAGTAGACCTTCTTTGAGGCAACCTAATACTTGCGTACTTTATTTAAAATAATAAAATGTATTAACTTTAAAATATAATTGCAGGAAGTCTCCATTTATAATCCTCAGAATAAACTCTGTGAAGCTTTGTTGCCTCCATGTGATAGAAATCACTATTATTATTACTTTCACACATGCCTTGTGATTTGATTTCAACAACATTCAAGTGTGTTGTGCACATCTGGTGTTACCACAGTTTTAAACAACAATGTGATGGCAGGATATAGGAAGCTCAGGCAGGAGTGGTATAACAAAAACAGTGACCTATGACCTATTCCCATGAACATGACATTTGATTATGCAACAGCACAGAGCAAGAGCATTTGTGCTATCATAAATATGTATTTTGGTTAATGTTACAATAATCAAAGGCTTACAATTTTTTTACCTAAACCAATTTTAAAAAAAAAATGTACTTATAATACAGAAGATAGTAATTTTTTTTCAGTATTGACAGATTATCACCAGTACTAGGAATAGACATTGGTATAAATATATAAATATACAATGTCAACTGGAATAACGGATAAAGCGATATAGCAAATTTTATAATAAATGTACAATTTATGTTTTATATTGATAAATGCACTTTCTGTAAACAGATCATAAAAAGCTGAAAGCTGATCCTAAGGTTGGCCCTCTGAACAATATTAGCCACACTCAAAATGGTATGAAAGCTCTGTTAAATATGTTAATGTCTCAGTAAAATTTCAAATCTGACTTGAGCTATATTTAAACGTTTTTAAAATGAATTTTATGATTTTGAATTTCTCATGGTGAATATCTGATATTTCAAAAAAAAAAAATGTTTGAGCACCATAACATTTTTTTTTTCAAAAGTCAAAACTAGTTTTAATCTTAATCTTATTACTGCAATATTTAGGCAAGGAAAGTTACAGCGATGTTAATGGCTATTAAAATGTTTCCTCGGATACAAAATTTTTAACTTTATTATTATATAGCAGGAATATTCTAATGTTTAAGATTCACTGTAGTGGGGGAACTGTGATATTGAAATAATAAACAAGGCAAAGTTTTTGTTTTGTATAACAGAAAAACCAAATCTGCAGAAGTTAAAGAAATAAGTTATTTTAGAATTTCCAATTAAAGTTCTGAAACAGATTAACACAACTATTAATTTTAAAAATAAAATGTGCAATTTAATTCTTGATAACAATAGTCCAAAACAAATGTGGCAAGATGGTTTAAAGCAACTGGAATATTAAAGGCCACCAAAAAAATATAAAAAAATTGGTAGAACAATGCAGGTAAGTCACTTGGAGATCAGGTATAATAACTTAGTTTTTTTTAAAAATTGGTTCAGGAAAAATAGCATTACAATTCAGTATTCTCCACAACAGAATGTGGAAAACAAATATTGTACAAGTGTATTTGTTATATAAACTTACTAAAAAAATTTAAAACATTGTTATGTAAAAGACACAGCAAATAAACTTAGGCTCTAAAAAAAAATAGGATGATTTTTAAAAACCTGGTAAGGAAACATCTCATCCTGGACATTATGATATTGATGAGTACATTGCTACAAAACATGGGAATACACATTTTGTCATATCTAGGACCTAATGATTTTGTATCAGACGTACAGACAGTTACATGAAAGTTTCAATGAAAATATTTTTACAGCAACATGAAAAAAAAAATGCTTCTTCATTTAAAACCAATTAATTTAATCTGCAGCCAAATTATATTATTGTTACAAATATACATAAAAATATTCACAGTATCGCTTGCATTAGGGGTAGGGGATGCATATGAATGGAAAAGATTACATTTCACTATTAAATTGGTTTTGTAAAAATATTTGCATTTGAAAAAGTAAATGAAAATTTAAAGACTTTAAAAAATTCAAACAAATTTTAACAGAAAATATTTGCTATTTCGGCCTTTTCGTTATCATTATTATTATTTGACATTAACACTACCAGACAAGAACAATTCTTATTCATGCTTTTTAAAAGAATCTTTTACACAAATTTTTTTTTGCTCCAACAGCTGTGGCTAAAGAAAACAGTTATTTTTGCATAGAGCAAATTTTTAATCCCACACCAAATTAGTTGTCTGCTTTCTTCCAACTTGGGAGGTTGAGGATTTTTCTGCTCAGAGTTTAGCTCATTCCCAGGACTAGCTGCGTTACTTCCACTTGACTATATTACCACAGCTGGGGATGGCACCGGTCAGAGTTTAGCTCATTCCCAGGACTAGCTGCCTTACTTCCACTTGACTATATCACCACAGCTGGGGATGGCCCCGGATGAATTTGAGCCTGCCACTTTATGGTTGAAAGGCAGACAAGGTAACCATTATGTCACAGGGCAGACAGAATGTTAGAAATAACCTCTCACCAGCAGTTTATGCCCAATACTTCTGATTTCAACAGTTAAATATTTCGATTGTTTCGAAAATAAAATTGATTAAATGTTTTATCTACCATCAGTCATGTTACCCTGAATAATTACAAGTAGTTGAAATCTGCTAAAATTATTTACATGAGTCTACATTTATGATTCATGATAATGAATTTTTATAAATATGTATCTATGTTTTGACAATTAAATAACAATTACATGCAGAAAAGGAATTTATACTTCCCATGTAATTTTTTCAAAGGAATATTTACTGAAATGACACAGATATAACATCAGATCTGAAAATTAGTCTTTTTTAAATAAGTGGTTTATTTTCCACAATTATGCAAAGGAATTTTTTTTTTTAATTCACACATGAACAAGCTCTGATAATTTCAAATATATTAGAAAAAAAATATTTATGTTTTATTGTATTCAGAAATGAGTGCCTGAAAACCAGCAACTTGCAGCGCTACGTGTGAGAAAATGTCAGATCGTTAAATCATTCTAAATCCCCTCCAAGGCTCTTTTTCTCAGCTTCTTCCACAATGGTTGGTAATTCAGAGGGCTTCTCTTCAGGAATCACCTCGTGAGCATCTTCCTTTAGTGAAATAGCAACACTTGCATCGCGCGCGGAGATTTCAGGACCTCCTTGACCATCATCCTTCTTCTTGAACACCGCTGCCAGAATTTGAGATCCACTCAGCAGAAGTTTCTGACCCTGTTCGTCCTGGGTTGAGGTCTCCTCGTCGCTGCCATCCCCATCGTCAGAAGCAGATATTCTTCTAAGAGCTCTCTCAAGGTCATCTAAAGAATCGTGATCATCTTCAATTTCAGGGGAATTCCTCAGTAAAATGGGTATTGTCATAGCTAGTAAACTGGCAGAGAGCACAATGCAACCTGAATAGTATGTGACAGAAATAGCATGAGAAGAGTAAAATGGGTATTGTCATAGCTAGTAAACTGACAGAGAGCACAATGCAACCTGAATTGTATGTGACAGAAATGGCATGAGAAGCATCTTACACATTGTTATGGTCTGAAGACAGTGTAAGAAAGATCTAGTAGATGTGATTGACACACAATTTTATAAATCTGCAACATAAAATTGTATCTGAAACATAAAATTGTTGCTCTCTAAGCGAACATACTTCTTGCAAAAATAAAAAAAAAATTACCTTAAAAGTTATACACTAGTTTTTAAATAATTTATGTTATTCATGGGCTACACACCTGAAATAGAGAGAGCGTTTCCATAGCCAACCAGCTTCACAAATACACCTGAAATATGACATAATGATGGCCATGATTAAAATGTTTTGATTAAATCATGACAATTTGGGTGGACAAATTTGATAGTAATGTACAGGGTAGAAGACAAAGTTTGATTCAATTTACATCAAAAGTGGTACAGGCAGCTATAACTCTCCAAACCAAAAGTGGTACAGGCAGCTATAACTCTCCAAACCTGTGGTTTTCTATTATAAAACTTGAAGTTGAAATAAGTTTAGATAAATGTCAAAAGAATAATAAATAAGAACATGTTAACTTTTCTTCAAATATTCTGGATTAAATAGACACGAACAATCTGTGTCAACATAACAATATATATTAAGCTTTAATAATAATTTTACATTACACTAAAGCTTTTTTGCATTCTAACACTTTTATAATTAGTCAATTCAAATATTCTCAAGCTTCTAACAACAAAATCCTAAATTTGAACCTTATAAAAGTATTATTTGTGTGATTAATAGCCTCTAGCGAAAAAAGGGGTGATCAAATTCCATTAGAAAGTTCTATGCACTAGGCTTTCTGCATCAGGAGAATTCAACAAATATCTCTACCACCACCATAATCAATAACATAACCCAATGATTAGGACGATACATCACCTCCAACAGGTGGACCTAGAAGGTAGCCAACCCCCTGAAACAAGGACAAAAATCCAAATCCCAGTCCAAGTTCTCCAATGCCCAGAAGCTCTATGGTGATCAGAGAGGACAAGGGCACAAGGGAACCAGTGTACAAGCCAAACAGGCCGGCACAGATCATCTGCTGAGTGTAATCATCTGAGATGAAGGGAGACAATGCAATCACTAGTCCACCTATGCTCAGGCAGCCTGTCAATAGAAATATAATGGTTAGCACATTTTTAGGGGAAATGACCTGGAAGTTTAAAGTCACTGTAACAGTTATCAAAAAAAAAACCCCAACAAATTCAATCAGTTTGAATTTTAAAAAATATTTGGTTAACATCTATTCAAGTTTACTTTGTGAAGTTGCTATAGAATTTAAATATTTTGTAATTGATGTATTTTCATCTAGATTCATAAGTCATTATAGTTTTGTCAAAAACAATAATTAAAATTATTTAAAATGGGTTTGAAGTTGTAAAAATATTTTGATAATAGCTATCAATTTACCACCCAAAAAAAAAATATAATTTTTTTTGTATAGAAAATACTTAGGCAACACACCAATGTGTAAAAGAATAGGGCCAACTCCACTATCACTTGCCACCAGCCCTGATAAAAATCTGCCACACATGGAGCCAAATCCCATTCCGGTGTATAAGGATGAGGCTTGAGTTACTGAAGTACCTTTGCTGTTAATTTGGAAAAAACAAATTAGAAATAATTTTGTTTGTAACGTTAAAAATAAACAATCATAAACTTTCAAATGTTTCTGTAGTTAAACTGAGGAAGATTCTTTTTTTGTATAAAAAGTTTTCATGGCCTAAACTATTTTCACTTATCTTTATTAACACATATTTTAATTGATTAAAATGATTTAATCTGTTTCCTTTTCTTATTTAAGAACTAACTACAATAGATACACTAAGAACTAACAATAGATACGCTAAAAACTAACTACAATAGATACCTTGTACGCTAAGAGCTAACTACAATAGTTACGCTAAGAGCTAACTGCAATAGATACTCTAAGAACTAACTACAATAGATACGCTAAGAAATCACAAGCTGTGTCTTTTTTTCCTTGTTAATAAAAAAACAACTTATTTACCTTATAGAATAAGCAGGGAGATACATTGTAAAAGGAGATTCACCAAAAGCCCATAAGAAACTTGTTGTGATGAACACTAAAAATGATTTATTTTTCAGCAGACGAAGTGAATCAAATAGAGCAGATAGATGTTGCTCTATGGTCTGAAAAAGGACAAGGTAGAAATAATAGTTATAATAAAAAGAAAATGTATTATTATATATATATATATATATTTTAAACAAATGATTAATATAATTTAATGTAAAATCATGGGTAGGTTGTATTACTCAGGTTCTATTCTTGTCTTGTGCAAATTTACAAGTATTTTATGAAGACAAAAGCTATTTCCTTTTACTCCGAAGGAGCCTCTTTTCCAAAATTAAAACAGAGCATTTATGTTTTATGAAATGGGATCAAAAATTTATTGAATATTGAACGACTGAACAGCCATAGTACAGCCATAGTATAGCCCTAAAGCTAAAAAAAAAAATTACCAATGCCTTACCTTATTCATAGGCCCATCCACGTTCTCTAGTCTTGATAAGTCATCCTTGACAATAGCAAGGGCAGTAGGAAAGCTGGAAATGCTGCCCATCATTGATGAGATACTACGAGAGCCAAGCCTGTGTCGGGGTGCCAAAGCATCCCGTGGCTGGAGGTGAGAAACTAAAGTCGAAGCCAAAGATTCATTGTCTAAATCATTCCTCTGCAACTGCTCTCTTATCGAGGGACGCTGGCTTAGGCGGCCGATAGAGTATTGAGACTGAGCCTGCGAAGACTGAGACAGCAGACGACGGCGGAATGAGCGCCCATATTCAGTGGGCGCCTGGCTGTTGGAGGGGGATGAAGGAGCGTGGATGACACTGGAGGTATCACTTTCAGGAATGTTAGTGTTTCCTAAAGTTGAACTGGATAAGAAGACACTTTCTTGATTCTGTGAACCTGGCTTTTTGTTGGGTGATGCCTGATCCCCCTGATCTTGAGAGGTGAAGGGGCTGACAGTGTGAGGACTGTGGGACATTGGCGTGGCACCTGGAGTAGAGGTCCCAGAAGCATCATTAGCAGGATTGGCAGGGCCAAATGTGAATTTACTCCCTGTGGAGGGGCTAGCAGGAGGTGCAGATTTTTTCTGAGATTTTCTGGAACGATTCGTTGCAACTGAATAGCTAGAGCGAGACATTTCTTTGTGGAGTACAGCTTTCAGTAATGGAGCAACACTTAAATCCCCTTTGCTATGTTTGCTGGGGTATCTCTGCACCTTTCGACCAGGCCCACCGCTGAAGATACTCTGCTGGTCCCCACCACTGTACTGACTGTTCAGACCACTAATCACACTGTTGCGTCCACTCCTCAGGTCTTGCTGACTGATGATGTTAAACCTTTCGGGTTCTTTTGCCATCTGCTTTTCTGCCTCCCTCAGGCGCTCCTCTGGAGATGGGCGTAGCAGTAAGCCAAACACCATGGTGTGGCATGTTATGCCACCCCACAGCAGGTATGTGCCACTTAAACCATAGCTTTTAAACAAAAGATTCAGTGCATTTCCACCTAGTTGGGAAACAACAAGACAAAAGAGCAGGACAAAGGCTGTTTCCAAAAATGTAATATTTTACAAAGTAATAAAAACAGAAACTCAATAGCAATACATTATTTATTATTTGGTTAAGAACAATGGATCATATAATAACTAATAGCATATTGAGACCAATTTAAATAGATTTTTTTTTTTAAAATATATTACATGATAGTCGATGCTTTACATTAAATTTTATTTGTAAAATATATATAAATGCAAGATGAGTCCTGACTGAGAGAGTTAAAAAAAAAAAAAACTTTAAAAAACAGTTAGTGAATTCTCAAATACCTGCCAACATGCCTGCTCCTGACCCAGTTGCCAGTAATCCACAGGCCAAACCTCTGTAACGATTGAAATACTGACCTACGGTCACAAACATTGTGTTTAATATAAAGCCAGAACCCATGCCTGAAATGAGATGATGGACAAATCAGCAACAAAACTAGTTGCAAAGTGCTGAAGAGTTCAAATTAATCTTTCATTAGTTTATGAAACAATTATTTCTCAGGAGATCCATATTTTAAATGATGTTAAGCGACCTTAACTTAAAATATTTTTTTAAGTGTTGTTAAAAAAAATCAGATTTAAAAAATAATAAATTATGGTACCTGCAACAAGTCCATGGGAAATGATCAACTGTCCAATTGTTGTGGCAAATGAAGCACCAATGAGGCCTGAGGACAGGATTAAGCCAGCACAAAACACTGTCCACCGGGAACCAAGACGAGATAGCACTATGCCTACAAAAGGACCTGTGAACGAATGTGGTGCTTATTTAATTTTTAGGTTTAAGATAGCAAAAAGAAATTAAAAGACACACACAAAAAAAAAAAGTAACAAAAAAAAAGTAAATGGTTAGCTGCTTGAATGGAATATGTCTGAATATTTAGCTGCAAGCAACTTTTAATAACAATACAAACCTGACATGCATAAAACACTGACATGCACAGCTCCAATCCATGAGGCTTTAGTTATATCATCTTCAATTTGCTCCAAGATGGCTGACATTAAAACACCTGTAACAATATAACAGAATAACTAACTGTACTTATACATTTAATTATTATAGTTAAATAAACATACAGAAGAGGGAAAAAAGATTCATTGATTTCTTTCATTTCGCTGTTCAAATCAAACAATAAACTATTTTAATTCTTTTGTATGACTTGCTTGAATAGAAATGTCAATTAATGTGGAAGTATCAAGAAATTCAATCTTCTACTTCTTATTCCTTTTACTCTGCCTAGGGCATAGAGCATCTACAAGAATTTTCTATTCATCTCTGCCCTGTGTTTTCCTTTCCTGTAGCTTCCAAGTGTATCCAATACTTTGTGTGTCTGCCTCAAGCTTGCATCTCCATGTGTTCTTTGGCCTTCCTCTCTTCCTTTTTCCCTGTGGAATCCATGTTAGGGATCGTCTGGTGATGTTATATGGGGGTTTACGAAGAGTGGGCCCTATCCACCTCCATCTTTTGCATTTAAAAGGAGGGTCCTCGTCTTTGAGGCTTGTAGTATAACCTGGCTTTGGCCACAAGGCTTCATAACTCTTCTTGGGGAAGTAGAGTCCCCGCTTATCAGGGCTGAAATGTTTTTTTTTCTTTCTTCTTATTGAGGTTTCTGTAGCAGTTTATGTTTTACAGGTGAGGTATTACAAGTATGAAAAAATAATCATGACTAAAAATGACCTAGTAGACAATATACATAACAAGTTATATATATATATATATATATATATATTAGGAGAAAAGTATAACTACCTGCTGTGAAAGTTGTTGCACCAGTCAGGGCTAATGAACAGAAAGCTGCAAAAAGTACAACCCATGCCCAGCCACCATCCATATCTGGGACAGACTGTTGAGTTTCTCCAGCAAACTCGTCTAGATCTAGATTTCCTGTGCCGAATCCATCATCATCAACAGCTTGGCTGAAATCAGAGTATTTCAATGCACTACCTTAAATTAACCTGGCGACCCAACAAAAAGCATTTTACAACCTGTGTACTAGACATATGTCTGTAGTAGCTTAACAACAAGTATGTTATAAAACACAGATTCAAAATAAATGTAATATAAACAAAATGAAATTACATAAGCCTCTTATTCCCTTGCAAAGAACTTACCTGACAGAGTATTGTAGTCTCTTCAGGAAATCAGGATTGTCCAAGGGTCCGATTGTATCCTGGTTATAACTGATATTACTTTGGCCTGAAAAACCGTCTGATGTGGAGCTGGCAACTTTTAAAAGTGATGGTCTTTGAGATTCAGACTTGATATCAGATATTTGGTCTTTGACTTCATTCTCCGTTTTTAGAGCTGACTCATCAACATTAGTCACATCAAAGTGCTTATGGCCACCTTGCTCAGATGGCTCTACAGTAGAAGGTGACTTAGCTTCATTAGAATCTGATGCACTAGTGCTGTCATTGTCTTTCCCTGAGCTTATCAGCTCAGTAGTATTATAAGGACTCCCTAAGTCCAAAACGGCAGGCGAGTCATCTGAAAACGTATTACTATCGTTATTGTCTGGTGACATCTGGTCCACGCTGCTCGTTAGTAGATTAAGAGACACCACAACAGGTGTAGCATCTGTACTTTTCAGGTCATAGATATCATTGCCTCCAAAGAACTTCACAAATTTGTTTGAACTTTTTTCACTACCCAAGTCATCTGAACCAGGACTGGTGGTGGACGGTGAAGAATAATTACCATGTACATGAGGATGCTCTTCTTCAGTTTGGCTTGGCTTCATCAGGCTGCCCCCGGTGACCTTATCATTTATATCATTCACATTCTGTGATCTGCTTTCTTGGATGAGATGGTCGCTCTCTTGTTCATCGCTATCGCTTTCATCTATGAAGCGCTCAGATGAGTAATCATTGACTAGCTTCTCTTGCTCACCAAGGTGAGACATGATGCTGGTTGAATAGGCAACTTTACATAACCATCATTTATAAGAAGTTGACCACATAATTTGTTGCATTAAAATTGGGTTTCAAACATGGGGGGGAGATTGATTCCCAATCACTTGTTCATTGAATCTGCAAATATATAATGATATAACATTATTAAGAAAGTTAAGTAGTTTTAAGTTTCACAAAATGGTTTCAAAATGAAAGAAAAATGCTTTGTGAAAAAGGAAGGCATGGCTTTTAAAATAATTAGCCTACTGGCTTAGAAAAAAAGTTGACATTATTTATACTTTATAAGGTTAAGAGCTTAGTCACTTTGACCTGGATTTTGAAAGCATTGTATTCTTTTGTGGATTATTTACAGATGAAATTTTCATAATAAAAAGTAGAAAAAACAATATTTAAAAAAAACTTTTACAAAAGACTTTCTTTTGAGGAAGAGTTTGAACACATTAAAAAGTAGAAAATAATTTTCTAAACAATCATAAACCAAAGAAAGTCTGTGCAGAAAATATTTTCAAAATTTTGTACAGAAATCTTTTTTAAAAACATTTTTTCTACATTTAATTGGAATCCTTCATAGTGCCTTACTACCATGCTGCACATACTTCCCTTTTGTTTATTCTTGAATTGTTACTAGCGTTAACTTTTCTTTTTTTAAAAATATTAATAGATGATAAAATGTTTTAATTTATTATTTTATTTATTTTCCGGCATTTTGGAAAATGGATATTGTATTGATTTCTGCAACTTATGGATTTTATTTGCAATAAAGTGTGTAAAAGTGTATTCTATGAAACTGTAAGTTGTTTTAACATTATTAAAAAAATATTTTGTATTGTTTTTCTTCATTAAACTTTTGTTTTAGTTGATGGAAGGGAGCAACTGCAGGTCATTGACACTTCTTGCAGCATATGTAGAGGGAAACAATAAAGTTGCTATGTTTGCCACAAAATTAATGTACCGGCAGAAATTACGCCAGCTAGAGGGATACATTAAAGTTGCTATGTTCTTCACTAAATCAATGTCCCAGCTAAAATTATGCCATGAAAAGGGTGGACCGCACTTTGTTGACCCTTCTTGTCGCATATCTAGAGGGATACAATAAAGTAACTATGTTTGCCATGGAATTAATGCGAGTGCTGAAATTATTTTATTAAATTTTAATGCTTTGTTCCTATTTTTGTTTCTCTCTGTAATTAGCTAAAACAGCACTTTCTCTCTATTTCTTCTCCCCATGTTCGCAGACATGTGTTTGCACTACTTTTTTTTAAAGGCCACCATCTTGGTTTCCATGAGTATGAGCAAATATGGCTGCCATAGGAATGAGTCAAAACAACATTTACTTTCTATTTATTATTTCCGGTTTGGCTAATTTCGAAAGATGGGTACATGACGTCATTTGCGAGTTTTGTTATGTTGCTGATGACTTTAGGGTTCAGGTTAGGTTTAGGGATAGATTTAGGGTTCAGGTTAGGGTGAGGGATAGATTTAGGGTTCAGGTTAGGGTGAGGGATACATTTAGGAAGTTTTTTCATTATTTTTAAACGTTTTATTCTTAATTTTACGGATTGTGTCAACCAAGATTGCGGCCATGGTAAAAAACGCGTACCCATCTCTATAAATTTACCATAGTTTTTTTTTTAAATTTTAGTCTAGCCTAGAAGTTTTTTAAAATATCAGACTCTCTGCTCATGTCAATGTCAGTCATTCATTTGAATCATTGTCCTAATCCCCTGTGTGAGACTGAGACTATGGCATGCCTATGTCTTCGGAGTCTTTTCTGAGTATACTCAGACTCTGATGAGAAGACTCTGTTTTAATTACTCAATTTTAGTCTAATCCCATTGCCTTATGCCTTATACTAATCCTAGTAGTAGCAAGTTTTAAGAAAGGGCCCAAATTATTAAAAAATTACATCTTATAATTATAAATCACCTTGACCGCTTGCCTCCTCGTGATGATTGACTGAGTCAATATATGAGTAGTGAGTCCGAATCGAGTGAAGTCGACCCATGGTGGCGTAGCGTGCCGTAAATTTTTACTAGTTTTAGTCAAGATTATGATTGTTATGTCAGTTTAGGCTAGGCCTAGGAGAGGCAGGGGAGTTTGACACATTCACTAATCACTAATCTCTTTCACAATTCATCTTTCGGATCTTTCTAATTATTGTTTATTTTTAAAAAATTATTAGAAAATCGTACAAACCCATTGCTGACCTCTTGTTAGTATTTTTAAAAAGTGAATAACTTTAAAACAGCCGAATGCCGCATTAGTCACTAGCGTGCAATAACACAAGTCTACCATATTTTTCTCTCGTGACCTCTGACCCTGGGAGATAAACACATTATTCTAAAGTATGCCTGTTTGAATTTGCTACCCTCCTTCAACCTACACATCGTTAAGACATATAAATAAAATAAATTATGCTGAGTTATCAGTTTATTCAGTTTATTGGATGTTGTAAATAATTAGTTTCAAAGGTGCTCATTTTCATATCTAGTGCTATTAGTGTAAATAATTTAAATCTCTTTTTCAAATTGTTGTCATCAAATTTGTCGGTGAGGCCAAGCAACGCCCGAAGGCGAAGGCGCCTAGTGACGGATCCATATATTGTTTAGAGTCTGTACTTTGTACCATTATATTTTACACAGTAAAGCGTAATTATCAAAAAATATCGAAGTAGATTTTTGCAGATTTTCCAAATAAGTGTAACCCCTCCCTCCACAAAAAAGATGGCCAAGATAACTCATAACCAATGTCATAACGCCAATGTTGTTAAGTCCCATTGCCACCTTCCGCACCCTCCTTTTCTCAATTTTCAGCCTGAATGCAAGGTATGGACCAGCATCAGCAGGAATTCATGATTGTAAGACGTTAAATTGAATTTTTTTTTAAAATAATTATTCTAGTTAATTAAAGTTAAAGTGCCTTGCTCTTATTTTATTATTATGATGTTTCTTTTACATTTCAACAAAGGCAACTTTGAACACATGCATTGTACTGTAGTAAAGGTTACAATATATATATCATTATCAGAAGACGCCAAATCCTAATGACACTGGACATCAAACTATTAAAAAGAATTACACTCCATCAGGACAATTCAATTTATCATGGTCGCCCAGAGACAATAGATTTTATTTTTAAAAGTACATTTTAATAAAAAAAATTGATGACCTGAGAAACAAATGTAGGCCTATTACTTTTTTAAAAAATCAATTTTTAATAAAGTCAGGTAACTTAAAATAAAAATTAGGTTTACAATAATTATTTTAGGCAGCCTAAAACTTCCCGCTATACGCTTCGCTGCACACGTGCATCTTTGCCCACTTGCTTCAACCCGCCCGTGAACTTCCGAGTGAGCCACCTGGTTGGACAGCTGATTGACCTGTATGTGGGGTCCGTTACGGCAATTAATTTTTGATCGAAAGAAATTTCGTCGACGGAAAATTGATCGACGGAAATTTGATCGAACGGAAATTTGGTCGAATCTTTTTTTCAGTTCAGACGTTAAAATTTTCGTCAAATTTCTTTTTGAACGCACTATACTATATAGTAAAACAAAAGAATGCGTTGAAAAAGAAATTTGGCGCACAATTTTAACGTATAAACTAAAAAAAAGATTCGACCGAATTTCCGTTCCATCAAATTTCCGTCGATCAATTTTCCGTCGACGAAATTTCTTTCGATCAAATTTCCGGATACAAGTTATCTTATATCTCGGACAATTTGATCGCACCATTTTAGTTGAAGTTTTATCGTCCATGCCCAGTTCTTCTAAGAACTTTGAAAAGAGCCAACGGGTTTTCACATTTCAGTGAATTAAACCAGGGCCTTTTACAGAAGGGTGGCTAAGAAGATATTTTTTTAGCCGGGACAAAATGACCCGACATTAAAAATTAAAACTACATGGATACCAAATTTACACACATATTAGCGTCACATATTTACATTCATTGTTGCCGCATTGTCAATGGGTAAAAATCATGGATGGATTTCATGTATTGTTTTATCTTCTTTTAAAGCACGTAATTTTAATGTTCACAAAATATACTTAAATATAAATAATAAATTTAGCTTATATAAATAAGTTTATAGGAGCACACACACAGACAAACAAACGCACGCGCGCGCACACACACACATACACGCACGCACACACACACACACACACACACACACATAACCTTCATCTTAAGTTTGATTGTTAACCCCCCCACCCCACCCCACCCCACTAAAGTGACGTCATAGTCTCGGCATTTGGTGACGTCACTGCGCCTAAGTTATTTCAAGTGGGCTTGAAACTGTTAAGTGGCAAAAACCTCACACTCAGCCTCTGACTTAGATACTGAATGAAACTAAACACCACATTTACACAACACAGGCAGCTAAGTGGGTCAGATTAGAAAATAGGCCGTAAGTGACAGAATACATTTATTCAGGAAACGTCCATCGGCGGCAACAATGCCTATAGGTCCTGAGATCCAAGGGCCCAGCTTTGCTTCTTGTCAATACTTCTCTCTGCCGCCCCACGGATAGGGCATGCTATTCCAGCGGGGCAATATCTAGCTAAGCCGTGTGTATTGTCTGCATTGTCTGTGGTGTCGTTACATTGCGAACACAAGGAATAAAAAACAACATTACAAAAATTTCTGTGGTATCATCCTTGGTTCACAGGAAAAGAAATTCAAACCCCGGAGCGTGACGCACTTTCTGGACGGCCCCTTAAATAGGGGCGGAATCTTTGCCAACTGCGTACTTTTATTAGTGTGTGGGGGCGGCACCCACTCCAGCTACGCCCCTGGTCTAAGAGAGTTTATAATGCACCAACACCATATCCCCACGCCTCCTGTATAATTAATACAGTGTCTAAATTTAAGTTGCAGAAGTTTTAAAAAGGCAGCTCAAGTGTAATGTGTACATTCACTCTCCCAGTACACACACCACAGTCTGCGGGTTCCTAATTATTATCTTAGCAGATAGCTTATAATTTACAAAGGTCTCTACAGAAGGTAGCGTTAGCCTAGAGTATTCGAAGCCTATGGCAGTGTTTTCCAAACTTTCGAAATCTGTATACCCCTGTCTATAATTTTCATAGTACCCCTCGTTAAAAAAAATGCATATACTTTATTAACACAAAAAATATATATTATTTTTTTCCCCTTGCAGCGCATACCGCCACCAAGCTCTTCCCATACATAGGCCTATCCCAGGGGTAAGCGTAACACATTTTAGGAAGCACTGGCCTATGGCATGAAATGAACATTGACATCAACACAGTCAAGTTTTCTCTCCCTGGATCCCGCAAGATTTTTAGTAAACAAATGACTTCCCACCAAACTTTCCCACCACGGGAAATCTCGGGTCCACACGTTTAGAATTTTTAAAAATTATTTTTTAAAAATTTCAGTTAGTCAAAAATTGTCATAAATTGTCACAAATTGTCGCTAAAAGCCAGGACTGTGAAATCTAGTTCAATGCGCTCAATTACAAAGCTCAGTAGCTCTAGTACTCAAGTGCTGTCAAGTCATGATCAAATAGAAGCAAAGTTTTATCGTTCTTTTCAATAGGCGGTTATATCCGACTTAAAGCTAAACAAGCAAGTTATTTGCTAGTTATCCATTACCATTACTAGGAAGTGAAGATGCAACTAGTAGCAATTGACCAACCCCTCAATTAGCCGTAACCTTTAAAAACAACATAATTCATTAATTAAAAAAATAAAAAAATAAAAATCAACTCTTTTCCTAGGTTAATTCAGTTTACAATATAATTGAAATAAGGACGTCCATTAATTATTTCAACAAAATAGGGGGGAGGGGGTTTGGAAATGTTTGACAGTTGTTGACAAGGGGGAGGGGTGGGTTTAGATTAGTTGATGTCAACAATCATGTTTTCTATATTGAAATATTAATTTAAAAAATTGACTTGTTATTACATTATTAAAAAAACATTAATGATTGTAAATAATCATATAATTTCTAGGCTTTTAAAAATATGAGATTTATTTAATGTGTGCCTGTGCACTGTCCGAATGTTAGTACACTTTGTTAGTGCAAGAGAGGTCAAAAGTTGGACTCACTTCACTTGTACATTATGTTTGTCGCAAATGACTTGGGAAGGGGGGAGGGCGGTATGTTTGCGATTATGTTGCGGGTATGGAACAAGGACAAGGTTCAAGTGTCATGCGCAGTCAAGATAAATGATATTGATAGAGTAGGAATACGATATGTTGAGTTATGTTATGCCATTGATCAACCTAACAATTACTAACTTACACTAATCTTGAGTCTTGACAATTTTTTTAAAATTTAGGAGTAACCAAGTAGGACATAGGAGCCAGAATGGCCATTACATTGATCGTGGGCCCTCAAAATAAAGAAGAAGAAGAAGAAGAATTAAGGGAAAGTAAAGTGAGTAACAATAATAAAATCGCTGATTTGAACGGATTTGCAAAATCTGTAATATCTATTTTGCATCACAAGTCATGTTGAAAAAGCATGTTCAACAGCACCGACAATGCCCTCTTCAGCATAAGAAATTACCACCTGCTACTCAACAAAAAAAAGGATTTGACCAATGCGAGTAGCTGACAGGAGACAGAGAGAGCTAATGGCAATTATTGCTCAGACTGACAATGCTTCCATTTTGAGTGCTGAATGGTTAGATGATAATGATGATGTTGAATTGTCTGGTATATCAGTTCCGCAAAATGAAAAGGATCAGCAACTATAGACTATGCCTATCGGGGGAGTCGTTTCAAGGGTTTTTTCAGGGGGGGGGGGGGAGGGAAGCAAAACCAAAACTTGGTCGACAAGTTGTTTATTACTGGAGGCACCACAGTACATAGCAATTGAAATAAAACCTGCAAAATTAGGTGGGGGGGGGGGGCAAAATACTCCCACAAACAATGATATTTAGTCTTTAACCACCTTTAATTGCTCTGCATCATAAAATTTAAGTGTAAAAACTTTTAAACTTTTTGATTAACAAGCTAAAGATGTTATAAAATGTTTTCCCTACAATTTTGTTTCATTAAAATGCATCAGCATAAAGTAAAATATATTTATAAATTTATTTATATTATAATTCATTTGTTTTTGTTTGTGTGTGTGTTTTTTTTTGGGGGGGGGGTTGGTGGTTTATAAAATGTTAACATAAATAGATAGGGGGGGGTCATTGAAAGTTTGACATTTGTTGACATTGGGGGGGGGTGGTCAAAATGCTAAAAAAAAGATTTGATGTAATTAATGGACGACCCCTTAAATAAATCTCATCCCGGGATGAGGAAAACTCTATTCCCGTTTTCCCGGGATAAGCAAGAACCCACGAAATGATAAATCCTAAACACAATGCTAAAACACCGTCTGGAACAAACCACAAGGAAAAGCCCTACCTGAAGACCCGAGTATAAAAATCCTCTTGCTCAGAGGCCCGGCTCAGCGGCATCTTTCCTTTATCCCCGAATCTTCCAGTTAATTTTATACGTTGACCCTGACTTGGAATACCAGCGCCCATCATCCATCAATAGGGGCTTTGTTCGAGTGCTACTTAATATAACAGACTTGACCAGCTTTTGAATAAAGTTGGAGTGAGAATGAATCCCAACACGCCTTTCACAGTGCCATTTAGTGATCAGATTTTTGAAGAAAAAAAAAATCTTTGATGATTAAAAAAAAAAATACACCGGTGTATTTATGTTACGTGCAATGAAACAACAGATTATTATAATGTATAATTGTACTGTCTTTTATTATGCTACACGTATTCATTGAATCTTTATATACCGGTATATAGATATATATTATATTATTGAAAACCCTACCGTAGCAGATTAGCGAAATAATCTCACTAATTACGGTTAACTCATGGTGTCATTCCCTACCTTAGGATTTCCGCCATGGAATTCCTCCTTGCCCTCCTGACCATTGTTAATAACCTATGTTAACGTTTGTAATGGAATTCCTAAAGTTACTAAGGACATAAGAGGACAATATTAGATAGGACAAAAGAGGACAATGTTAGATTTTGGAGGTTTAAAGCTATCATGTACGTCAACAGAAATGCTAACTTAAAGCAGTGGCGTAGCGAGGGGGGGCAAGGGGGAATCATGCCCCGGGCGCTACTCACAAAGGGGCGCCAAATGGTAATTTGCAAGTATATTTTACATATAATATTGTATGGTTTTTGAATGGGGGGGCGCTAAAAAGGTATTGTGCCCAGGGCGCAAGTTAAGCTCGCTACGCCACTGACATAAAGGTCTTCAAGTCTGCCAACTAACATAAAGGTCTTCAAGTCTGCCAACTTGGCAATCACTAAATAATAACAAAAATCACCACATTCCTTTCAACTGATAAAATTGCTAAATGACTGTCCAGATTTTTAAGGATGTCGAACCTTAAGCCAGCGGACGGCAAACATTTTTTTGATAAGGGCCGACAGGAAGATGTATTCGGGCTTTGCAGGTCTGTCGGATTCTCTTAGAATAAAGTTGGCCGATACATGTGATAAGAGTATCTCGCAAACTTTGTATCCCATATAGTGAATATTTAAAGCATGTAAGACACACTTTTTATTCCTTGTCCATCCAAATGTAACATGAAGTGAGAAATTTATGCTTTTCTGACATAATGAGAATACGTTAATTTAACCGGGACGCCAGATATAATATAATAGGTGGGAAATGCTTTTTCAATGGTACAATCGCACACACACCCCACCCCAACTCATCACCATCATCATCATGTCCCTTAGTCATTGGACCGTTGGGGCGCCACAGCTGACATGAAAACTATCCTTCTCCATTCCTCTCGGTCTTCTGCACTACGCATAGTATCGCTTAGTTTTGTGTGGTGTTGTCTATCGAGTAATGGCAGTTGAAGATTTAGTTGTGTTAATAAAGATACTGTATTCTAATAATAAATGGTTTGTGAAGTTAATATAATTAACCCCTAGACAAAACGTGGCCATCGAATCTTTGGTAGAATCGGTTCGTAACATTAGAAACAAGAAACTAAGGCTTTCCTGGCATAATGACGTTGAGGTGAGGCTCAAAAAGAGTAGTCGCCATCATCAAAATGACTTGTTAGTGCTCACCAGACAACTGTGCACTGTAACCATATTTGAATTTAATTTTTGTTGAAATTTCTTTTCACACAAGTAGACAGTGCCAACACCTGAACTGAATTCACAAGCAAAAGGGTTTTAAATGAGAAGATTGATCACCCGTGAGCCCCTTCTATCAGCTTCAATTCTTTCTAAATATCTCTCAACGTATGATTGGATTGCAGATGGATCACTTTTATTTGAAGTTCAACTGTCATAAAGAAAATAATTTTAAAAAATGGAACATACTTTGGAAGAATCTTATTATTTAATTATTAGTAAACAAAATATTTGTTAATCGGAAAAAAATGTGGGGCTGGGGGGTGGGAGTTTTTTTTTTTTTTTTAACCCTTCATCTTCAGTCAGTAGGAACTCTTTGCACCAACTTGCGTGATAGTGAACCAGTTGCTTCTTGTAAGAAATTTAATAAACGTAAATGACCCCATCAACTGGTATTCGAAAAGTATGAGATTTTTTCCGTAATATTCCGTAGATGAGCTTGGTTTAACCTTGCATTCTCAGATTAAAGCTGCTCACACGTCCACTCAAATCTGCAGAAAATCTCAGTTCCAAAGCCATTTCCTATTTGTGAGAGAGAATTCATGGCGAATTTTTTCATTCAAGTTTACTTTTCTTTCTTTTTTTTTTAAATCGCAACAAAACCTTTCCACAACTAAGCCGCTTTTTAAAGTGTTGAATGATAAGTCGGTACATGGCTCTGGTGGCACTCTGCCAGTCTGGTATGTTGCTCTGGTGGCACTCTGCCAGTCTGGTACATTGCTCTGGTGGCACTCTGCTAGTCTGGTACATGGCTCTGGTGGCACTCTGCTAGTCTGGTACATGGCTCTGGTGGCACTAAACCAGTCTGGTACATGGCACTGGTGGCACTCTGCCAGTCTGGTACATGGCTCTGGTGGCACTCTGCCAGTCTGGTACAATGCTCTGGTGGTACTCTGCCAGTCTGGTACAATGCTCTGGTGGCACTCTGCCAGACTGGTACAATGCTCTGGTGGTACTCTGCCTGTCTGGTACTATGCTCTGGTGGCACTCTGCCAGTCTGGTACAATACTCTGGTGGCACTCTGCCAGTCTGGTACACTGATCTGGTTGCACTCTGACAGTCTGGTACAATGCTCTGGTGGTACTCTGACAGTCTGGTACAATGCTCTGGTGGCTCTTTTCCACGGCCGTATATTCATCATTTTAGTGGGTCTTACAACCACATGAGTACAAATATACTCATAATAAATTTATAGGAGGTCACTTTTATATCATAGTACAACTATAGGAGGTCCCATTCATATCATAGTACAACTATAGGAGGTCACATTCATATCATAGTACACCTAAAGGAGGTCACATTCATATCATAGTACACCTAAAGGAGGTCACACTCATATCATAGTACAACTATGGGAGGTCACATTCATATCATAGTACAACTATAGGAGGTCACATTCATATCATAGTACAACTATAGGAGGTCACATTCATATCATAGTACACCTAAAGGAGGTCACATTCATATCATAGTACAACTATGGGAGGTCACATTCATATTATAGTATAACTATAGGAGGTCACATTCATATCATAGTACAACTGCATGAGGTCACATTCATATCATAGCACAACTGCATGAGGTCACATTCATATTATAGTACAACTATAGGAGGTCAGATTCATATCATAGTACAACTATAGGAGGTCACATTCATATCATATTACAACTACATGAGGTCACATTCATATTATAGTACAACTATAGGAGGTCACATTTTATATCATAGTACAACTATAGGAGGTCACATTCATATCATAGTACAACTATAGGAGGTCACATTCATATCATAGTACAACTATAGGAGGTCACATTCATATCATAGTACAACTATATGAGGGTACATTCATATTATAGTTGGCCAACAAAGGAAACAGTTATACTCAAAGTGCAATTAAATAAAAACACATTCAATAATCTTAGTTCAACGAAGACTCCTGGTGGGTGAATTCCAGTCTGAGATTCGACATCACGCGGAGACGTTTTCTTAAAACAATGATAGGACCAGGACATTCACTCAATCAAAATAACAAAGTACGTGTCATAGGACCAGGACATTCGCTCAATCAAAATAACCAACTACATGTCATTGTGGTTTAAACGCTTCCCAGTTTTGCTTTTATTTGCACAGAGAAAAACTACAGAGGTGAAGAGCTCAAAACATTCTCTTCCCCGAGAGCTGCGACCCAGCCTGTGATTTGAAATACCGGTTGTAGAATATGTTTGAACACGAACAGAGGACAAGTTCGAACAGGCCTAGACCAGATCACACAGCGTCTCAGACCTGCAGCCATTGTCTAAAGTAGTTCCAGAGACAAGAGGGGCGTGAGAGATAGATTGGAGGGGGTGGGGGGGGGGGTGTACCAGGGGTCCTGTTACATCCGGTGGAGAAGCTTGATCCGCAATTACTTCCGCTTGTAATAAATCTCGGACCATAATGCATAGCGTGGATGGGGAAATGGCGGCAGAACCAAATAGTTTCAAATAGTCCAACATTTGGGATCATGATAAGGCTAGAAAATTGTATGAGTTATTTATTGTAGTAGGCACGCACTCTACTAGAAAAACTAGTTAATGCCTGTTAGTTTGTAAGCATGTTAGGTATGAGCTTCAGGATTCAGCCGCGATGTTCTTTTCGTCTCCCACCAACTCTCTCCGTCTCTTGCTCTCTCTCCTTCCATCTCTCTTTCTGTCTTCCCCTCTCCCCTTCCCACATTTCCTCTCTCTCTCTCCCTCTCTCTCTCTGTCTCTCTCTCACCCCTCCCCCTTCTCTCTCTCTCTCTGAAAGAAATCCTGAGCTCATATAAAATTATATGTTACTTAATTCTGCCCACTCAATGTAATGTTAACATGAACATAACTAGACAAAAACACCTGATCAATTAGCAGTGGAGTGGCTAGATTTTGTAACGCCCTGGGTGGTCCTTGAGTTTTCAGTACTAACTTACAATAAATACGAAAAATGTATATACACAAAAGACATGTATAATATTAGTATGCAGAGAGCACCCCCCAACCCACATGACTCTTACTACGCAAGTGTTGAGTAGCAAATGTCTGTATCCACTAAGATGAATAGTTGGGTATTTATGCGCGGCTGCACTGTTGCTGAAAACACAAAGTCAGAACGGAAGTTACGCAATAATCTAGCTTCCGCCTCTGATTTGAAATTTCACAACATATATTTTAAAAATTGTTTATTCAAGGACCCATATTTGAAAAAACCTAAAAAGTGCCATTCATTTTGACTAAGCAGGGGCAGGGGGCTGAAATAAACTCTGTTAGAGTTTTGAGAACGAGACATATCAACATTTGGATGTGTTCGCCAGACCACTGTAAATATAAATATACACACTCCTCTCCATTTAAAGTGTACAAAATAATGAAGAAAAAAAAATCCCATCTAACCCCCCCCCCCCGGACCCTTTTGTATGCTGTTGTGTCTGAAGAGCCTTTGCCTTTGTGTATGACCTGCATAAGACCCCCCAAAGCTCTGAATGCGTTCGTGTGCAAGTCGGTGTGTTTATTCGGTGTGTATGGTTGTGTCTGTAGCTGTTTGTGTAGCTATGTGTTTGTGTGTTGATGTGTGGCTGTGTATGTGGATATGTGCGTATTTGGTGTGTGTGTGTGTGTGTATGGCCACGTGTGGCTGTCTTGGCTGTGTGTGTGGCTGTGTGTGTGGTTGTGTGTATTCTCGTTTGACTGTGTGGGTATGGTGTGTGTATTTGGTGTGTGTAGCTGTGTTGGGGTGTGTGTATTTGGTGTGTGTAGCTGTGTTGGGGTGTGTGCGACTCTGTGTATTTGGTGTGTGCTGCGCGTGTGGCTGTGTGATATTTGGTGTGTGTTTGTATGTGTGTTGCTGCTGTATATGTGTGTGGTTGTGCGTGCGGTGTGTGTAAATTTTGCCCTTGCTACTGACGCGGACGTTGACGAATGGCCAGCGACTCTTCAACTCCGCCTTAGACAACAGAAACTTTAAACGTGTTTTTTTTTAAAATGGTTTAGTAGGGTAATAAATGTATCTAGTTTTTGCATGACTATCTCCGCCAATCCAGATCTGAAACACGCATCACCATTTACTGATCCCCTAAGACCAACTCCACTCGATGAGCGCCCCATTTGCGCCCCATTCAATCACTTAGCCGACCCGCAGTAACGGGCTTTGTGTGCCATGCGGGGTCCATGGGAAAAGTATAAATAAATAAATATAACGGGATCAGGCAAGCTCAGCTCGTTGAATGGAGAGCAGGATGCGTGATACTGAATGTTTAAAAGGTTAGGCTATCGATCTCACATCGACCTAGCCGCATTTCAGTGTTCGATCGCCAAGTTGAAGGTCATCTTGACATTTCTGCAACAATACTTTTTAAAACACCTTTTCATGACATGATAATTTTTTGTCATATTGCTGGATACATAAAGGAAGATATGAAGAAGAAGAAAAAAAGACGAACATGCTGATTCTGCTCCGACATTCACCGTGACATAACCTATATATTCGACATTCTCCGTGACATAATCTATCTATTCGACATTCACCGTGACATAATCTATCTATTCGACATTCACAGTGACATAATTTATCTATTCGACATTCACCGTGACATAATCTATCTATTCGACATTCTTCGCTACTTGATCTCATCACACCGTCACACTATGAAATTATACATTCAACATCCTACCTCTGGTCTAGAGGGATATCCCTATCGCCAGTCAATACTGTAACGAATGGGACAAGTAAGTAAAAATAGGATAACTGCTGTGAGATGATGCCATGAATCGTCATCATTTTTAATTTTTTAAATTGATAATTTAAAGGCATCAACGAGAAGTGGCTTCTCTAAAATCCTATCTAAAAGTTCAAATCCAAAACCGAAGAATGTCGAATTTTATATTAAATTTTGTGCTGAAATAGGATGAAATTTAATTAACTAATTATAAAAGTGTTTGGACTGCAATAAAGCTTTAAAATAGATTAATTAGACACAAACAATCTGTGGCACTATAACAATATATGTTAAGCTTTAATCATAATTTTACATTATACATAATGGTAGATCGAACACTGTAATGTGGCTAATGAAATGGGATGTAACAGTGTGTTTTATTTTCGTTATCTAATTTAAAAAATAATATAAGTATAAATTTGATGTTTTCTTAAGATAGGACAATGAATGAAGGACGGGGTCCTAGCTGTGTAAAGGAAATAGTGGAACAAGGTGTGTGAAGGAAATGGTGAAACAAGGTGTGTGAAGGAAATGGTGGAACAAGGTGTGTGAAGGAAATGGTGAAACAAGGTGTGTGAAGGAAATGTTGCAAAAGGTGTGTGAAGGAAATGTTGCAACAAGGTGTGTGAAAGCTTGAAATATAAGGGCAGGACAACAAAGAGGGAACGTCTCGACTGTGAGCTTTCTTTGGATCAGTCTCACTTGCCTTTTTAGACTAAAATTTGATTCTAGCAAGGTATCCCCCCCCCCCCCCCCCCCCTAGACTATAAATAAGGTACAAGTGCCAGAACTAAGGGAGAGATACAAGACTTACACGATTTTCACTGTGTGTGTGTATGTATGTTTTAGTGTGCGTGCGTTTTTGTGTGTGTGTGTGTGTGTGTGTGCGTGTGTGTATATGTATTCATAAATATTACTTTTCTTTTATTGTACGTATTCCCACGAAGTAATTTCATGGAGTATTTATTTATATATATTTACTTGTGCACGTTTATATCCAAATTAATTGTAGAAATAAATTGTTCCTTGTAATGAGCACGAGCTGTGGTGGCGCCGTTTCTTTATTTGATCTGATCAGCGGTGTTGTCCCTTTGTTATGTACTGTTGTGTGAACGCGCCATCTTAAAACAACAGATTATAAAGGTCAACAACAGATTATAAAGGTCAACAACAGATTATAAAGGTCAACAACAGATTATAAAGGTCAACAACAGATTATAAAGGTCAACGACAGATTATAAAGGTCAACGACAGATTATAAAGGTCAACGACAGATTATAAAGGTCAACGACATACTATAAAGGCCAACAACAGATTATAAAGGTCAACGACAGATTATAAAGGTCAACAACAGATTATAAAGGTCAACGACAGATTATAAAGGTCAACGACAGATTATAAAGATCAACGACAGATTATAAAGGTCAACGACAGATTATAAAGGTCAACAACAGATTATAAGGGTCAACAACAGATTATAAAGGTCAACGACAGATTATAACGGTCAACAACAGATTATAAAGGTCAACAACAGGGAGTCCTTATAATAAAACTACACAACAACTCCACCAAATGTCACATTTCCACACCTTTTCCCCACGCCCCAACCTCTCCTCCATTCATTCTCTTACGAGAAGTCAAACTCTGGAGCGAATTTTATGCGACTATATTCCTTTTTTTTTTATACCCAAAAGTCTTAGAGATTTTATTCATTACATTTAGTTTTTCTGGGAGAGCAGACCCACTCCTAGAAGATTGAACACGTAGTTTAATTAAGCTAGTGAATAAATGAATAAGTGTTTGTCTTACAGCAGCTATCATATGTGAGCATTCGAACTCTAGAGGTCCAGTGCAAAAAATGCCTTGCTACTATTTGTCACGGTTGCGAAGGGCTGAATTCTTGAATGAACAGAAGAGACCGTAGCCTAAGGCTTGTCGTGACATTCTCTCATAGAAAGACATCAAGACGTGAAATTAATTAAGGAAACTTCTTCTCACCCACATAATACTCTCCGTGAATAATTGGGTCATAAGCGGCGTGGGAGGTGTTCAAGGCGTTTGGGGTGTTGGGGTGTGACGAGTTTAACAAGGGGCGTGCAATTATTCAATTATTGTTATAATACCATAAGGCCAAGGCGTGACGCTCCAAACTCACCAAAGATTCATTGAATTTTTGCACTAGAGACACGGGGGCGGAACAGATTGTACATAATATGGTCTTGGAGTTGTACACTAGTGACACAGGGGGCCGGAACAGATTTTAAACATGGTCTTGGAGTGGCCGGCGAGAAAAGCTGAAATCATCGATAATACAATTAATGAGTCTACTAAAGGGTGCCCTGTGTCCATTTTTTTCCCTTTATATGGAGGGGTGGCACTTGAGAACACTTGCAGAGTTTGTTTCGTGGTAGGGAGTACTAAAAAACTCTCCACTCACCCATGGCGGCACCACACCAGCTACGCTTCTAGGCGTCAACATCGGCAACCAGGGCCTACTATCAGGGCCGACCCTGCCTACTATACTGTCATTTGTATCGGGAGGTGGGGCAGGAATCGAGGGCCCCTCCCCAGAAATTTGTTGATTATTTAAAAATCCTGAGATGAATTCTGATGTATACCCGAATTCATTGTTTCTACTAGAAAATTTCAAGCGTCTGGGTTGTAGTGGGGAAGGACATCTATCAGCAAGTAAAATAGGCATCTGACATCCAGTGCCATTATGTCATTCAGTGCCATGATGACGCCCTGTGCCATTATGACATCCAGTGCCATTATGACATCCAGTGTCATTATGACGCCCTGTGCCATTATGACATCGTGTGCCCTTATGACATCCAGTGCCACTTTGACATCCAGTTGCATTATGACATCCAGTGGCATTATGACATCCAGTGCCATTATGACACCCAGTGCCATTATGTCGCCCTTTGCCATTATGACGCACTGTGCCATTATGACATCCAGTGCCATTATGACATCCAGTGCACACACAAACTGAATTTACTTCGGTTCTGGCGAGCCCCAGAGCAAATTTTTGGCACAAGCTCAAATACAACCCTGTGATTTCAAATTGATAAGGGCGATGGAATGTGTAAGCAGGGCAGGGAGGGCAGGGTCTGGGGACGGGCCTCATCGAACCCCTACCTAGAAAATGTTTGATAAATTCAAAATGCCAGAATGCATTTTAGCACATGCTTGACTTTAGTTTTGCATCATTCTACACTTAATCGGAGAGAAACAGAAGAGATATTTGTTAAAAACCTAACAAATCTAGGGGCCTCGAAAAGTCAAGCGACAGATGACTCTGCTTCACCTCGTTGTGATATAAAGATGCTTTTTCTATTATTTTGAAAAAATAATAATTAATTTACTAAATTATAATGTGGTTTTTAACATTTATTTAAATCTTTTCTTTGGTAAGCTACTTAATAGATAAATGAATTACAAAAATCTTCGCGCCTAAAGATGGTTTTCACCACAAAAAATTACTGTGAACATCACTTAACTTGTTGAATGCAAATCAACAAAATACACAACCACAGAAAACATTGTTTTCCGTTTACATCTTTTATTAAATGTAATATCGAGCCATGGGGTGGGGTAATATCGAGCCATGGGGTGGGGCTGAAAATGTGAAAATTTGACAAAAGTATGCATGCAAGTAACGCTCTTTATAAGAATCCCACTTAGTGCTGCCCCCGACGCTCACAACCGCACAATATTTTTTACGCCCCTGACCTATAATAATATTCTAATGATCCAGTCCGCTTTTACACCGCATCTTTATCACGAAAACAAAAGAAAATATTACGCACAAAACGTCCTTGCGATATTTAAACAAAATAAATCTTAGTTTCAGCTCGATAGGTTGACGGGAAGAGGGTCAAATGGCGTTCGAATATTTTTCCACGTACAAATGCTAAGTTAATTAATATAGAGGATTTACAAATGACAATTTAGGGGTTTTTATATAAAATATATTTTTTGTTCTTTTTTGTGCACTTTTCCAATAGGGGTGTGGGGGGGGGGGAGCACTTGACCTCTAATGGGGTTAGGGGACAGCATCTATATAGATAGAAATATATAAATAGAGAGAGAGACAGTTAGACATATAGATAGATAGATAGATAGATGGGTGGATGGATGGATGGATGGACGGATGGATAATATATGATAGATAATAGATAGATGGATAGATAGATAGATAGATAGATAGATATATGGATAGATAGAGAGATGGATAGATAGATAGATAGATAGGATAGGATAGGATAGATAGATGATAGATAGATAGATGGGTGGATAGATAAATAGATTGGATAGATAGATATATAGATAGATAGATAGGATAGGATAGATATATGGTAGATAGATTTGATAGATATATAGATAGATATATAGATAGATATATAGATAGATATATAGATAGATAGATAGATCTATAGATAGATGGATAGATATATAGATGGATGGATAGATAGATCGATAGATAGGATAGGATAGGATAGGATAGATAGATAGATTGTATAGATAGATAGTTAGATAGGATAGGATATGATAGATATAGATAGATAGATAGATAGATAGATAGATAGATAGATAGATAGATAGATAGATAGATAGATAGATAGATAGATAGATAGATGGATGGATGGATAGATAGATAGATAGATATATAGATAGATAGGATAGGGTAGATAGATAGATTGTAAAGATAGTTAGATAGTTAGATAGGATACGATAGGATAGATATATAGATAGATAGATAGACACATAGATATATAAATAGATAGATAGATAGATAGATATATGGATGGATGGATGGATGGATAGATAGATAGATAGATAGATAGATAGATAGATAGATAGATAGATAGATAGACAGATAGATAGATAGATAGATAGGATAGGATAGATAGATAGATTGTATAGATAGTTAGATAGTTAGATATGATAGGATAGGATAGATATATATATAGATAGATAGATAGATAGATAGATAGATAGATAGATAGATAGATAGATAGATAGATAATCGGAGGGAGAGATAGGGAGAGACGAAGCGAGAAAGAGAGAGAGAGATGCTATCTATATTAAGATTTGTAAGCGTAATTCGTCAGTCGTTGAGTGCGATTTGCACTTTTAAGTTGTACTTTGTACACGATCACAAAGTATTACTTTGTACTGCGGAGGTTTTGAACAAACCGTCTCACTTCAGTTTGAAGCCAAAAAAAAAATAATAAAAAATGGTGTTGATTACGCGTTAACAGTAGGGACTATATTCTGAACTCATTATTTCATTTCTACCCATTAATATATTTATCCAAATAGATTGAAATGAGATCATGCAAACAGTAAGATTTTATAAATGAATGTCTATTTTAATTTTGTGACCATTACTGCCATTGTGTTGACTTCTTTTTTTCTACAATTATATTTTAAAAATATTTTTTTCCCATTGAATTTTAAAAGTGCCAAATGATTTCAGTGGAAGATCTTCAAGTAGTGACAGGGCGGCGGAAACGCTTATACCTTAAATTGGTGAAAGTGAAACGAAAACAAGCTTGTTTTCTTGACCTACATTAAGAACCAGTTTCATACATCCATATGTTGCACTTTATTAAAGGTAAGGTTATGAAAGGGAGGTAACAATAAAAAAGAGAAAACGTAAATTTGAGGAAGGCAATATTTTCCCCTTTAATTGTGTTTCATCATTCAATCAAAAGAAAAAAAAAATTTAAATGACTGAATAAAATAAATAGGACATTTCATATAATGAATGATGGTAAATGAGCAAAGCCTGAGTTTGATTTCATAATATGAAACGTCCCCCGCACAAGAAGTATATAAAGCACTGGTAGTTTATCGCTCTAAGTTAACTTAAATAAACCTTCACCAACAAAACATTCACTCATAAATTTATTTAATATCCTTAAGTGTTTGTCTCAATGTATTTTGACGTATCCAGTCCTCCACTTCAGCTCCTATATAATAATTTTTGGGACTCCTTACCCTTTATACCTGACTTTGAAAACTATTTAAAATGATAATAATAATAGTAACAAAATATCTTTGTGGACATATTCTAGTCTAAGCCCAGCCTTGCTGATTATGGTTTATAGTCTAACAGTCTTAAAAAATAATTATGTCTACTAGCTGATTTATAAATTTGTACGATAAAAATCTGTATTAAAATGACAGTTATACCACTACTCCAATCCCTGGCCACAAAACTTTAACTCCACGTAACTGACACATCAGCCTGATATATTCAACCAACATCATAAACTGTGCCTGGCTCAACATAACTTGTTGCCTAGCTGCAGTTGTTGGCGTCTAGTCCAGGTTAAAGGTGAGGAAGTTAATTATGATAATGCCTGACCCGGGCGTGCCGCTCTGTAATTATTTCACACACAGGGTTCGGCTAGACACATAATGGAGCTAATGTAGGTTAGCGCACCGGGTCGCGAGCAATGGTGCGGGAAAGCATGCAAACACGCCTTTTACAGAGATAATATTGAATTAATTACATATCCAGACTTTTTGTATCTTGAGCAGATCTTTTAGGCTTTTAAAAAATCCCCCCCCCCCCCAAACCCTCTCAATATACAGTAAAATGGAAGAGGAGAAAAGGTACAATTTTTCAGGAAACTGAAATTGAATCGCGTTAACTTCACTTTTTTAGTTTCTTTTCATTAGCTACGCCCCTGGCAGTGATAAAATATTATGGGCATGTTAATTTGTCAGCGGGACCGATTACATTTCTATATTTTCCGTGTCATATATTAGTTTTAAATATGCTCAGTCACCAAAGTTGACATAATATTCAGAACGTCATTTGACAGTACAGCATAATGTCAACAACGCCACCTTATTTGCCTTCTTAACACACGTACTCGACCACCATAGCATTGCCAACATTTCATAAAGAGCAGGCTCGCACCTGGGGGGGGGGGGTGGGTGGGGGTGGAAGCCATGGTACTTGTCAGGGGCCCGAGCTAGATATGGGCCCGCCCTTTTTTCTAGTTTTTAATATATACGCACGTGTCTGCAACACGAAAGGGGCCGGAACTCTGTCAGGGGCCCAGAATGTCCAAGGTGCTGGCCCGTAAAGAGCGTTGTACAATTATTAGCTGATAGACATCATAAAGTCTTCATAAATATGTATTCGTTTCCTTCTTTATAAATCTCCTTTATCACTTGACTTATTTTGTTCTACTTATTTTGTTCTACTTATTTTGTTCTACTTATTTTGTTCTACTTATTTTGTTCTACTTATTTTATTCTGCTTATTTTGTTCTTCTTATTTTGTTCTACTTATTTTGTTCTACTTATTTTGTTCTACTTATACTTATTTTGTTCTATTTACTTTGTTCTACTTATTTTGTTCTACTTATTTTGGTCTACTTATTTTGTTCTACTTACTTTGTTCTACTTATTTTGTTCTACTTTTTTTGTTCTACTTATTTTAGTTGAAGCGTTAACGTACTTGAACCAATGTCCAGCGTTTTGGACACTGAGCCAATTCTAACTACGATTTTGAAAGCCAAAATATTTTCTGTTATTTACTATAAGGGGGCGCCAATTAATTACGTCAACAAAATAGGGGGGGGGGTTGAAAATGTTTGAAAGTTGTTGACAAGGGAGGGGGGGGGGGTTAGATTAGTTGACGTCAACAATCAAGTCTTTTCTATTAAAATTTAATCTTAAAAATTCTTACATTATTTTAAACAATTTAATGAGTGCAAATGGTTATATATTTTTAGTCTTTTAACAATATAAGCGTTATTTAATATGTGTCTGTGCGCTACATATGGCTGGTCAGAATGTTAGCACACTTTGTTAGTGCAAGAGAAGTCAAAGTTGGCATCTCTTCACATTTCACTTTTCTCTGTACCCGCTCCCTAGAATGATTAACACATCATTGTCCACGGTGTTCAATTAAAAAAACAAACACCAACTCATCGGTGTTCAATAACGACTATACCAACTCAGAGACAGAGAGAGCTTTTGGCAACTATTGCTCACACAGACAATGCTTCTATTTTAAGTGCTGTATGGTTAGATGGACATGATGTTGTATTGTCTGGCATGTCAGTATCCGTTCCCAAGATAAAGCTAATATAGACTATGCCAATCAGGGACGTCATTTCAGTTTTTTTCAGAGGGGGGGGGGGGGAACCAAAACTTATCGGCTTATTAAGTTGTTTATTACTGGAGGCGCCACTGTACAAAGCAATTTAAATAAAACCTGCATAATCATGGGTGGGTGGGTAAATGCCCCCCTGCCCTACCCAAAATGGGTCCCTGATGCCCATTGTTACGAAATTTGGTCGAATCGTTTTTTTTAATTTATACGTTAAAATTTTGCGTCAAATTTCTTTTTGAACGCATTATTTTGTTTTACTATATAGTATAGTGCGTTCAAAAAGAAATTTGACGAAAATTTTAACGTCTCGACTGAAAAAAAAAAGATTCGACCAAATTTCCGTTCGATCAAACTACCGTCGATCAATTTTCCGTCGACGAAATTTCTTTCGATCAAATTTCCGGTAACCAAGAGCAACACCTGGCTACTCCATGGGAAGATGATAGCAGCTAGAAACTATACTACAATTGTCAGCTTTACTGACAATAATCATATTTACACTTCGACAAACAATGATATTTAGTCTTTAACAACCTTTTTATTAATTCTGCATTATAAAATTTAAGTGTAAAAACTTTGTAACTTGTTGATTAAAAAGTTAAAGATGTAATAAAATGTTTTTCCTACAATTTTGTGTTATTAAAAATACATCAGCACAAAGTAAAACGAATTTATAAATCTATTTATATTATAATTAATTAAATATTTTTTTTTGGAGGGGGAGGGCAATAAAATGGTGACAAAATGAAATGGGGGGGCGGGGTCATTGAAAGTTTGACAGTTGTTGACAAGGGGAAGGAGGGGGTAAAAAATTGCGTAAAATTGTTGACGCAATTATTGGCGACCCCTAAGTATCTGTGCGTGTAGGCCTGGAGGTACAAACAAGGGAAGATGATCTGTGACAGATTTCTGTCGCTTGCAAGTACAGTATTATGTTTACACCGGAAACAAAACTGACAAGCTCACTAACTAGAAGCGCTGAGCGCCTCCTAATTTTCACCCAATTTTTAGAACTTTCTAGTTTTAAAGAAATACCAAAATAATATAAAATAGTTCTTAACTAAATAACATATATTATATTGCACACGCATTTTCTGACTAGTAACTTAAATAATTCCAAAAGTTAAATATTATGTTGCAGTTAAATAATTCCATTCCAAACACCATTTTAAAAACATAACCAAGTAACAGAAAGAATTGAACATTTTTTTAATATCCAAGAACTTGCTAGCAAGTTACACCCGGTGCGTAGAAAACGTTAGTGGTGTTTCCTTGGTACATCAGAGTTTCATTGCAACCGCCATTTATGTTCGTTCTCGTCACAAACGGGTGCAAGGAATGTAAACTAGAACACTGAACGGTAATCCCTTTCGTTGTTTGTTCGTTTGAATGGTTATAGACATTAGACGCGCACTCGTCCAGCTGGTACGTCATGGAAATCACAGCTCTGGTGTCACGAGGGGCCAGCAAAGACAGGTTCCCAAACGGTCGTCTCCGCAGGGGAAATACCATGGACTTCGGATAACAGAACCGCATTTTGAAATGAGAGCACGTGTCCCATATGTGCGTGGCGTTCTCTCCGTAGAAAAAGATATCTAGGAACGGATAACTCCAAGCGTACCGCTGCATGAGCTTGCCGCGCGACGGAAACAACTTCCCGAAACATTTGGGTTCAAAGGTCAAGACGAAGTCTTTGGAGACATTGGAGAAAATTTGTTTGAGACGCCCTTTGAGATTCTCTGGTACAATGACATCGAGATCATCATCCCATGGAACCATGCCGTGATGTCTGTAGGAACCAATCAATGTTCCGCCATAGATGAAGTAGGTCACATTGTGCTCGGTCATTAACTTATCAAATAGTTTGATTATTTGCATTAAACCACTTTTTTCAGTATTGTTCGTGAAAAATTTGGCAATGTTTTTAGGAAGTGATGTTGTGGTTAGATCTGGGGGCAAGTTTCTTCCGATCTGGCTACTTGAATATTTTATATTTTTTAAACTATGTTGCAATAATTTGACAACTGTGGACTGGTTTATCTCACTGATGTTTAACTCTTTGGGTTGAAGAGGGCTGATGTTAGCTCTGTCATCGTTGACTTTCATTTCCGCTGTGCTTGTATCTGTTAAGTTGGGAATTGTGATCAAATGATTGGCAGATGGAAAAACTGACAAGCTTGTGGAAACGAGGCTCCCCGCGACGACATTACTAACGACGTATCCATACGCATCGTCCATGAGGTAAAGAAGGATGAGGGTAGCAACAAGTAGGGCAACGAAGACCGTTCTTTTGTTTAGGAGTTCTTTTCTTTTCTTTGGTATATTTAGTAAAAGAATCATGCTGTTGGTCTCTTAGATCATGGCATCCCAGAAGACACCTGCACAAATGAGTTAAAATGAGTCAAACATGTCATTAATGGTGCTGTGTAATTTAATTCCTAGAAGCTGCACGCGTCTAATAAATTATAAGAAATAATAATAAAAAACAGGTCGTGGAAAACACAACAGAAGACACTGTAAATACATAGACACGACATTGAAATAAGAGTTAAACATTTGATCTTTCCTGCAATTTTAGTTAACGTTTTTTTTTTAAAAATTAAATTCTATCTTAAGTGAGCGATACCGATTACGATATTACGGTTTTAAGTTGACTTTGACTCGGAGTCAGAGCTAGAGACTTGTCTCTTGGTTTGGTCCGGAAATATGAGGAAACCATGACCGCTGGGTAACAGCCAGGTGTATGACAATTTGCGCTACCTATACTCTTATAGAATATATACGTCTGTGTGAACTCGCGTGTGCGCGCAAACAAGATAGAAGAGATGAGAGAGAGAGAGTAAGAGAAAGAGAGGGAGAGATAGATAGAGAGAGAGAGAGAGAGAGAGTGTTTAGGAACAAAATTCACCGAAGTGCTTGCGAGTTTACAAATTCATTTTTTTTCGGAACACAAGTCTAACAATTTTATATTGTTACTCTTACACAATCGAAATTGTTATTGAAATTCGAATTATGAAAACGAAGAAAATAACCGAGAGACCTTGTACTGAAATACAGTTGTATCAAACCTAATCTCTCTGTATTTGTTATGACAATTTTTACTAAAAAAGCACCACTTTAAAAAAAAATATGACGTGAGCTTTGAGATAAGAACAAAAATTAGAAAACACTATTTTTACCACTAGTAGTTGTCAAGACATTTAATTTATGAATGAAATAAATCTCCGAACATAGTGTATCCTCGAACTGAAATATTGAGTCAACCCAAGGCATTTTAAAACTGCGTTTTTTTAAAGGCATCGCAGCGGATATTGTCAGCGTGTATCTGGCCAGACCGGGGCATCACCAGCAGCTGTGTAAGTTCAATATCAACTACCTACATGCCTTATTGGAAAGATTTCAATAGCATCTAGTGCACGTGTCGTACTTTTTAGATATAAATTATCCGATCAGCCACCGCCTCCCCCCCCCCCCCCCTCGTTCCTTTAAAGATCGTGCTGTGTTATCGTGAGTCTGATGAATGTATACACTATAAAACGTAAACTCAATTTAAATTTTGTACTGCAGTAAAGTAGGGACCAAAGCAGATCGATCTCGCGAGGTAATGAGATTTAACATGTGATTGGTGGTCTTATCAATTATGAATGTAGGACGGAACAAGTAATAATTAGGGCTGTCTCATTACCTTCTTTTACCTTCTCTCTCTCTCTCTCTTATCCCCCCTCTCTCTGTATTTCTCTCCTCTTTGATCTCCCTCTTTCTCGTTATCTCTCTTATATCTCTCCTCCCCTCTCTATTTATCCCTATATCTCTCTGCTCTCTCTCTCGCTCTCTCTCTCTATTTCATCCCAAGTCTTCTATATGCACTGCCGGATTTTCCCAGTTTCATTCGAAAATATACAAAAGAACAATTTTAATAAAGGGAAATAAATAAATGAACGAAACAAAAGCACTATTTATTTCAACTATTCCAGCAATTATATTGTAATGAACCAATTTTTTCTCCACTTTTATAGTTGAACTTAACTATTTTCTTGTAAAAATAAATTATGAAATGTTATTGTCATAAGTGGAATTTCTCATCGCTGGATGAAGACACTCACACATCTCTGTGTTGACCTTTCTAGTGCCAGCCTTAAAGTAGACATGTCGGCCACCACGACTGACCTGAAATCGGTGATTCAAGCTGTTGTTTACAACAATAACAAGAAAAAAAAAAAGGTCGGGACTTGTAACAGTTGATGTCGTAAAAATTCATGATATATCAGTCCATGTCGTAAAAGTTCATTTTATGACAGTTCATGTTTAAAAGTTCATGTTATTCAGTTCATGTTGTACCAGCTCAAAGTGTATCAGTATCAGTTCATAATTTAATAAGTTCACGTTGAATCAGATCACGTTGTATCAGTTCACGTTGTATCAGTTCACGTTGTATCAGATCACGTTGTATCAGTTCACGTTGTATCAGTTCACGTTGTATCAGTTCACGTTGTATCAGTTCACGTTGTATCAGTTCACGTTGTATCAGTTCACGTTGTATCAGTTCACGTTGTATCAGTTCACGTTGTACCAGTTCACGTTGTACCAGTTCACGTTGTATCGTTCACTAGACACCAAACTCGCTTGTTCAATAATTGTTCAGTTCAATGCCGCACAATTTAACTCAGCCTTCCATGACGGAAGTCAATGAACTCTGTCATCGAAAGTCTTCGAGGGTGTTTTGAGCCAACTACTGCATATGTAAAATGTGTCTGATAAAACTGCATTTATTACATGCGCACTGATGATATAAGAAGACGCAACAGTTACACTGGATGGTGTATTTTATCCATCTGGAGCAGTTAATTAACAAATAAAATTAATCTAAACCGGTGGATAAAACGGAGTGATGTAGGTAGCCATTTTCTCTCACAATTTATGGAGTTAGATAATTATTATAATTTTTTGTGTGTGTTCGTTTTATTGTTGTTTTCTTCTAAAACTTAAAGTTAAAGCATAATTATTTTTGGAAATTTGGAAAAAAAATATTTCTGGTGAAGAAATCACCTAAGCCATGATAGGTTAAATCGTGGCTTTGACAGGTTAAATCATTGTTTTGATAGGTTAAATCATGGCTTTGATGGGTTAAATCGTGGCTTTGATGGGTTAAATCGTGGCTTTGATGGTTTAAATCGTGGCTTTGATGGTTTAAATCGTGGCTTTGATGGTTTACATCGTGGCTTTGATGGGTTAAATCATGACTTTGATGGGTTAAATCGTGGCTTTGGTAGGTTAATTCGTGGCTTTGATGGGCTAAACCAATATTCTGATGGAATACATCAATCCTCTATTGGGGTAAATCAATGGTCTGATGGGAGCATTTATGTTCTGATTGAATATTCTGATTAGGTAGTCGAATGCTTTGATGGGGCAAAACAATTCTCTTACGGGGTAAATCAATTTTTTTACGGGGAAAATCAATTCTCTGACGAGGCAAATCAATTCTCTGAAGGGGCAAATCAATACAATTGACTCATTTGCGTCTATTGCCTCAGGTCTTCCAACCCCCAGTGCATGATACCCTCACACAGTTACTCTTGTAACCAGTGAAATATCCTCATCAACACCAGGCACAGAAACATTGCAAATCCCATCTACATTCATAGGAGCCATAATGATCAATAAATTGATCGTGGGCCCTTAATATATAGAAGAAGAAGAATTATCTGATGGGGAAATTCAATTCTCTTATGGGGTAAATCAATTCTGTTATGGGGTAAATCAATTCTTTGGTGGTGTAATTTAATTCTCTGATAGGACAAATCAATTCTCTGATGGGGTAAATCAATTCTATGATGGGGCAAATCAATTCTCTGTTTGGGTTAATTAATTATCTGATGGTGAAAATCAATTCTCTGAAGGGCAAATCAATTCTCTGACGGGGCAAATCAATTCTCTGACGGGGCAAATCAATTCTCTGAAGGGCAAATCAATTCTCTGACGGGGCAAATCAATGCTGTGATTGTGCAAATAATTGCTCCATTGGGGTAAATAACTGCTCTGATTTAGTGACTCGGTGCTCTGATTTAGTGACTGAGTGCTCTGATTTAGTGACTCAGTGCTCTGATTTAGTGACTCGGTGCTCTGATTTAGTGACTCGGTGCTTTGATTTAGTGACTCGGTGCTCTGATTTAGTGACTCGGTGCTCTGATTTAGTGACTCAGTGCTCTGATTTAGTGACTCAGTGCTCTGATTTAGTGACACAGGGCTCTGATTTAGTGACTCAGTGCTCTGATTTAGTGACTCGGTGCTCTGATTTAGTGACTCAGTGCTCTGATTTAGTGACTCGGTGCTCTGATTTAGTGACTCAGTGCTCTGATTTAGTGACACAGGGCTCTGATTTAGTGACTCGGTGCTCTGATTTAGTGACCCAGGGCTCTGATTTAGTGACTCGGTGCTTTGAATTAGTGACACAGGGCTCTGATGGTGTTTGACTAAGTGATCGTAAATATGCTACTCGAAATTAATATTACAATATTTTCAATTACTACTGTACGTCACGTGACATTCTTTAATCTCTTCACTAGTTTCCTTTATAAATAAACCACAATATAAATGGATAAAAACATCTAGTAACTGCAGTTAACAACTAGTACCGGTAACAGCAAATAACAGCTAGTGCCGGTAACAGTAAATAACAACTAGTACCGGTAACACCAATTAGCAACTAGTACCGGTAACGGCAACATCTAGTATCACATAGTAACTTAAGTAACAGATAGTAACACAGATAGTAACACAGATAGTACACAGCTAGTAACAGCTGGAAACACATAGTAACAGATAGTAACGGTTGGTAACACCCAAGGATAAAAAGTAGAGCAAAAACAAAACAAAGTTTGTAAAAATAAATTATTTTCTATTTAATAAAACCCATTAAACAATGGGTTAGAGATTAAACCTTGGAACTCATAACACCTTTTTGTCTAACAAATTTGATGTATCTTTAATAACGTTTACAAGTACTGGGTAAATCGGTTATAAAACACGAGATGTTAATCATAATATAAACTCGAATACTCTGAGACTACAACTCGTATAAACAGAGACTACAACTCGAATACACAGAGACTACAACTCGAATACACAGAGACTACAACGCGAATACACAGAGACTGCAACTCGAATACACAGAGACTACAACACTAATAACACAGAGACTACAACTCGAATACACAGAGACTACAACTCGAAGACACAGAAAATACAACTTGAATACACATAAAATACAACTCGAATACACAGAGACTACAACTCGAATACACAGAGACTGCAACTCGAATACACACAACTTGAATACACAGAGACTACAACTCGAATACACAGAGACTACAACTCGAATACACAGAGACTACAACTCGAATACCCAGAGACTACAACTCGAATACACAGAGACTACAACTCGAATACACAGAGACTACAACTCGAATACACAGAGACTACAACTCGAATACCCGGATACGCTAACAACTTACTCCCCAGTCAAAGAAAACATGCGTGATGTTCCCTCGGTCCACCAGGGTTTCATTGCAACCTCCATTCACGTAAGTCCTTCTCACAAAGGGGTGCATGGAGTGTAACCTAGAGCAGGGGATGTTGGTGTAATTTACGAACTGTTCCGAGCTGTGGCAGAAATAGTTGGACTGACAGACGTCTATTCTGTACGTCTTGGCGATCACCGCCTTGGCGTCGCGAGGAGCCAGCAAGGACAGGTCGAGGAAAGGTCTTCTGCGCAGAGGAAATATCATGGACTTCGCGTAAGTAAAATATTTTTGATAATCGGGGCACGCGTCCCAGACGTGGGTCTCGTTGTCTTTGTAGAAAAATATGTCGAGGAACGGAAACTTCCAAGGGCGCCCTTCTATGGAATCCCAGTGGTGCGAGAACAGCTTCCAGTAACAGCTGAAATCAAAGTAAAGGACGTAGTCTGCAGGCGAGACTTCGACCAGTATCTTCCAGACCAAGTTCCTCAGCGAATCGGGAACAATGACGTCGAGGTCGTCGTCCCAGGGAACGAAACCGTGGTGTCTGTAGGAGCCCAGCAGTGTTCCGCCGTAGAGGAAGTACGTGAGGCCGTTTTCAGTCATGGCTCTGTCGAAAATTTGCATCAGCTCGTGGAAACGGACATCTTGTCTCTTTCTTTGGAAATACGAGAGATTATACGTTCTGGCCCTTGTATCACTTGCATTTAGGTCGGACGTAACATTGCCGTACAGGTCAGATATTGGACTTGTGCGCGGTGTGTTGTCAACACTGGTTATGCTCCTGATGAACAGAGAGAGCGAAATGACGGTGGCGACAAGTGCAACAAAGAAGATCAGCTTGAGGAGTCGTGTTGTTGCCTTTAAAATTTCAACAGTTAAAATCATCTTTTGCCTGGCTGATTATCTAATCCGACATAAGAAAAAAAAATAAAAAAAAATATAGTTCAATTGAAATAAGAAGAACTTAATTATTCTAATAATGACTAAGAGTTATCTCTAGTGTTTATCTACGATGAAAAGCTCGGTGTGACTATGTTTGTAAATGGGGTCAATCAGTCACAAGAAAACCAAACAATGGCTTGCAAACACATTTGACATGATCATTCCTTCTGACATAAAAGATGCTTCCTGGAAAGTTTGCTCTACAGGGTAGAGAATAGTTTTTTTTATGACTTTGATGGACTTTGGGTAAGTTCATTTTTGGTGTATCCATTTATATTAAGGCTTTATTGAGAACGGTGCGCTTTCAAACATCTATAAAAGGAAGGTTTTCGGTGCGCTTTCAAACATCTATAAAAGGAAGGTTTTCGGTGCGCTTTCAAACATCTATAAAAGGAAGGTTTTCGGTGCGCTTTCAAACATCTATTAAAGGAAGGTTTTCGGTGCTCTTTCAAACATCTATTAAAGGAAGGTTTTCGGTGCTCTTTCAAACATCTATTAAAGGAAGGTTTTCGGTGCTCTTTCAAACATCTATTAAAGGAAGGTTTTCGGTGCTCTTTCAAACATCTATAAAAGTAAGATTTTCAGTGCACTTTTGTTGTGTGCATGTACTTTAAAGAACTTTATTCTAGTTGCTTAAAAAGAATATTGAATTTTTTCTTTAACAAAAGATTGGCTTTGCAATCCTATTCTTTAAATATACGGAAATACACGTTGTATCATTTTACGACACTACAGTTCGTTAGGGGATATAAGGATGTTTGAATATTAGATTAGAATTACCACATAGTTCAGGGGCGTGTATTAAGGGTGCTATGGCGTGACTAGGGCCTACGGTCACAGGGGTTCTTTTTAAAACTTTTATTACCAGCTTTACTTTGTAGCTATGTGTGTGGGGGGGGGGGGGGGGAAAGGGAGAATCGCAAGTTTGTGCTTTAGCTTCAAAGTCAGTGTGAGTAAAACTACGTCACGGTAATGGGCGAATGTATTTTATGAGCATAGCAATGTATCATCAAAGGCATCATGTGTTACACATGGAAATATTCAGGCCATAGTAATTTACCTTTGTTAAAATACAATCATTTACAATTTTTTTAAACATTCAATATAAGCGTCTTACAAGCCAAACAAAATAAGATGATGTATAGATTTTTTTTTTTACTGACATCAGTCAATGTTACTAGAGTGTTACAGTCAATGTTACGGGAGTGTTACAGTCAATGTTACTGGAGTGTTACAGTCAATGTTACGGGAGTGTTACAGTCAATGTTACGGGAGTGCTACAGTCAATGATACGGAAGTATTACAGTCATTGTTACGGGAGTGTTACAGTAATTGTTACGGGAGTTTTACAGTCAAACGGTGCAAGAAACTAATCAATAGAAGACCATACGCCGTTGTACCGTGATACATTAATATGTCAATGTTGATTCTTAATTAGATGTATGCATACATTCAAAAAAATAATCTCAATAAGATTTCAAATTCTCATCCGTGTATCTTTCTGGTATAATATGTATCTACTATATACGTGAGACACTATCTCTTTGTGTACCGCTTACATTTATAGAATAGATTTTTAGATCTTGATCAAACTTGGGATACATAGTTGTATACACTTCCTCATCCAGAAGGAAATGACGCAGCTTGAATTTTATTCACACATCCCGTTCAGGGTCGGAAGTCTAAATTTCGCTTTTTAGAGTGATAATTAAAACGCCGGGGCCCCCACCCCAACGGGGCCCCCACCCCAACGGGGCCCCCACCCCAACGGGGCCCCCACCCCAACGGGGCCCCCACCCCAACGGGGCCCCCACCCCAACGGGACCCCCACCCCAACGGGCCCCCACCCCAACGGGCCCCCACCCCAACGGGGCCCCCACCCCAACGGGGCGCTTATTTTAACTTGAATGGAAAACGTCAAGTTAAAAAGCTTTTTTTTTTAGTTCTCAAAGTTTCTACCTTATTCTGGAATGTTTGATTTTTTAAAATAAAAAATAGGGTTTTAAGATCATATAAATGTTCTTGTTCTCTTTCTATTAGTCACTATACTTTTCATGTTTTCTATTAGTCGCTATACTTTTCATGTTTTCTATTAGTCACTATACTTTTCATGTTTTCTATTAGTCACTATACTTTTCCTCAAATGTTTTCTATTAGTCACTATACTTTTCATGTTTTCTATTAGTCGCTATACTTTTCATGTTTTCTATTAGTCACTATACTTTTCATGTTTTCTATTAGTCGCTATACTTTTCCTCAAATGTTTTCTAATAGTCGCTATACTTTTCATGTTTTCTATTAGTCGCTATACTTTTCATGTTTTCTATTAGTCGCTATACTTTTCATGTTTTCTATTAGTCGCTATACTTTTCATGTTTTCTATTAGTCGCTATACTTTTCATGTTTTCTATTAGTCACTATACTTTTCCTCAAATGTTTTCTTTTAGTCACTATACTTTTCATGTTTTCTATTAGTCACTATACTTTTCATGTTTTCTATTAGTCACTATACTTTTCATGTTTTCTATTAGTCACTATACTTTTCCTCAAATGTTTTCTATTAGTCACTATACTTTTCCTCCAATGTTTTCAAATTAGATATAAAGATACTTTTTGAAGTTTGTAGAAAAGTTCCAAATGAGTGTAGACGGATCTAAAATACAGTTTTCCCTTAAAATATCCAAGCTATGCATAAAACAACGCCGGCCTTTTGGGTGCGTGACCTTTGCCCTCGCACAGGGCGCCGTGGCCATAGGGGCGCCTGGGATGCCCAGTAAATATTTAAATAACCTTAGTTTATTATAGTGAAGAGTGAGCCTCAGGACGACCCCAAAGGTGCTGTGGAAATGGAACATAGTACCGTAGAAAAACTAAGCAGTCTAAATTTCATGTGCATGTTAAAAGCGTATGGTTAGCTTAATTCATGTATAGAATCATAACACGTGCTCCATAGCCTACGTCGTTATCGGAAAACGAGCAGAGCCATACAGGGACAGGGAAGGGGGCGCCGAACGGGTGCTTCGCACAGGGCGAAAGTTTATCTAAGATTGGCGTTGCATAAAATCTGGCTTTTAAAAAGAGAATTAAAAAAACAACTGTTACTCTAGTTCAGCGCTTAAGACAGGGCCGTAGATTTACGTGAATGCCGATAATGCTTTAGAGGTTGTTTTCTCTCCGAATACACACATTAGAAAAGCCAGGTAGATTAGCTAGTTGTACATACACATAAACAAAGTCAATATATAAAATATTATTAAAAATGTTTATTTCAAAAGCAGGACAACATTCGCCCACTCTCCCTTTAAACATCTTTGATTTGAATTATCTAATATAACTTGCACATGACTTGCACACGACTTGCACATGACTTGTACATGACTTGCACATGACTTGTACATGACTTGCACATGACTTGTACATGACTTGTACATTCTAACCTTCTCACTATTTTGTCGTAGAACTGTGATGATTCAATGTTGTCTGTGTGTGCACTCGACAAATCCACAAACAAAATGGCGGAACAAGGTAGTTCCGGTTTCTATCATCCTTTGACGTATAGACAGTGCGCAAAAAAAAAAAAAAAGGTAGAAATGAAACAAATCAGATTTCATAGAGTTCATTTTCACTGTATCACTTGCATCTCATGGTCACAAAGGTAGTGCATCAAAAGACTGGCGATGTTACTATTGGACTCATTAATGCGCCGTCATCTGTCTCTCTATGATGAGAGTTCAGGTGCGCCTAACAGGCAGCAGTGAAACCTCTCGCACATTTTCGCACATCGGAGCGCCGTGAGCATGCTATCATAGCATGGAAATGAGCGCTAGATAAGTACTCAAATCAAATCAAATATAAATAAACTCTGTATACCACTAGTCTACTTATTTTTTTATATATAACAGTTTTGTTAAAATTTTGAAGTGGTTATTCAAAGTCGGTTGGGAATAACAATTGCTAGTTGTAGTAAACAATTTATCGGCCGTTACGCAAAACCCAACCTAAAGCAGGACGTGGACAAGATGGAGCGAATCCAACGTAACGCAGTGCGCTTCGTAGCACGGGACTACACAACCACTACTCCTGGCTACGTCACTTGTCTCTTTAACAGATTTGACAACCCCTCCCTCAAAGACAGACGAAAAAAGATCCGCCTAACATTCTTCTATAAAGTGGTCATGGGGCTAGTGCCGGCCATCCCAGCAAACAATTATCTCACCACACATAAGCCAGGTCGATTAATCAGAGCCAAACGCTCACTAAACACTTAATTAACCCCTGACAACCCCAAGAGTAATTACACCCGGAACAATAGCAAATGATTCACTGTGCCTCGGAGTAACACAGTGCAACATAAACAATCATTCTTTCCACGCACACTAATCGTTTGGAACCTACTGGACAATACCGCCGTGAAATCGACATCTATCGACAGCTTCAAGGCTGCCCTGGCATCTGCTAGGAGCCGTTAGGATGGCAGCATCGTTTCCCCAAGCGTTGCACATATGCCAGTACATGGATGCAGTAACGTACCCTACCAGAACCAGAATTATACAAATTTTAATAATTAAAATATATATAAAAAAATAATATTACACGGTAATAATAACACCAAACAATATCGGCTACACAAATTCAACAATTGTGACCTCTGACCTTTGAACTCTTCACCGGATGTCTTTTAAGATAAGATTATTTTATTTATCCCAATACATGGAAATGCATTTTGATTACAAAGTACATTGTATTGACAATTGTCATTCCATTGGATCCACTGCCTGCGTGGAGAGTGGGGGATCTGCTGCATTGGGCAATAGCTGGTCTTCATAAAACACGGCCCAAACTAAGTGGCTGTACTGGTGCAAATTTGATCGTGTGAACTGACGCTTGATGTGTTTTTTGTTTTCTATTAACAGAGCTAGAAAAAAATACATAGATCATATGAATTAAATGTAAAGGTTTGCATTTGGTTTGCTTTTGCACCATTTCCCCCAGCCCCGCCCTCCATATTAACATTTATTAGTTTAACATTCGGGCTCCAGCCAGTTTAAATCAATCCACTTTTTAAAAAAAGTTTTCATCGGTGTTTAAAAAATGTTAAAGAAACGTAAAAGTAAAAATATTTTTTTTTTCAAAAATAAAATGTGCAACCGAAATTATACCCCCCCCCCCCCAAATCATCTCTCTTTAAATTATTATTATTTTTTAAATATCTTACACAAGTTTAAGATGCCACACCATTTGGGAACCACTGTTATGATTAATTACCTGATGTAAACTTAAAGAATTCTCACTGCATTTATGTATCATTCATTATGTTGGGAAAATGATAATTAACATCTGTATTTAAAAGCTCCCATCTACGACCCAGTGAAGTGTGCAGTGTATGATGTCTACGACCCAGTGAAGTGTGCAGTGTATGATGTCTACGACCCAGTGAAGTGTGCAGTGTATGATGTCTACGACCCAGTGAAGTGTGCAGTGTATGATGTCTACGACCCAGTGAAGTGTGCAGTGTATGATGTCTACGACCCAGTGAAGTGTGCAGTGTATGATGTCTACGACCCAGTGAAGTGTGCAGTGTATGATGTCTACGACCCAGTGAAGTGTGCAGTGTATGATGTCTACGACCCAGTGAAGTGTGCAGTGTATGATGTCTACGACCCAGTGAAGTGTGCAGTGTATGATGTCTACGACCCAGTGAAGTGTGCAGTGTATGATGTCTACGACCCAGTGAAGTGTGCAGTGTATGATGTCTACGACCCAGTGAAGTGTGCAGTGTATGATGTCTACGACCCAGTGAAGTGTGCAGTGTATGATGTCTACGACCCAGTGAAGTGTGCAGTGTATGATGTCTACGACCCAGTGAAGTGTGCAGTGTATGATGTCTACGACCCAGTGAAGTGTGCAGTGTATGATGTCTACGGCCCAGTGAAGTGTGCAGTGTATGATGGCCATACATACGAAATTATGATAGCTTATTTCGAATAGTTAGTTATCTTAAATTTCTTACTGATAAAAACGTATGATTTGTCTCAAAAGTATGAATAATAATTTCAAAGTTGAAGTATTTGACAAATGTGATGCACCTTATGTCTCATTGATTCCTTACTCAGTGGATGCTGTTTGAAGATTGTTGTACCAATCGTTTCCTTCTCAGTGGATGATGTATGAGGATTGTTGTACCAATCGTTTTCTTCTCAGTGGATGCTGTATAAGGATTGTTGCACCAATCGTTTCCTTCTTGGTGGATGCTGTATGAGGATTGTTGTACCATTACGTTGAGAATGTAAGACGTTTTGAACCAGCGAAGCCAAGACCGTCTGCTTGAAACATGGTTTTTGTTTTCTCTCTTGTTTATTGGGGTCATAGTTCGGGGAACAAACTAAAATGTCTATTCTGTGACAGCGTAAAGGCTAACGGTAACCTGCAAAATAAATGAAAAGTGATCATGAAAAAGTGGAAAAATATTTGAAGATTTTCTTCATTTAACGCTACATGGTATTCACAGAACTAACTGCATCCGTCTTCTTCTGATATGCGTGCCATCTGATGATATTACGCGCTTAATGCAGTTTATTGCATAATTTAATATATTGTATCTGCAGACATTAATACAATGAATCTGCATCATAATGTCAAGATTGTACGTGTTCCATTTAAAAAATATGTTTTTTTTTTCACAAGGCATTTAAAGTTTCCACCAAATAAAATATGTGCTTTCATTGGAAGAGTTAGCTTTCGTTGGAAGAGTTAGCTTTCGTTGGAAGAGTTAGCTTTCATTGGAAGAGTTAGCTTTCATTGGAAGAGTTAGCTTTCGTTGGAAGAGTTAGCTTTCATTGGAAGAGTAAGCTTTCATTGGAAGGGTTAGCTTTCGTTGGAAGGGTTAGCTTTCGTTGGAAGAGTTGGCTTTCATTGGAAGAGTTAGCTTTCATTGGAAGAGTTAGCTTTCATTGGAAGAGTTAGCTTTCATTGGAAGATTTAGCTTTCATTGGAAGAGTTAGCGTTCGTGGGAAGAGTTAGCTTTCATTGGAAGAGTTAGCGTTCGTTGGAAGAGTTAGCTTTCATTGGAAGAGTTAGCGTTCGTTGGAAGAGTTAGCTTTCATTGGAAGATGTACGATAGCTTTATCTTCCATTATTGCTATAGATTCAGATGGACGATAGCTTTGGCTACTATTATTGCTATATATTAAGATGTACGATAGCTTTGGCTACCATTATTGCTATAGATTCAGATGGACGATAGCTTTGGCTACTATTATTGCTATAGATTCAGATGTACGATAGCTTTGGCTACCATTATTGCTATAGATTCAGATGGACGATAGATTTGGCTACCATTATTGTTATAGATTCAGACTTGATAGCCATTACTTGGGATGTTAAGTTTTCCACACCAAACGAAATGATCTTCGGATTGAAAAATCAAGCCTCATTATCAAAAAAAAACGGGAAATGTCTATGATATGATTTTGTAAACTCTAAATCCAAATGTGTTTAAGTCTTAACTCATCTCAGTTAGAGCTACTAGTTAGGCCGTAGAATGAAATCGATTTTTTGCAGCTATTCAATTTTCGCTGTGGCCCAATTTCAAATAGGGATGTCACAGATGTTTTGTAGTCTATTACGTGGGCAGGTGTCGGCCATTTGTTGTTAAATAGGAGGCCAGGGAACAATATTTTTTAATGGGGGGGGGGGGGTTGAAAAAGAAAAAAAAAGGTGGGGGGGGGGTGCAGTACAACCTCAAGTAGAATAAAATATCATTTGATGCATCTTTTCAAGGCGTATAATAAAGTGGCAAAACACAAATCTGTTTCTAAATATGAAGAAGATCTTCTGAGTAGAGCGTATACAAACAATATTGCCAACCATACTCTATATTGTGTATCTCTGGTCCCAACACCTAAAACAATCATCACTGTCACGTGTATCCCGGGTCCCAACACCTAAAACAATCATCACTGTCACGTGTATCCCTGGTCCCAACACCTAAAACAATCATCACTGTCACGTGTGTCCCTGGTCCCAACACCTAAAACAATCATCCCTGTCACGTGTGTCCCTGGTCCCGCCACCTAATAATTTTTATCAATATCATATTATCCTTGGTCCCAGTCTTGTTATCCGTGGTCACAGTATTTAATGAACCCACGGTTTTCAAATTATAATTGTTCGGTGCAGGCCAATGTTCCCTTTAATGACGAGGATATAAACATGAGTTCCATCCTAAAATTCGTTGAATGTTTATGTTTGCACATGGACATTAGTTTCCTTGAAAGTGAGTTGATGCAATGGCGAATCTTTGAGATATCAGTGATTATCGACCCTTCAGATTTTAATTTTGGCCAAGAAAAACTTGCAGCACTGGTTTCTAGATATGTAGCATTCCTGGAAAACTATCACGTCATTCTGCCGAAAGTTAAGGATCGGTATCGTAACTCAGGTTTGTGCTTGCAGAAAAAAGGAAATGTGAGTTTGACGCAGACTTTCGACGAGATTGTTCGATTTGTAATAAATGAGGAGCGATTCGGCGGCGTTGCCATTCTTTTGGATATTTGTGCTATATTTCTTGCATCAAGCGCCGATTGCGAACGTGGATTCAGCCTAATGAATGATTTTAAAAAATAAAATCTAGAAATAGGCTGGAAGATTGACATATAGCCATGCTTAAGAGGATTAAATCGTATCAGAATGATGGACATCAGATCAACCTTGACGATGTGTGTAAATGAAAGACAGACGCCAGAGTACCTCCAGAAATTATTCAATCAAATGACTAGTCTCCATTGGTAGGGGGTGTGTTGGAATTAAGTTGTTTGACCAAACGACGGGATAAATCATAGAAATAACTACAGCTTTGATTGAACTATTGTGACATTTCTGTTTATAATTATTTAATTACAGTTACTTTTTTTTATGTATATAAACGTTTTTTGCACTTAAGGTCATTTATGTAATGTCCGTATGTGTGTGCGTGTGTATGTGTGTTTTTTGTTTGAAAAAAAAATGTTCCACTTAAAAAATTGGATGCTGTACAACTGTACGCTCTTGCACGCGAACCAGCAAACCTTAGAGGGAACATTGGTGCCGGTGTAAAAGAATGAAGCAACCACTTGGCCGTGCATCTTGCTCATAGGGAACATAGAACTCTGAGCACAACTTAAATGATTTATTGATGAACTAACACATGTCTAAAAGATAATTTTTATTCCAGAAATCAAAAAGAATATTAAAAAAAAAAAATAATGACTTTTTTTAAAAAGGGATATCTGTGTATTACAACTTTAAATTCCATGTGTCTTTAAGGACAGTCCTCTTAAAAGGGAAACTTAGTTTACATTTAGGCCTTTATTTATTAACATATTGAGCATTTTGCTTTACTCTTTGATATACATGTTAATTATTACTCTCAAATATAAGAAACACCGAGCCGTTGCATTTCCTACGAGAATCTAATAAAGCGATCAACCGCTTATAATTGTTTGGCACATCACCCGATTCGTCGACTTTATTACCGACAGACACCGCAGGGCTACGTGCCAACTACATACAGATAAGAAATGTTACAGCAACCAGTGGATCCAAGCGATGATTGTTATATGATAACAATAAATAAACTACACCTAAATAGTATAAATCCGTAATGTGTATTTTTAAAATTATTTTCTTTTATATTAATATTCTGCAGATTTCTTTCTACAACTATTTCAGAAAAGCAAATGAACATATTACGCACCAAACGCACTTGCGATATTTTAAGAATCTCATTTAGTGCAGTTATCGGGAATTTTATTTTGTGAAATGAGTGGCGTCATACTTTCTTCATCTTCCCCTTGAAAAACTTATTTTTGGGCGATGGGGTTAGGGGGCGGGGCTGAAAACTTGAAAGAATGTGTTGTCATCGGCAACGAGTCTGTGTGCCAAGTTTCAGCTCGATAGGTTGACGGGAAGTGGGTTAATTAGCCGTTAATTAGATTTTGCCACACACTTAGCCAGACGTAAACACGAACAAAAGCGAAGTTGATATAAAGGATTTAAACAGAGCGCAATGGCGTGGCAACAATCGGCTTCGAATAAATGATTTAAAAAAAACAACAAAGCGACAACAACGACTTGCAATCTTCCAAGTGGGGCCTAAAGTGTCAACATGAACAATTCTGAACATTGCATCTCACTTATCGTACGTATGGACCCTGTATCTTCATACAATGTATTCAGATGTGTTTTAAGTTTAAACACAAAAAAAAAAAAAAAAAAAAGTTGTTACGACCAGAAGCACAAGTCTGACACAAGTCTGACACAAGTCTGACACACGTCTGACACAAGTCTGACACAAGTCTGACACAAGTCTGACACAAGTCTGACACAAGTCTGACACAAGTCTGACACAAGTCTGACATTCTGACACGTTCATTTCAATGTAGGATCCAAAGAGATTTCTATATTTTGTGTGAGTGCGGGGGGGGGGGGGGGGGGGGGGCGTGGAGGATAAAGGCAAAGATAAAAATGACGTCACATACTGGAATGTGGCATATTATTTAGACTTAAACTCATGTTTAAAATGGGGAACACTAACCTCATTTCCGACTTTAAGCTGCATGTTTGAGAATAATATTCTGTCACAGTTTAAAAAAAAATCATTTTTTTTTAAATATACGAAGTTTTTTGATAAAATAAAATAAAGAACCTCAGACAGGGGCGACCAGGGGAATATGAAAGATCATCAGCAAAGATCGTCAGCAAAGATCATCAGTGAACAAGCTCAAGTAAGGTAAGCAGGAGTCATTTCAAAACATTGGATCTCCAGCCCTATACCCCCCGATCCCCCAAAACCGAGAACAGATGTTCGCGTTTTTCGGTGCGATGTAAATTAAGCGCTTGCTGATGGGGAGCAAGTCTCGCCGAGTCGAAAATTCGGAAGCAAGGAATATCCGCATAGTTGGTTTTTTGAGCACTATCACATTGATAGCGAGTGTTAACAGAGCGCTGCGGTCAAAATGCCATCAGACATGTTAGCATCATTAGTAGCACATGTGGTGCGGGCTGACTTTTACGCGCCTTGAATCCCTGCGCCTCTTGTTTTCAGTCTGCGTGGTAAGACATATGTTGCACACGCCCACACCCCCTCCCCCACCTTCGTTTTGAGCCCTGGGACCAGAATGAAAGGGACAGACTCTAGTCAAGGGGGATGTTTTCCTATACGCATCTCCTCACCGCGCATCGTATCAGAAGGAGCGGTCGTGCAATTCCAAGGAGAGATTTCCGAGTACTTACAGAAATGCAGATGTTAGGAGACTTACCTACGAGTACAAGGAGTGCTGCAACCAGATCGAGTACTTAAAGGGCCAATAACACTAAAAGGGTCCCAATAGTGTCTCCCGTGGGCCCAACAAACTAGGGCTTAGCCGGGGGCATAGTTTTACACCAAGATTATTCGAGATTGGGTGGGACAAAAAGAGTTTTCTTCTCAATTGTATTTAACGTGTTCCACCTACTGGAGAGACGTGAAAAGTGCATGTATAGGACCGGTAGCGAAAGCTTCAAAACACAAATAGCTTAAAATAATGTAATTCCAAACCAAGGGGTTCTCCTTCCACCAGCCAAATGATTTGTTCTCCTTCCACCAGCCAAACGATTTGTTCTCCTTCCACCAGCCAAATGATTTGTTCTCCTTCCACCAGCCAAATGATTTGTTCTCCTTCCACCAGCCAAATGATTTGTTCTCCTTCCACCAGCCAAATGATTTGTGCTATGAATTGCATTACAAGACAGTCCTTAACATAATGACGTAAGTGAATGTCGTGATGACCATGTGTCATCAAATGGCCATTCAATCGTTCTTCGGGTAGTTTGACGCTCACTGCCTCAATGTTTGACCTTCACCGCATCATCGTTCAACCCTCACTGCATCAATGTTAGACCTTCACTTCATCATCGTTTCGACCCTCACTGCATCAATGTAAGACCTTCACTGCATCATCGTTTGATCTTCGCTGCATCAATGTTTGACCCTCACTGCCTCAATGTTTGACCTTCACTGCATCAATGTTTGACCTTCACCGCATCAATGTTTGACCTTCACTGCATCAATGTTTGACCTTCACTTCATCAATGTTTGACCTTCACTGCATCAATGTTTGACCTTCACTGCATCAATGTTTGACCTTCACTGCATCAATCTTTGACCTTCACTTCATAAATGTTTGACCTTCACTGCATCAATGTTTGACCTTCACTGCATCAATGTTTGACCTTCACTTCATCATCGTTTCGACCCTCACTGCATCAATGTAAGACCTTCACTGCATCATCGTTTGACCTTCGCTGCATCAATGTTTGACCTTCACTGCATCAATGTTTGACCTTCACTGCATCAATGTTTGACCTTCACCGCATCAATGTTTGACCTTCACTTCATAAATGTTTGACCTTCACTGCATCAATGTTTGACCTTCACTGCATCAATGTTTGACCTTCACCGCATCAATGTTTGACCTTCACTTCATAAATGTTTGACCTTCACTGCATCAATGTTTGACCTTCACTGCATCAATGTTTGACCTTCACTTCATCAATGTTTGTCCTTCACTGCATCAATGTTTGACCTTCACTGCATCATCGCTTGACCTTCGCTGCACCAATGTTTGACCTTCACTGCATCAATGTTTGACCTTCACCGCATCCATGTTTGACCTTCACTGCATCAATCTTTGACCTTCACTGCATCAATGTTTGACCTTCACTTCATCAATGTTTGACCTTCACTGCATCAATGTTTGACCTTCACCGCATCAATGTTTGACCTTCACTGCATCAATCTTTGACCTTCACTTCATAAATGTTTGACCTTCACTGCATCAATGTTTGACCTTCACTGCATCAATGTTTGACCTTCACTTCATCATCGTTTCGACCCTCACTGCATCAATGTAAGACCTTCACTGCATCATCGTTTGACCTTCGCTGCATCAATGTTTGACCTTCACTGCATCAATGTTTGACCTTCACTGCATCAATGTTTGACCTTCACCGCATCAATGTTTGACCTTCACTTCATAAATGTTTGACCTTCACTGCATCAATGTTTGACCTTCACTGCATCAATGTTTGACCTTCACTTCATCAATGTTTGTCCTTCACTGCATCAATGTTTGACCTTCACTGCATCATCGCTTGACCTTCGCTGCACCAATGTTTGACCTTCACTGCATCAATGTTTGACCTTCACCGCATCCATGTTTGACCTTCACTGCATCAATCTTTGACCTTCACTGCATCAATGTTCGACGGGGATGAAAAAGAAAACAAGGGCAAGGCAGAAAATATTATTGTGATGAAGTTACTCAATTCTTATCACATTTTAACACATTTAATGAACGCTCACGATGCTTTGATGATTAGAAGCATTTTTAAACATTGAAAGTTAACGATAAAATTACGGGAAATTTCCGGGAAGTTTGTCTCCGTGTTTGTGTTGTTGTTGTTTTGTCTGTCGAAGACTTGTTAACCGAAACGTCTGCTGATGAGTTTTTCTTCTCACTTCAGGTTTTTCGAAACCTTGTGTATATTTCTTATGTACATACATATATCAGTTTGCTGAGTAGAGTTTATTATTATGAGCAGATTATTTATATGGTTAAAAAATAAATTATTTGCACTTTTTCTGAAAAAAAATGTAGCTATCCAAAGAAAAATGACAAATATTTTAAATAGTCGACTATATGTTAAATAAATGTGCCCCCCCCCAACTCCATATTCTTCAATGTGAGAATATCACCATTAACTGATTGTTCATTGTGAGAATATCACCATTAACTGATTGTTAAATGTGAGAATAAAACCATTAACTGATTGTTAAATGTGAGAATATCACCATTAACTGATTGTTCAATGTGAGATATCCCCATTAACTGATTGTTCAATCTGAGAATATCACCATTAACTGATTGTTGAATGTGAGAATATCACCATTAACTGATTGTTCAATGTGAGAATATCACCATTAACTGATTGTTCAATGTGAGAATATCACCATTAACTGATTGTTGAATGTGAGAATATCACCATTAACTGATTGTTCAATGTGAGAATATCACCATTAACTGATTGTTCAATGTGAGAATAAAACCATTAACTGATTGTTGAATGTGAGAATATCACCATTAACTGATTGTTGAATGTGAGAATATCACCATTAACTGATTGTTGAATGTGAGAATATCACCATTAACTGATTGTTGAATGTGAGAATATCACCATTAACTGATTGTTCAATGTGAGAATATCACCATTAACTGATTGTTAAATGTGAGAATAAAACCATTAACTGATTGTTAAATGTGAGAATATCACCATTAACTGATTGTTCAATGTGAGATATCCCCATTAACTGATTGTTCAATGTGAGAATATCACCATTAACTGATTGTTCAATGTGAGAATATCACCATTAACTGATTGTTCAATGTGAGAATATCACCATTAACTGATTGTTCAATGTGAGAATATCACCATTAACTGATTGTTGAATGTGAGAATATCACCATTAACTGATTGTTCAATGTGAGAATATCACCATTAACTGATTGTTCAATGTGAGAATAAAACCATTAACTGATTGTTGAATGTGAGAATATCACCATTAACTGATTGTTGAATGTGAGAATATCACCATTAACTGATTGTTGAATGTGAGAATATCACCATTAACTGATTGTTGAATGTGAGAATATCACCATTAACTGATTGTTCAATGTGATAATATCACCATTAACTGATTGTTCAATGTGAGAATATCACCATTAACTGATTGTTCAATGTGAGAATATCACCATTAACTGATTGTTCAATGTGAGAATATCACCATTAACTGATTGTTCAATGTGAGAATATCACCATTAACTGATTGTTCAATGTGAGAATATCACCATTAACTGATTGTTGAATGTGAGAATATCACCATTAACTGATTGTTCAATGTGAGAATATCACCATTAACTGATTGTTCAATGTGAGAATAAAACCATTAACTGATTTTTGAATGTGAGAATATCACCATTAACTGATTGTTGAATGTGAGAATATCACCATTAACTGATTGTTGAATGTGAGAATATCACCATTAACTGATTGTTGAATGTGAGAATATCACCATTAACTGATTGTTGAATGTGAGAATATCACCATTAACTGATTGTTCAATGTGAGAATATCACCATTAACTGATTGTTGAATGTGAGAATATCACCATTAACTGATTGTTCAATGTGAGAATATCACCATTAACTGATTGTTCAATGTGAGAATATCACCATTAACTGATTGTTAAATGTGAGAATATCACCATTAACTGATTGTTAAATGTGAGAATATCACCATTAACTGATTGTTAAATGTGAGAATATCACCATTAACTGATTGTTAAATGTGAGAATATCACCATTAACTGATTGTTAAATGTGAGAATATCACCATTAACTGATTGTTCAATGTGAGAATAAAACCATTAACTGATTTTTGAATGTGAGAATATCACCATTAACTGATTGTTGAATGTGAGAATATCACCATTAACTGATTGTTGAATGTGAGAATATCACCATTAACTGATTGTTGAATGTGAGAATATCACCATTAACTGATTGTTCAATGTGAGAATATCACCATTAACTGATTGTTCAATGTGAGAATATCACCATTAACTGATTGTTGAATGTGAGAATATCACCATTAACTGATTGTTCAATGTGAGAATATCACCATTAACTGATTGTTCAATGTGAGAATATCACCATTAACTGATTGTTAAATGTGAGAATATCACCATTAACTGATTGTTAAATGTGAGAATATCACCATTAACTGATTGTTAAATGTGAGAATATCACCATTAACTGATTGTTAAATGTGAGAATATCACCATTAACTGATTGTTAAATGTGAGAATATCACCATTAACTGATTGTTAAATGTGAGAATATCACCATTAACTGATTGTTAAATGTGAGAATATCACCATTAACTGATTGTTCAATGTGAGAATATCACCATTAACTGATTGTTAAATGTGAGAATATCACATTCATCATTCACGGATTGCTCAATATGAGAATATCCCAGTTCACGGATTCTTCAGTTTGGGAGTATTACAGTACACTGATTGTGTAGAAACTTTGAAAAGCAGAACCGAGGCTCAATGGCCTACGGTCAATGATAGCACCGGTCATTTCCAACAAGTCTGGCTTTCCTCCACACCCCCCCCCCCCCCACGCCCCGACCAGATAACTGCAGTCATCCCCATCACGTCTGCTACACGAGTAAATTGACTCGTGGAATGTTGACCCAGTTAATGGGTGATACTGGTGCCTGTTTGTTCATTATGACATCTCGTGTACCCTCCCTCTACCGAGATGGTATCTTTGACATACCACATAGCTCGTGGGATTCCAGACACACCATTAACCAGCCATATTGTACAACATCAGACAGTCTAATATCTGTGGATTCGCACATTTCTCTCACAACTCCATTACTTACTCCGGATCTCAAACACTGACTTTGGCATCTTTGGTGCCCCGGGGGTGGGGTGGGGGTGGGGTGTGGACTCAGTAAAAAAAGACTAGTGTGCACCAAGCTGGTTGCTGCACCCCCTCCTGCCCCATCATGTTGATATCACAGTTTGGGATGAATCAAGCGAGTATCAGCAAACACCGATATCTGTTGCTTTGAAAAAAAGTTAAAATAAAGTATTCACTGCTGAGCTGTGACGAGTATGTTAAGAGAATAGCAAGAAACCATCAAGACTAACAAAATCTAAACGTCAAGTATCAAAGGGACTTATATAGTAATATCAGTCTACTAGAACAAAGGTAAATGAATCAATTTTAATTGTTTGAGGAAAATAAATGGGTATAAACGTTTGTTGGTCATCTGAAATACTTAACATTTTAATTTACAAATTGAACGTATTTCCTTTCTATCAAGCTCACGTGATCAATATTTACAGGAATGATACGGGGAAGTAATCACAAATAAATCATTTCAAAATTCTTTGGGAAGAAAGAAGTAACTTAATTTCTTATTCAAGAAGGCCTTCAGGTTATGTAAGCTTCAAAAATTGTATATTGTCCCCATACGACCACTGATATGATCCCCATAACACCACTGATATGGCCCCCATAAAACCACTGATATGACCCCCATAAAGCCACTGATATGGCCCCCATAAAACCACTTATATGGCCCCCATAAAACCACTGATGTGGCCCCTCCATAAAACCACTGATATGACCCCATAAAACCACTGATATGACCCGCATAAACCACTGATATGATCCCCATAAAAACACTGATATGAGCCCCCATAAAACCACTGATATGAGCCCCCATAAAACCACTGATATGAGCCCCCATAAAACCACTGATATGAGCCCAATAAAACCACTGCCATCACACACAAAAACGGGGCAAAAACCCACGAAAAGTGAACATAAATAAAAAAAATGTACAAAAAAGATCATTAAATCAACATTATGTGATTTTTTAACAAGTAGTTGTGGCAATCGTCCTGTGTGACTACGGTATACCTTGTACGCAATCTGAGATAACAAGGCGCCTAGACCAGACTTCCAGTTATTTCACTTACTCTAAGCCTAATAAGCTTGGGAGAAAAGAGCAAGTAAAAAGTCATTGGTATACAATGGCATCAGTGGCGTAAGAAGGGGATTCAGTGAAGGGGCGGTCAGCCCTGGGTGGCACCCTTTAACCCTTATATTGAGGGGAGGTATTTTCGGGAAGCTGCGAGGTATTTTGTTCTTGGAGAGGTGGCGGCAAGAACCATGGCCCACCCAGGGCGGCACTAACCCAACTTACGCCACTGGTTGGCATGTTAAAACGTTGGGTTTATATTAGCCCTACAGTCGTTTTGATCTCAACACTAATATACACTGACTCGTGCATAGTTTGGACGTAATGGGGTTTAAGGAAGGGGAGAAAGGGGAGGAATGGTAGTTTGGGGGGGGGACTCTCAAAGCTTGTGAGGTGGGGCGCAGGACTTACTGCACTTTACCTGAGGTTGGAATAATAACGAGTCAGAGAAATGAGGACGGTCTGGAAACCTAGGCGAGAAAAGACAAAAATGTTCAAATCCCTGGACAACAAATAGAATGAGTACTGAGGAGACCATGTAAGAGTATCGATACGACAAGTATAGATTATGTATGAGTACTGAGACGAGGCCATGTAAGAGTATGGATACGACAAGTATAGATTATGTATGAGTACCGAGACGAGACCATGTAAGAGCATCGATACGACTAGTATAGATTATGTATGAGTACTGAGACGAGGCCATGTAAGAGTATCGATACGACAAGTATAGATTATGTATGAGACGAGAAATAAATTCTAAGTTAAACCGCTATTGCTTATAAAATAGCTTTCTTTAGTTCTCCGTAACTTCGGAATGAAAGTTTATAGAGAGAAAGTCCTTTTATCAGGAATTAATCTGCTGATCAAACTGTCGTTATTCACGTATGGCCAAGCCTGGTCTACTGAAGTGAAATGATGTACAGTGTAAATAAATGCTACACGCTGGTTAACTTAGTGTTTTACTCGGTATTCGGCAACCCTACCACTTTGCATCTATCACTCAAGCACTTCAGTAACAACCAGACATCCAACAGCCTGACATACTACCAGTAACCGCCAGACATCCAACAGCCTGACATACTACCAGTAACCGCCAGACATCCAACAGCCTGACATACTACCAGTAACCGCCAGACATCCAACAGCCTGACATACTACCAGTAACCGCCAGACATCCAACAGCCTGACATACTACCAGTAACCGCCAGACATCCAACAGCCTGACATACTACCAGTAACCGCCATACATCCAACAGCCTGACATACTACCAGTAACCGCCAGACATCCAACAGCCTGACATACTACCAGTAACCGCCAGACATCCAACAGCCTGACATACTACCAGTAACCATAAGACATCCAACAGCCTGACATACTACTAGTAACCACAAGACATCCAACAGCCTGACAGTGTGCCCACTATTTTTAAACCATAGGATCGCCCTCCCAAATCATATTTGAGTCGAGGACTACAACCACACCACAGATTGCAGCTTAATGACAAATAATTACGATTTAAAAATATTGATCCACTGCAAGAGTAGTAGTAATTCAGTAATACAAATGTGTTCGTTTTTTCCAATGTAACATGACTAGGCAAATGTTTGGATGTAAAATGTGTAGAGATAAACCCTTAGTCATAAAATCGATCCGTCACAAAACCATTTACAACTTTATTCTGTGGGAGTTGACAGTAGGGTTGTTAACCCTTAATATCGCTTATTAAAATTTTTAAACAGTTAATATTATCCATTATTTATTTTTTTGGGGGTGGGAGTGAAAATGGTTAATGATTTTACCGGATCCAGTTGTCAACCGGTTAAAAAAGGTCAGACTGACATATTTTCAAGATGGAAGGCAGCAATGAATTTTTTGTTTATATCGTTAACGCCTGCTAAGACAAAGTAACCATCCATTTCATTCAAAGAGCAGTCATCTATTTTTCGAAACGCCCGAGCAGTTAGACATTCAACATTCTCGATTTCTACAAAAATTATATAAACAATTAAAACAATTTATATTATTTGATTACCGTTTTGTAAAAATCAACATCCGGTTATAGGTTTGATAAAAAAATTATTAATTAAAAAAAAAATCCTTAGTTAGAAGCCTTGTGATTGTGTGTGAAATGTGATGGCATTTCACTATCTGGGAGCCTTGTGATGGCATTTCACTATCTGGGAGCCTTGTGATGGCATTTCACTATCTGGGAGCCTTGTGATGGCATTTCACTATCTGGGAGCCTTGTGATGGCATTTCACTATCTGGGCGCCTTGTGCTGACACTTCACTATCTGGGCGCATTGTGCTGGCAATTCACTCTCTAGTTTTACAAGATTGGGCTTCCAAGAAGATAAAGATAACCTCAAAGCCAGGCGGCTTCGAAGTTGAGGTTTGTTAGCCCCGAGGGCAGAGGCTGAATCTCCTGGGTGCAACGGAATCAGCATACATTTAGTCTTGAATTGAAGATAACAAAAATCAAGCCCTTCATCCATATTACCTTTATACCACCTTTTATACCACTTTTATACCACCTTTATACCACCTTTTAAACCACCTTTATACCACCTTTTATACCACCTTTATACCACCTTTTATACCACCTTTATACCACCTTTTATACCACCTTTAAACCACCTTTATACCACCTTTTAAACAACCTTTATACCACCTTTATACCACCTTTTATACCACCTTTAAACCACCTTTATATCACCCTTATAACACCTTTATACCACCTTTTATACCACCTTTATACCACCTTTTATACCACCTTTAAACCACCTTTATACCCCCTTTATACCACCTTTTATACCACCTTTATACCAACATTATACCACCTTTATACCACCTTTATACCACCTTTATACCACCTTTATATCACCCTTATAACACCTTTATACCACCTTTTATACCACCTATAAAACACCTTTAAACCACCTTTATGCCACCTTTAAACCACCTTTATACCACCTTTATACCAAATTTTATACCAAATTTTATACCACCTTTAAACCACCTTTATATCACCTTTATACCACCTTTATACCACCATTATATCACCTTTATATCACCTTTTATACCACCTTTTATTTAGTTTATAAAATCCACAGATAGGAATGGAGGTTTTCACCAGGTCTGAGCAGGCGAATTCATTCCACCATCTGTTAATCTCGCCCCTCCCCCCACCCCTTTTTTACATGCAATCTTTTCCCACGCGAGCGTTATTGTACTTGTTTCTCTTTGATTTAAGATAGCGCTTAATAAATGTCAACACGAATTCTGCAGCTCTAACAAATAAGATCTAAGTTAAGGCGGATAGACGGGAGCAAGACCTCCCCCCCCCCCGGTTGTAATTCGAGACCTACGATCCTGTTCTCAACCATTCAACAAAGACTTGACCCACTCCCGACACAATCAAGATATCGTGGGTATTGGAGACTTAGAGTTTACGCCTTTCGGTTAGCCCACAAAATGTTCACATCAACCTTTTGAAACGGTAATAAGTGTAACAAAGTATGGGAAAACCTGGGGGGGGGGGGCGGGCAGTGTAGAACGCAACAAAACAACGAACATATCGGCAGTAAGCCTAGATCAGTGAACAAACAATAAGCCTAGATCAGTGAACAAACAACAAGCCTAGATCAGTGAACAAACAGTAAGCCTAGATCAGTGAACAAACAGTAAGCCTAGATCAGTGAACAAACAGTACGCCTAGATCAGTGAACAAACAGGAAGCCTAGATCAGTGAACAAACAGTAAGCCTAGATCAGTGAACAAACAGTAAGCCTAGATCAGTGAACAAACAGTACGCCTAGATCAGTGAACAAACAGGAAGCCTAGATCAGTGAACAAACAGTAAGCCTAGATCAGTGAACAAACAGTAAGCCTAGATCAGTGAACAAACAGTTAGCCTAGATCAGTGAACAAACAGTACGCCTAGATCAGTGAACAAACAGGAAGCCTAGATCAGTGAACAAACAGTACGCCTAGATCAGTGAACAAACAGGAAGCCTAGATCAGTGAACAAACAGTACGCCTAGATCAGTGAACAAACAGGAAGCCTAGATCAGTGAACAAACAGTAAGCCTAGATCAGTGAACAAAGAACAATAAAAAGCAGAATTAATTTTTTTAAAATAACATTTATGCTGAAATGTAGTATCCGTTCGTTGTTTTGTTGCGTTCTTTTTTCAGGGTTTCCCATATTTTGTTTCACTCATTTCCATTTTTCTAAACTGATTGCCGTCTCTCCCGCTTATAAATTTTTGACCCCCCCAAAAAAATAAAAATAAATAAATAAAATAAATAAATAATTGATTTTAAAATTCCTCATACTGGGTATGCTAATACAACTCACATTGACAATAACGCTTGGGAAAATCCGACTTCGTTACTTTAACAAAAAGAATTTCCGATTACATTATTCGATGCCTTTAACTTAAAAAAAAATATGATAAACTATATATGTTTCTCAAAACTTCTTTAATGGTGAAAATTTATAACATGTTTTCAGAGTAGGATCTGGTGGACTTTTACATTTTTTTTTGGGGGGGGGGGGGAGTGGGGGTATGTTTAACCGATTCGAATATCCCCCCCCCCCCCCACACACACATTTTTTTTGGTCCTCCCCAAAGCAGATAGTGTTACTTGGATTTGGATTATCGAGTTAGTTGAATGAAGTCAACACCACTGAACTAAATTAAAAAGCGGTTTAGAAAAAAACGAAGATCTCCCGCCACTGTGTACAGTATACCTGCTGCAACTCAGCGCTTGCTGTCTTCACGAAATGCGTGCAGCTGAATTTGTTAAACCTACAACCTCACTTCACTTACCCTTCTCTTATTCTTCCCCTACTCTTCTCTTACCTTCTCTTACACTTCTTTCACCTTTCTCTTTATCTTCTCTTACCCTTCTCTTACCCGTATCTTACTATTCTCTTAATCACCCTTCTCCTACCATTCTTTTACCACTATATTACCCATCTCTTACCCTTCTCCCACACCTCTAAACCTTATCTAAAATCGGAGATACATAATTACATAAACCAGAATTGACCGTAATGGTTGTACTGACAGACGCACCGCGTATTCCCACACTGGATATTAGTTATGTAACGAACATTGTTTTCCTTCTTTTGGTAAACGTTTCGAGTATTTTCATCCCAAAAATCCCGCAGTCATATATCCGAGAATATCCCTACAGTTGTACAGTTTAAAAAAAAAACAAATTATTAGCACCATATTTTACTATGGCGTTTGAAACTGTGCGTCTTGTTTCGAAATATCATCAACCCACAAAGATGTTCAATACACACAACCAGGGTTCATGGTCGGCTGAGTTCATGTTCGCCACACAACCAGGGTTCATGGTCGGCTGAGTTCATGTTCACCACACAACCAGGGTTCATGGTCGGCTGAGTTCATGTTCACCACACAACCAGGGTTCATGGTCGGCTGAGTTCATGTTCGCCACACAACCAGGGTTCATGGTCGGCTGAGTTCAAGTTCGCCACACTACCAGGGTTCATGGTCGGCTGAGCAGCCATCTTGTGTTGTTGAGTTAACTCAAGCGTTTGCTTTTGTTAGGTCATGCAACAATTTGGTGCAGTTCTTATAAAAAAACAAATTATAGTTGGAGTCTTGTTGTAAATATGTAAAGTGAATGGGTGAAGGAGATGGGTACTCCAGCAATAACATTGTTGGGGGGAGGGGGGGTGGAGTGAGAAAAAAACCAAACGGCCTTGAACGTGAGCTCACAAAGTAATTTGTAATTCTGGCATTTTACCTGCCGTAAGCGGAAATCAGGTGTGTGTGTGATGAGCCATGGTGCAGAACTAAGGTGTTTGTGTGATTAGCCGTGTTACAGAACTAAGGTATTTGTGTGATGAAGCCATGTGACATAACTAAGGTGCTTGAGTGATGAGTGATGTGACAGAACTAAGGTTTTCGAGTGTCGAGCCATGATGCAGAACTAATGTGTTTGTGTGATGAAGCCATGTGACATAACTAAGGTGCTTGAGTGATGAGTGATGTGACAGAACTAAGGTTTTCGAGTGATGAGCCATGGTGCAGAACTAATGTGTTTGTGTGATGAGCCTTGTGACAGAACTAATGTGTTTGTGTGATGAGCCTTGTGACAGAACTAATGTATTTGTGTGATGAGCCTTGTGACAGAACTAATGTGTTTGTGTGATGAGCCTTGTGACAGAACTAATGTGTTTGTGTGATGAGCCTTGTGACAGAACTAATGTGTTTGTGTGATGAGCCTTGTGACAGAACTAATGTGTTTGTGTGATGAGCCTTGTGACAGAACTAATGTGTTTGTGTGATGAGCCATGTGACAGAACTAATGTGTTTGTGTGATGAGCCATGTTACTGCATTGAGTGACTCCATCACGACATAAGGACAGGCGGGAAAATAAACATTGTTTAAACTAACGCATTGGGGCATTACTTGTGCACTTTAAAGAATTAAACAACCCTTAAAAACAACGTTTATTGTGTAAATCCTTTATATGTAATTGTGTTTGTATCTATGTAATTGTACGTCATTTATCATTTATGTGATTGTAGCAACTGATTTTTTTTTTGGTATGGGAACGGTTGTTATCAAACTTAGTGCATGTGAAACCTGTTAGACTATAGATATATTTAAACCCAAGTACGTCACAAATACGGTGCACTTTGCAAAAAGCTGCACAATTAATATCCACATAATGCCACAAAGTAACACATGGACAAAATCGAACATTGGGGGTTATGGATGGGGGGAGTGGGGCTGAAGTTGTGAAAAGAATGCGTTGTCATTGGCAACACGTCTATGTGCCAAGTTTCAGCTCGACAGAATGACGGTAAGTGGGTCATTTAGGCTTTCGAAGATTTCGCCAAAAACCCAGAAAGAAACGTGCGAACAAAAGCGACGTTAAAATAAATGAAGTATTTTTTTTATTTTTTTTTTTAAAAGAGATGCATTTAAAGGAATCTAATGCAACGATTTCACAGTCAGGCAGGACGTCACGTAGAATGTTCATGAACAGTTTCCAGATATCAATTATTATTAATTTGCCGAGTATTCCAGTAAATCAAGTTCACAAATGAACTATTTTTTTAATATATTCTAGACAACCTAACGGTAACATAAACATATAACTAGCTTATGTCATCTCAAAATTTTTTTTTTAAAAGGTACACAATTCCACTAATAAAGACTATGTCAGACTGTTTACAGAATACTAATCTATTTTTCCAAACTCATTTTTTCTTCCAAACAGAATTACACATAGTATGTGATAAAAAAGCTATTTTATTTTATTTTACAACACATTATTTGCTTTGTAAATAAGAGATTTAAAAAAATCAAAGTTCACATTGGTGGTCTGGAGAATTAGGAGGTAGAAAACTATAAACATTCAGACACACAAACACACATTTAAACACACAAAATTTTAAAGATTTACACTTCAAGGAAAATTTTCAATGTGGCAATGCGGAATGGTTTGTTGAACTAAGGAACTAATTATATTTAAAAATGTGTGACGGATGCCCTTTTTCTGACAACCTACCGGAAGGGGAATGTCAACGATTACATAATGGGGTTCTGATACAATTGACCTGATAATATTGACCTGAAACTTTTGACCTGATACTTTTGACCTGATAATATTGACCTGATACTTTCGACCTGACACTATTTACCTGATACTTTTGACCTGATACTTTCGATCTGATAATATTGACCTGGTACTATTGACCTGATGCTATTGATCTGGTACTATTGACGTGATACTATTGACCTTATACTTTTGACCTGATACTATTAATCTGATACTTTGACCTGATACTATGGACCTGATACTATTGATCTGATACTTTTGTCCTGATACTATTGATGGCCTCAAGCTGGTCGAGGATTTAAGAGATGCAGATGTTAATGAAGCAAATAGTAGTTGCTTTGAGCGTTGTTGTTTAAATTATGTTGTTCCTTTGTCTAGAGCTAAAGGAAGATGTGGTTGGGAGTGAGGGGCGATGTGGTTGGGAGTGAGGGGTGATGTGGGTGGGAGAGAGGGACACTTTGGGTGGGAATGACGGGTGACCTGGGTGGGAGAGAGGGACACTTTGGGTGGGAGTGAGGGGCCATGTGGATGGGAGAGAGGAGCCATGTGGATGGGAGAGAGGGCCATGTGGATGGGAGAGAGGACCCATGTGGATAGGAAAGAGGTAAACATTGGAGAAGTAAAATGTACACGATTGTTGAATATTCAATGCCTTGCAGAAAAAAATATGGTCCCAGACAGTGTAAAATAAATGTATTAAATATAACCGCGACATGAAATGTTCATTGTCATTGAATGAGACGTTTGACTCCGTCTCCAAGAGACGAATGTCTAAATTCTCTGACGCAACAACGAAGACTGGAGGTGGGTTTCTTAATAGAGACCCAACCCTTTCCCATTCATCAGGACCCCCCCCCCCCCAAACCCACGGTGAACACAAGGGTAAGTAAAATGTTCTATATACCCCTGGAGCCAACACTGCGCGTGTGTCGTGGGGTGCCAACAATGATAAGTCGAGGAAAGGCTGCCTCCTGAGAGGAAATACGACAGAGTTTTCATAGCGGTACTTGTCCCTGTAATAAGGACAAATGTCCCATACGTGTGTGGCGTTCTCATCGTAAAAAAAAAATACCATATTAACATTTAGCATCTGTTTTAAAAAGATGATAGTGAAAATGTATATCAGACTCTTTGAATTGAAACTCGTTTTCCAAATCGAATTTACATGTCTTGTATATGTATATGTACATGTCTATCTATGTACATGTCTTATATGAGTCAATATTTACGCAATGTTAAAAAAAAATAATCACTTGCTGCATAATATCATGGGATGCTTTCGTCAAGAAATAAAAAAAATCATTCTGAACCATAATAATTGAAAAAAATACGCTAGCAAGTTGCCCCAAAATCAAAGAATACTTGAGTTATATTGCTGTGGTGAATTAACGTTTCATTGCACCCTCCATTCATGTAAGTTCTTGACACAAAAGGGTGCAAGGAATGTATCTCGGAACAGGGCGCCGTGGTGGATTCTCTACTTCGCTCCCACCGGTGGATGTATCCACTCGATTGACAGTCGTCTATTTTATAAGTCTCCGCTAACACTGCGCGTGTGTCGTGGGGTGCCAACAATGATAAGTCGAGGAAAGGCCGCCTCCTGAGAGGAAATACGACAGAGTTTTCATAGCGGTACTTGTCCCTGTAATAAGGACAAATGTCCCATAGGTGTGTGGCGTTCTCATCGTAAAAAAATATGTCCAGAAAAGGCCACTTCCAAGGGAGATTCGGGATGGGATCAGAGTGGGATGAAAATAGCTTCCAGTAGCATCGTTGATGGAAGTTCAGGACGAAGTCTGGTGAGACTTTAGAGAATATTTGCTTGATTAAAGGCCTCAGCGAGACCGGCACAATGACATCCAGGTCATCATCCCAAGGAATTGGGCCATGATGTCTGTAGGAGCCGAGCAGTGTTCCGCCGTACAAGAAATAGGTCAAGTTATGATCTGTCATTAATTTATCGAAAATGAAGAACAGTTCCCGGAAACGTTTTTCTAGAACGCTGTTGTCGCGTGACCTAAAATAAATCTGTAGAGGTAATTTGGAACTTTGGAGTGGACGTTGTATAGAGTGCAAGCTTATCTTGTGCCTGTTAGGAATTGTTACATTGTAGTTTTTTTTAAAAGGTGATAATCTGCCCGATTCCAAGCCATTGTTGAAAGCCATCACTGCGACACCGGAAGAGGAAGTGTGTCCATTATTTAAAAGAGACTGTTTAGAACTGATTAAAACGGACTGATTGGTCAAAATATCTTTTGTAGTGACGGTGTACAGATCAGGCGCCACAAATAAGTAGAGCAAGAAGACCGTGTGCACGAGTGCCAGACCCGCGAATAAAGCCGGCTTGTTCAGTCTCTTGACCTCTCGCAGACCGACGACTGATACGGCCATGGTCTTCATGGCGACTTGGAGCATACGCCTCGATCAGAACAAAGAGCACCTGTAAAAGAAAAATAAATGTTCTGATTTAATCGGAGGGAAGAATAGACCTGGTTTGTACGTTTGATGCCATGCCTTGACAGCATGCGATGAAAAAGGGATGCTGTTAAAAAAAAAGTGTTTCGGGGTGGATTTATAACAAGGTTGGGCAACCATTGTTTCGCGTGCCAGGAGTGGCACATAAATTACATTTTTTTCCCATCACATGAAGTTATTACCTTTAAATATATTATTATCCAACGTCCATGATTAACGTGTACATTTCAACTATATAAAAAATAAATTTTGAGACTACAAAACTATAACAATATCTATATTATTGCTATAAACGCTGAATATATCGTAATAAGCAATAATAAAATAAAACAATCCTTTGACAAGGCCCCATGGCAAGGCCATCTGTGCAGTGGCGTAGGTAGGGGTTGTGGAATGGATGGGGATTTGACACCAAGGCGGCAATATTTTCTTCTTTATATTGAAAAGGGGGGGGGGGCGTCACTTTCTGCCAAGAGCAAAGTTTTTTTTCTTTTCCTCTTGGAAACCGGGAGGCTACAAAATCTTGGCCCTCCCTGGTGGCATTAATCCTAGCCACGCCACTGCAAATACGTCTGCGGTATAATGAACGTTCAGTTGTTGATTCATGAAGTTTGTTATTTGAGTTTTCCATTTTTTTTTCTTTTTGTATTTTAGCGATTCTCGACCCAGTCAGTTTGGTTGTTCCAAGTACATAAATTAGCAATATATATTCCCCCCAAAGTTTCGGTCGACATGAGGGAACATGCTGAACATAAAAATGTCACTTTGAGCACGAAGACTTGGATAGGTTCCCCTTCCCTTGGGAGCAATGTGACAGAATAATAGTTGGTGTATTGTGATCTATAGCGTGTGCGTAGAGTCGCTTGTGAGCAATGTGACAGAATAAGAGTTGATGTATTGTGATCTATAGCGTGTGCGTAGAGTCGCTTGATGAGAACGGGGAGAAATTACAGCACAGAGAACTAGAGATTGTAAAGACAAGAATGAGTCTCACGTCGGTTTGGCGGAGAAAATAAGAGGTACTGTAGATAAAAGGTACTGTGAGATAAGATGTACTTTAAGATAAGAGGTACTGTGAAATAAGAGCTTCTATGAGATAAGAGGTAGTGTGAGATAAGAGGTACTGTGAGATAAGAAGTAATTTTTTATAAGAGGAACTTTGAGAAAAAAGGTACTTTGATATAAGAGGTAAAAATTTGCTTTCAAATTAGTGAAAAAGTATCTATAACAATTTATAAGAGGTAATATGAGATAAGAGATACTTTGAGATAAGAGGTAATATGAGATAAGATGTACTATGAGATAAGAGGTAATATGAGATAAGAGGTACTGTGAGATAAGAGATTGTAGCGAATGGAATGTTTAAATGATAAAAAGATAGAAATTGTAAAAATTCGATGTGTTCTTGACACAAATCTAAAGAATATTCTAGAATCATAAATACCCTGACACGTGGATTCTTCAGAGATCATTGCTGACACGAATGAACAAAAGTAAAGACCCGTCAGTGTCGTCATAGATAAAATACCGAAAATTCCAAGGCAGAATGCAGAATTTATTCGTTTCCGTAACCCCCTAAGAACAAGGTGCACAAAGACATCGGGCATGTCTAAACATTTGTGCTGGTACTCAGGCCGATGTTAGTAGCTTGTAAACTAGTTTTCCCCCTGCCAGCACTCGCAGGCCTTTCGGAATGAATTAAGTCAATTAAAGGAATTAATTAGCCCTATTTCCGAGTTCTGTGATTTGGGATCTTTCACCAATCCACTCCTGATAGGTGCTCGCACGTGGAAACAAAATCTAATTGGTTCAGGTTTGTGCTGATTACACAATTCTTACACGGGGTTCCACGTGTAGTGAAAATATACCAGTTAGCGTTTACCTGTAACACATGTCTAGTCTACTTAAGTATTATGTTATCTTCCTCCATTTTCTAACATATGTTTGCGCCTCATAGTGTTATAGTTACTTGCTCCTCATGTTGTTATACTTACTCCCATTGGAATTACACTTACGTCTCGAGTTGTTACACTTGCTCCCCACGTTGTTATAAATTACTCCGTTTGGTCTTACACTTACGCCTCGTGTTGTTACACTTGCTACACATGGTGTTTTACTTACTCCCCTTGGTGTTACACTTGCGTCTCGGGTTGTTGCACTGGCGCCTTATTGCGTTACACTAACGCCTCATTGCGTTACACTTGCGCTTTATGGGTTTGTAAGTGTACTTACATAATACTTAAGTCAACTATAAGCGTCCAACTCCTGTCGTATGTTTCAAAAAGCGATTAAGTGGAGGAAAGGCTTAAAGAGTAATGCATAAGTTGTTGTTTTGCTTTTAAAACAGTGAAAAAAGTATCTATAACTATTTATAACAAAGTCCTCCCTGGTCCATTGTTAGGCTCTTCCCCCCCCCCCGTTAGTATCCGCCTCCAGAGAAAATCATACCCTGAAGTTATAGTAATGGCTCGTGTACCCTGACATGGTTATCAGCCTCTGAGACAATCGTACCATGATGTTAGAGTAATGGCTGGTGTACCCTGACATGCTTATCAGCCTCTGAGACAATCGTACCATGATGTTAGAGTAATGGCTCGTGTACCCTGACATACTTATCAGCCTCTGAGACAATCGTACCGTGATGCTAGAGCAGTGGTTCTCAACCTTTCTAATGCCGCGACCCTTTTATTACAGGTCCTCACGTTGTGGCGACCCCAACTACAACATTATTTTCGTTGATACTTTAAAACTGTAGTGTATCTGTGTTTTCAGATGGTTTTGGGCGACCCCTGTGAAACGGTCCCCACAGGTTGATAACCGCTGTGCTAGAGTAATGGCTTGTGTACCCTGACATGCTATGCAAGCCAAGATCACTCATGGCGGTAAACTTATCAAGGCGACGCCGAACGCTTGATGTGGCTCAACAATTCAGCAAGCCGTTGCCATTTTGTGGATGGTACTGATGATTTGACTAACAAGCACTAGCGTAGGAAAGGTTGGGTGGGGGGGGGGGGCTGCCGGTCCCGGTTGGGTGGAGGGGGCAGCCGGTGCCGGTTAGGTGGAGAGGGCAGCCGGTCCCGGCTGGGTGGAGGGGGGCAGCCGGTCCCGGTTGGTTGGAGGGGGCAGCCGGTCCCGGTTGGGTGGAGGGGGCAGCCGGTCTCGGGTGGCACATTTTTCGTCGTACTGAGAGTGGCATTTTCGGCCTACTGCAGATTTTTTTTATGGGGAAGGGGCGGGAAAAAATGAACACGCGCTACGCCACTGGTAACGAGCAATAAATAATACGAATGTTTTATTTGCACGCGTTTTATATCCGACTGAAGTGTTGTACACTCTAATGTAAAAATATGCATTGCCCTGTTGTTGAGCTGGACACACCGGTGTGTATACTTATATATTGAGCCCCTCACTCGAATGATTCCTAATTCGGTCAGTTTATCCCTAGTTGATGTCATTTCCTTATCCCTAGTTGATGTCATTTCCTTATCCCTAGTTGATGTCATTTCCTTATCCCTAGTTGATGTCATTTCCTTATCCCTAGTTGATGTCATTTCCTTATCCCTAGTTGGTGTCATTTCCTTATCCCTAGTTGGTGTCATTTCCTTATCCCTAGTTGATATCATTTCCTTATCCCTAGTTGATGTCATTTCCTTATCCCTTCCTTTCTTTGTTGAAAAGTCTATGGTCAAAATTATGACGGATTCAAATTTATTTTTTTTAAAATTTAAGTGTTCGTTAAATATGGTTTTAAAAAATATTTGTCTAAGATTCGACGCCATGATATCAACGGACTAGGTAATATTTCAACTTTATTTATTTTTATTTAGCCGTTCTTTCCATAATGAGTTGTGTCTTCAGCGAAAACGTCTTGTTTCTTTAAGCAAAATAAAATGCTTGGTTGTTGTTTTAAAAAAAAAAATGTATATCTCTACTACGATGCAAATATTGTCATTCATAAACTGTTCAAAGCAAAACTCCTCAACTGTTGTCTAGACAGGACACTGAAAGTCATGGGATTATGATAACAAACAGTGCAAAAGGACACACACACACACACACACACACAATTTCTCTAGAACAGTGGTTCTCAACCCTTTAATGCCGCGACCTTTTAATACAGTTCGTCTTGTTGTGGCGACCCCCAGCCACAAAATTATTTTCGTTGCTACTTCATAAATGTTGAGTATATGTGTTTTCCGATGGTCTTAGGCGACCCCTAGGAAAGGGTCTTTCGACCCCCCAAAGGGGTCGTGACCCACAGGTTGAGAACCGCTGATCTAGAATGACATTTCAAATATTACCAGGGTTCCATTAGAGTTCCCTCTGTGTTGCAGTCAATGAGACATGGGGGGGGGGGGGCATAGATGCTACAGTCACTCCGTTACACCACAGCAGCAAGCACTGTCCACATGTAAGGAAATAATAGTTTCATCACCACGTCTGTACCGCATCACGTTTGATATATACGTCATTCCGCGAAGTGGCGGACACTGAGAGAGCACCCCTTACTCCACGTGAAGGTAAACGCAGATTTGTACGTCTGCGCCCACCGTCTGCAGTTCACCGTCAGCGATGGCGAGCGGCGGAAGGATAGCCTAAACCGTTTTTACCAGCAGACTCATGGTTATGTAAACATTGCCCCCCCCCCCCCCAACCACCACGTCTGCTTTCACATAAGGTTAGGATTAGATGCGATATGTAATAATTTATATCTTGGCGTAGAATTTCCACTGATGCACTGGTAGAGATAAGCATTACTGTACACGGCTGATGTTGAAGCCAACCGCTGTGTAATAATAACGCCGCTACATATGAAAATGCCTACTCATTATAATTTGCTCGTCTCAGGTTTACAAACAGACATACACAGATATTTTTCCTGAGGCTCATAGATATTTAAAATATTGAAAATTATTGAGATTTTTCTTTTGGACAGGTGTAACGAGGCAAGAGACAAGAGCAAAGATAAGAGTCAAGAGGCAATAGCTAAGAAACAAAAGCCACGTGACAAGAAACAAAAGTCAAGAGCCAAGAGCCAAGAGACAGGAGCCAAGAGACAAGAGCCAAGAAACAAGAAACAAAAGGAAAGAGACAAGAAACAAAAGACAAGAGCCAACAGACAAGTGACAAGAGACAGGAAATTCCAGCAAAAACGGCAAATCTATTGGATTCCTTGCTATTACTCTTTATAAAGATGAAATTTGTCTTCAACTGATATATGTCATGTCAAACACTGGTTGTTTTTGAATTATTTAAAAAAATAAAGCATACTTTTAGGCAGGGAAGTACACATATGTGTTAAATGTTCGCTATTAGACAAAACATTTAACATATTTTAAAACTTGAGCAACATTTTCGAACGTTTTGCCCGTGAAAATATTAACAAATAATCATGTGTTGCCTAATATAATAATATGTGGGTGGGGGGTGCCAATATAGGGGGGCTAAAACATTAACACATGTTTAAACATTTTATTTTGAAATGTAACCCCGCAGCTTTAAAAGTGTAAAGATGTTCCTTTCTCATCACGGTGCCCCGGGATCTAAAGCTTTCCAAAAAACAAACATGAAAGCTGAGCAATACGTCACAATCAATAGACTCGCCGATTATTTAAGTGTATGCTCTTCAAGCTAAATACATTTCGTCAGCGTTTCTCAAACTTCCTCAAGGAACTTGCCTCTTGCATATCGACGTATGGAACCCACACTGCCCCACTAACACCCCCCCCACACACACACACTTTGATTGGCGCGTATCATCCCATCCCCCGTGCAGCTTTTTGGATCTGGAGATCCGGAATCAAAGGAAAGGCATCATAAAAAACAGTAAAGGGCAGAAGGGCACATGCCAAATGGCTATTTGATCTGAATGAGGATGAAGAACAAAGATGAGTTGACTTCTAAAAAGTGTCTAGAGATTAAAATGTAGGACCGGTAACTAAAGTGTGTTGTTCGTGGTCCCCAAAAACACATCAACTATCGTGTAATGTGTAGGCTTAAATAGACATTTTATCGAACAGTTGGCGTCTTTAGTATTTAGAGCATTTTCATAAATGAAAATAATAAGGGCCAGAAAAAATGTTTTTTGGTACGTAATTATTTTCTTCTTTGAGTAAGTATACATAAATAAACGTTGACTTGATGGGATTGTATTCATGTGAGTAAATATTAAAATAGGACGATCGTAAATGACGAAATGAACAAAATATTAGAACTCTATAAAATCATGAAAAACAAATTTCTCAATATAAGTGTTTAATAGGCAAAGTTACCCCTTGAGGCAAAGTCACCCCTTGAGGCAAAGTCACCCATTGAGGCAAAGTCACCCATAGTGGCAAAGTCAATCCATTGAGGCAAAGTCACCCACTGAGGCAAAGTCACCCTCGAGGCAAAATCACCCACTGTGGCAAAGTCACCCACTGAGGCAAAGTCACCCACTGTGGCAATGTCACCCACTGAGGCAAAGTCACCCTCGAGGCAAAGTCACCCACTGAGGCAAAGTCACATTCGAGGCAAAGTCACCCATTTTGGCAAAGTCACCCACTGTGGCAAAGTCACCCACTGAGGCAAAGTCACCCATTTTGGCAAAGTCACCCACTGTGGCAAAGTCACCCACTGAGGCAAAGTCACCATAGAGGCAAAGTCACCCATTTTATCAAAGTCACCCACTGAGGCAAAGTCACCCTCGAGGCAAAGTCACCCATTTTGGCAAAGTCACCCACTGTGGCAAATTCACCCCATTTCACGGTACTTACGGTCGTAATTTTATCTTAGCTCTGAATACTCATTTGTTGAAATTTACTTTTAAAGAAATATATAACGTATAGAACTAATTCAATTTAACAAAAATTAATGTGAAATGTTCAGTCAAACAGACAGCTGTTTAAAGAAATATATAACGTATAGAACTAATTCAATTTAACAAAAATTAATGTGAAATGTTCAGTCAAACAGACAGCTGTTTAAAGAAATATATAACGTATAGAACTAATTCAATTTAACAAAAATTAATGTGAAATGTTCAGTCAAACAGACAGCTGTTTAAAGAAATATATAACGTATAGAACTAATTCAATTTAACAAAAATTAATGTGAAATGTTCAGTCAAACAGACAGCTGTTTAAAGAAATATATAACGTATACAACTAATTCAATTTAACAAAAATTAATGTGAAATGTTCAGTCAAACAGACAGCTGTTTAAAGAAATATATAACGTATACAACTAATTCAATTTAAAAAAAATTAATGTGAAATTTTCAGTCAAACAGACAGCTGTTTAAAGAAATATATAACGTATACAACTAATTCAATTAAAAAAAATTAATGTGAAATGTTCAGTCAAACAGACAGCTGTTTAAAGAAATATATAACGTATACAACTAATTCAATTTAAAAAAAATTAATGTGAAATGTTCAGTCAAAAAGACAGCTGTTTAAAGAAATATATAACGTATAGAACTAATTCAATTTAAAAAAAATTAATGTGAAATGTTCAGTCAAACAGACAGCTGTTTAAAAAAATATATAACGTATAGAACTAATTCAATTTAACAAAAATTAATCTGAAATGTTCAGTCAAACAGACAGCTGTTTAAAGAAATATATAACGTATAGAACTAATTCAATTTAACAAAAATTAATGTGAAATGTTCAGTCAAACAGACAGCTGTTTAAAGAAATATATAACGTACAGAACTAATTCAATTTAACAAAAATTAATGTGAAATGTTCAGTCAAACAGACAGCTGTTTAAAGAAATATATAACGTATAGAACTAATTCAATTTAAAAAAAAGTAATGTGAAATGTTCAGTCAAACAGACAGCTGTTTAAAAAAATATATAACGTATAGAACTAATTCAATTTAACAAAAATTAATGTGAAATGTTCAGTCAAACAGACAGCTGTTTAAAGAAATATATAACGTATAGAACTAATTCAATTTAAAAAAAATTAATGTGAAATGTTCAGTCAAACAGACAGCTGTTTAAAGAAATTCGTCTGTACTTCACAAAACTCATTTTCATTCTTGATCTCTCCTTTTAGTCTTGACACTGTATGAACTGGTTCTGGGAGATCCAGTTTTTAGAATTCAATCATGGTGTTATAAGCGTATCGTATACTTTTCATTCATCTTATCCGGGGAATGCGCTTAAGTTAATCCCAAGTTGGGCAGCGCTATTAGGGGTGTGGCTAACTAAAAATAGTCTCCCTTGACCTCGATTACAACTAGCAAAAAATCGATGGTCTGTATTGTTATTAGAAATCTGTAGAATTTTGTAGAAATATCGAGAACGGAATACAACTTCGTAAATCTGTTCTAGAAGTATCTATGAAACATGCTATATGAGCGCCTAGAGAGAGAGAGAGAAAAGAAAGAGGACGAGAGATCTTTGGAGCGTGTGCTATTTTTGCTATATATCTTTGCTACGAGACAGAGATTTGTTTACTGCTTGTGTGTAGATTCCTTTTCCTCGTTGTACCTTTTTTTTTTACAACATTGTATCTTCTTCAACATTGCACCGGTACAAGCCAATCATTATAATGTAAGTCAATAGGCGAATAGCTTTAATTATATTTCCTTTTGATTTTGTAATTTACAATTACCACAATAAAACTATTAGCTATAATTAGCCCTGGTTCGTATTCTTTGTTATGGGATTTTACATATGGTATCGTCTTTTGTTGTGTACTGTTTTAGAGCGAGCCATTTCATTAAATAAGAAGAGATTGCATTCTCTAATCTTTCAACGGTACGTAACAATAGCAGACCTGTTTAATCTTACGATTTTGGCGTACAATGTACGATTTTGAGGTGTGCACATTATATATACTGTATGTTTAATTTTGACTTTTAAAATTATGTATTGAACGATTTTGTGATGATATCGTACGCTTTTAAGAGTTTGAGGGTAAACAGGTCTGCAATAGATATTTTACTGTACTTTCGTCTGATAATCTACTTCCTGTCGCGTTGTATGAGGTCTTTCTGTTTTGTTTTGTGTTCCCGGAAGAAGTGCGAAACGCTTGTTTTATTGTCTTGTTTTATGTTATGCAATCGGCGACATATCTTATTCTTTATTATAGTTTTAACGTTTCAATGTTTTAATGTTTTATATGCATTGTCATCCTCATTCTTCGTTACATTTAGTAATAAAATCTGCAACTTTCACTAAATTTCTTATGTTCTGTCTAGTAGCACACACACAAAAATACAGGGGCTTTATTTCATTTTATTTTTAAAAAGTGTGAGTGTGTGTGGGGGGGGGGGGGACTAAAATTAATTTGGTCGGCTTGTTAAGTATTTATTACTGGAGGCGCCACGGTACATAGCAACTTAAATAAAAGCCTGCAAATTAGAGGGGGGGGGGCGTAAATGACGTCCCTGAAACCACAAAGAACAAATAATAAAATAACAACAACAACAAAAAAAACAGCTGCCATTCTGTCTCCACAGTCATCCGGGCACTTTACGCCCCTGAGAGAGCTTTCCCTCTCACCATACATTGATATAATATACTCATTCATTCCGCTCCCCGCTGCTCTCCCCTGCACGTGTTCACGGTTAAAACCTTCATTCGCAACCCTCAGAAATGGCTATAAAAATAATTGACGGAAAAACGTGGTTTAAAAAAATATAAGATAACACTAGCTGCCGTTGTTTCTTACTTTATCGACCATTAAGTACCCGGCGCACACAGACTACTCCAGTGATGTTTAGTCCTGTTTTCAAACACCCCCCCCCCCCCCAGAAACCCTCTTCTGAGTCAATCTTACCTTTTCAACAAAGTTTAAAATAAAGAAACCTCAACGAAGTAGAGCAGAAATACTGGTGCGAAGACAGCGTAGTGAATGCACATAAATTAATGGAAAAAATTCACGAAGAACGAAACACTGACGTTAATATTAACTTGGGAGATTTTAAAAAAAAAGAAAGAAATACATCCAACCATCTAAGAAACACAACTTTCTATCTCAGGCCTGCAACATTCAAACTGGCATCTTGAGTTACAGTTACTGGCTGGTGACACACATTGACGTCAACATTGTCTTCCTCAACACGATGGCTTAGATGGGAATTGCATGTAGGCGGTTTTTTTTTGCTCTCCTTTTCATTAGAGCAACATTATTGTCATGCTGTGTGTAAAAATGGGGACATAAGTGAACATATGGTAGGTGTATTGAGCAAATGGTAGGTGTATTGAGCAAATGGTAGGTGTATTGAGCAAATGGTAGGTGTATTGAGCAAATGGTAGGTGTATTGAGCAAATGGTAGGTGTATTGAGCAAATGGTAGGTGTATTGAGCAAATGGTAGGTGTATCGAACAAATGGTAGGTGTATCGAACAAATGGTAGGTGTGTTGAACATATGGTAGGTGTATTGAGCAAATGGTAGGTGTATTGAGCAAATGGTAGGTGTATTGAGCAAATGGTAGGTGTATTGAGCAAATGGTAGGTGTATTGAGCAAATGGTAGGTGTATTGAGCAAATGGTAGGTGTATTGAGCAAATGGTAGGTGTATCGAACAAATGGTAGGTGTATCGAACAAATGGTAGGTGTGTTGAACATATGGTAGGTGTATTGAGCAAATGGTAGGTGTATTGAGCAAATGGTAGGTGTATTGAGCAAATGGTAGGTGTATTGAGCAAATGGTAGGTGTATTGAGCAAATGGTAGGTGTATCGAACAAATGGTAGGTGTATCGAACAAATGGTAGGTGTGTTGAACATATGGTAGGTGTATTGAGCAAATGGTAGGTGTATTGAACAAATGGTAGGTGTATTGAGCAAATGGTAGGTGTATTGAGCAAATGGTAGGTGTATCGAACAAATGGTAGGTGTATCGAACAAATGGTAGGTGTATTGAGCAAATGGTAGGTGTATCGAACAAATGGTAGGTGTATTGAACAAATGGTAGGTGTATCGAACAAATGGTAGGTGTATCGAACAAATGGTAGGTGTATCGAACAAATGGTAGGTGTGTCGAACAAATGGTAGGTGTATTGAGCAAATGGTAGGTGTATTGAGCAAATGGTAGGTGTATTGAGCAAATGGTAGGTGTATTGAGCAAATGGTAGGTGTATTGAGCAAATGGTAGGTGTATTGAGCAAATGGTAGGTGTATTGAGCAAATGGTAGGTGTATCGAACAAATGGTAGGTGTATCGAACAAATGGTAGGTGTGTTGAACATATGGTAGGTGTATTGAGCAAATGGTAGGTGTATTGAACAAATGGTAGGTGTATTGAGCAAATGGTAGGTGTATTGAGCAAATGGTAGGTGTATCGAACAAATGGTAGGTGTATCGAACAAATGGTAGGTGTATTGAGCAAATGGTAGGTGTATCGAACAAATGGTAGGTGTATTGAACAAATGGTAGGTGTATCGAACAAATGGTAGGTGTATCGAACAAATGGTAGGTGTATCGAACAAATGGTAGGTGTGTCGAACAAATGGTAGGTGTATTGAGCAAATGGTAGGTGTATTGAGCAAATGGTAGGTGTATTGAGCAAATGGTAGGTGTATTGAGCAAATGGTAGGTGTATTGAGCAAATGGTAGGTGTATTGAGCAAATGGTAGGTGTATTGAGCAAATGGTAGGTGTATCGAACAAATGGTAGGTGTATCGAACAAATGGTAGGTGTGTTGAACATATGGTAGGTGTATTGAGCAAATGGTAGGTGTATTGAACAAATGGTAGGTGTATTGAGCAAATGGTAGGTGTATTGAGCAAATGGTAGGTGTATCGAACAAATGGTAGGTGTATCGAACAAATGGTAGGTGTATTGAGCAAATGGTAGGTGTATCGAACAAATGGTAGGTGTATTGAACAAATGGTAGGTGTATCGAACAAATGGTAGGTGTATCGAACAAATGGTAGGTGTATCGAACAAATGGTAGGTGTGTCGAACAAATGGTAGGTGTATTGAGCAAATGGTAGGTGTATTGAGCAAATGGTAGGTGTATTGAGCAAATGGTAGGTGTATTGAGCAAATGGTAGGTGTATTGAGCAAATGGTAGGTGTATTGAGCAAATGGTAAGTGTATTGAGCAAATGGTAGGTGTATCGAACAAATGGTAGGTGTATCGAACAAATGGTAGGTGTATCGAACAAATGGTAGGTGTGTCGAACAAATGGTAGGTGTATTGAGCAAATGGTAGGTGTATTGAGCAAATGGTAGGTGTATTGAGCAAATGGTAGGTGTATTGAGCAAATGGTAGGTGTATTGAGCAAATGGTAGGTGTATTGAGCAAATGGTAGGTGTATCGAACAAATGGTAGGTGTATCGAACAAATGGTAGGTGTATCGAACAAATGGTAGGTGTATTGAACAAATGGTAGGTGTATCGAACAAATGGTAGGTGTATCGAACAAATGGTAGGTGTATCGAACAAATGGTAGGTGTGTCGAACAAATGGTAGGTGTATTGAGCAAATGGTAGGTGTATTGAGCAAATGGTAGGTGTATTGAGCAAATGGTAGGTGTATTGAGCAAATGGTAGGTGTATCGAACAAATGGTAGGTGTATCGAACAAATGGTAGGTGTATTGAACAAATGGTAGGTGTATCGAACAAATGGTAGGTGTATCGAACAAATGGTAGGTGTATCGAACAAATGGTAGGTGTATTGAACAAATGGTAGGTGTATCGAACAAATGGTAGGTGTATCGAACAAATGGTAGGTGTATCGAACAAATGGTAGGTGTGTCGAACAAATGGTAGGTGTATTGAGCAAATGGTAGGTGTATTGAGCAAATGGTAGGTGTATTGAGCAAATGGTAGGTGTATTGAGCAAATGGTAGGTGTATCGAACAAATGGTAGGTGTATCGAACAAATGGTAGGTGTATCGAACAAATGGTAGGTGTATCGAACAAATGGTAGGTGTGTTGAACATATGGTAGGTGTATTGAGCAAATGGTAGGTGTATTGAACAAATGGTAGGTGTATTGAGCAAATGGTAGGTGTATTGAGCAAATGGTAGGTGTATCGAACAAATGGTAGGTGTATCGAACAAATGGTAGGTGTATTGAGCAAATGGTAGGTGTATCGAACAAATGGTAGGTGTATTGAACAAATGGTAGGTGTATCGAACAAATGGTAGGTGTATCGAACAAATGGTAGGTGTATCGAACAAATGGTAGGTGTGTCGAACAAATGGTAGGTGTATTGAGCAAATGGTAGGTGTATTGAGCAAATGGTAGGTGTATTGAGCAAATGGTAGGTGTATTGAGCAAATGGTAGGTGTATTGAGCAAATGGTAGGTGTATTGAGCAAATGGTAAGTGTATTGAGCAAATGGTAGGTGTATCGAACAAATGGTAGGTGTATCGAACAAATGGTAGGTGTATCGAACAAATGGTAGGTGTGTCGAACAAATGGTAGGTGTATTGAGCAAATGGTAGGTGTATTGAGCAAATGGTAGGTGTATTGAGCAAATGGTAGGTGTATTGAGCAAATGGTAGGTGTATTGAGCAAATGGTAGGTGTATTGAGCAAATGGTAGGTGTATCGAACAAATGGTAGGTGTATCGAACAAATGGTAGGTGTATCGAACAAATGGTAGGTGTATTGAACAAATGGTAGGTGTATCGAACAAATGGTAGGTGTATCGAACAAATGGTAGGTGTATCGAACAAATGGTAGGTGTGTCGAACAAATGGTAGGTGTATTGAGCAAATGGTAGGTGTATTGAGCAAATGGTAGGTGTATTGAGCAAATGGTAGGTGTATTGAGCAAATGGTAGGTGTATCGAACAAATGGTAGGTGTATCGAACAAATGGTAGGTGTATTGAACAAATGGTAGGTGTATCGAACAAATGGTAGGTGTATCGAACAAATGGTAGGTGTATCGAACAAATGGTAGGTGTATTGAACAAATGGTAGGTGTATCGAACAAATGGTAGGTGTATCGAACAAATGGTAGGTGTATCGAACAAATGGTAGGTGTGTCGAACAAATGGTAGGTGTATTGAGCAAATGGTAGGTGTATTGAGCAAATGGTAGGTGTATTGAGCAAATGGTAGGTGTATTGAGCAAATGGTAGGTGTATCGAACAAATGGTAGGTGTATCGAACAAATGGTAGGTGTATCGAACAAATGGTAGGTGTGTCGAACAAATGGTAGGTGTATTGAGCAAATGGTAGGTGTATCGAACAAATGGTAGGTGTGTCGAACAAATGGTAGGTGTATCGAACATATGGTAGGTGTATTGAGCAAATGGTAGGTGTATCGAACAAATGGTAGGTGTGTCGAACAAATGGTAGGTGTATCGAACAAATGGTAGGTGTATTGAGCAAATGGTAGGTGTATCGAACAAATGGTAGGTGTGTCGAACAAATGGTAGGTGTATCGAACAAATGGTAGGTGTATTGAGCAAATGGTAGGTGTATCGAACAAATGGTAGGTGTATCGAACAAATGGTAGGTGTATCGAACAAATGGTAGGTGTATTGAACAAATGGTAGGTGTATCGAACAAATGGTAGGTGTATCGAACAAATGGTAGGTGTATCGAACAAATGGTAGGTGTGTCGAACAAATGGTAGGTGTATTGAGCAAATGGTAGGTGTATTGAGCAAATGGTAGGTGTATTGAGCAAATGGTAGGTGTATTGAGCAAATGGTAGGTGTATTGAGCAAATGGTAGGTGTATTGAGCAAATGGTAAGTGTATTGAGCAAATGGTAGGTGTATCGAACAAATGGTAGGTGTATCGAACAAATGGTAGGTGTATCGAACAAATGGTAGGTGTGTCGAACAAATGGTAGGTGTATTGAGCAAATGGTAGGTGTATTGAGCAAATGGTAGGTGTATTGAGCAAATGGTAGGTGTATTGAGCAAATGGTAGGTGTATTGAGCAAATTGTAGGTGTATTGAGCAAATGGTAGGTGTATCGAACAAATGGTAGGTGTATCGAACAAATGGTAGGTGTATCGAACAAATGGTAGGTGTATTGAACAAATGGTAGGTGTATCGAACAAATGGTAGGTGTATCGAACAAATGGTAGGTGTATCGAACAAATGGTAGGTGTGTCGAACAAATGGTAGGTGTATTGAGCAAATGGTAGGTGTATTGAGCAAATGGTAGGTGTATTGAGCAAATGGTAGGTGTATTGAGCAAATGGTAGGTGTATCGAACAAATGGTAGGTGTATCGAACAAATGGTAGGTGTATTGAACAAATGGTAGGTGTATCGAACAAATGGTAGGTGTATCGAACAAATGGTAGGTGTATCGAACAAATGGTAGGTGTATTGAACAAATGGTAGGTGTATCGAACAAATGGTAGGTGTATCGAACAAATGGTAGGTGTATCGAACAAATGGTAGGTGTGTCGAACAAATGGTAGGTGTATTGAGCAAATGGTAGGTGTATTGAGCAAATGGTAGGTGTATTGAGCAAATGGTAGGTGTATTGAGCAAATGGTAGGTGTATCGAACAAATGGTAGGTGTATCGAACAAATGGTAGGTGTATCGAACAAATGGTAGGTGTGTCGAACAAATGGTAGGTGTATTGAGCAAATGGTAGGTGTATTGAGCAAATGGTAGGTGTATTGAGCAAATGGTAGGTGTATTGAGCAAATGGTAGGTGTATCGAAAAAATGGTAGGTGTGTCGAACAAATGGTAGGTGTATTGAACAAATGGTAGGTGTGTTGAACAAAATGGTAGGTGTGTTGAACAAATGGTAAGTGTATTGAACAAATGGTAGGTGTATTGAGCAAATGGTAGGTGTATTGAGCAAATGGTAGGTGTATTGAGCAAATGGTAGGTGTATTGAGCAAATGGTAGGTGTATTGAGCAAATGGTAGGTGTATTGAGCAAATGGTAGGTGTATTGAGCAAATGGTAGGTGTATTGAGCAAATGGTAGGTGTATTGAGCAAATGGTAGGTGTATTGAGCAAATGGTAGGTGTATTGAGCAAATGGTAGGTGTATTGAGCAAATGGTAGGTGTATTGAGCAAATGGTAGGTGTATTGAGCAAATGGTAGGTGTATTGAGCAAATGGTAGGTGTATCGAAAAAATGGTAGGTGTGTCGAACAAATGGTAGGTGTATTGAACAAATGGTAGGTGTGTTGAACAAAATGGTAGGTGTGTTGAACAAATGGTAAGTGTATTGAACAAATGGTAAGTGTGTTGAACAAAATGGTAGGTGTGTTGAACAAAATGGTAGGTGTATTGAACAAATGGTAAGTGTATTGAACAAATGGTAGGTGTATTGAACAAATGGAAGGTGTATCGTGACAGAAATCAGATTGCATTTGAACAATAATGGGGTTTTTTTCTGGACCCCCGACCCCTTAAAATCACTATTTTGAGTCTTTGCACTCAGGTGACTTCCCCCCTCCAGGGGCTTCTACAATGGGAGGGAAGGTAACATTTGCTTCCAACCTGAATGGGGGGGGGGTTGGATAAAAATCCCCCACCCAGGCCTGTCTTTTGCATTTTTCTCCCGTTAAACCAATCAATATATGATAAAAGAAAAAAATTCTATTGATGAATATTTTTAATTTTGTTTTTCTAAATATAGGTTGGGGTGGAGGTCTGTTAGGAGAACAAAGTTGTCTACGTAAATTGTCCAGCTTAGTACGGGGGAGTTGAGCTCCACCCCTTTAATATGGAACGACGCGTGTTCTGACAGCACAGCCACGCCGATCAAACGATGAATAAACAAATTTGAAGAGTTAAAACCAAATTTTAAAAATATTTAATAAATGGGTTTGGTTGGGGGGGGGGGGGTGTCACAGGAATGTATGATTTAATTTGCTGAAAAATGTGAAATGCTTTCTTTTAATATAATTATTGAATTGTCAACAATCTTCTAAAAAAAATTTATCCGTTCAATTGTGTATAACTAATATATAAAGTTCATGGTGATCTTCTGCATTAAAAACCAATACCATGGCTGGCAGTACACACGATAAAAAAAATGTACCCAGTCCAAGGTCTGGGGGGAATGGGGTTGGCTTCCACACCACGCAGGTGGGGATAGACGCCCCTGCCCTCCCATCCGACTTCCTTAACCAGCAAATATCCCAAAACATGTTTACTGAAAGACAGGGATAACGACGTCCTGATTAGCTCTTCATTGGCGAGTTGCTTAGATCTACTTTAAAGCCTCCTGTTTGGGTTTAAAGAATATCTCTTTGGCCAAGCTCAACACATGTAGATCTGTGAACGTCTGCTATTCATTAGAATCTAGATGACCTTGACCGGATTAAGTCAGTTCATTATAAGTAACATTATCGTTGCACCGTCCTCTCCCAATCTCTTCAATGGCGGAAGCCAATGAATGTAAATGTATTTCTACCCAGACACAGCTTCAGAACGCATATTTCGGTCAGTGGGTTCAATTTTGATTTATTTCCTATCTGTGACTTATGCTTGGCACTCAAATCGTATTTTTACACCCCGGCCCCCCCCCCCGATATCATCCTATACATACATTAGCAATACAAAGCACAGACAAATTGTAAATCTTCATCACAAAGCGTACACAGTGGCCAGACTTTAGCCATAATATTTACACGTTTACACCTTACGTTTTAAACAACGGCCTTGTCTGTGCAGCTAGGTGCGCGGTTGTAAAGTTGCCCTGCCTCGTTATAGTATTTGGAACATTCGAGATGATTGCCTCAATCTTGCACCAAGAACGCGCCGCCCCGACCGAGGCACCCAGACGGCGGGGATGGGAAGGTGAAGAGGTGCGGGTAAATGGGGGAACGGAACAAGAGATTTGGGGGGGGGGGGGGTAGGGGCGGGTAGGGTAGGGGATGTCTGGGGATTCCACCGGAAGAAACATGTGTCGATGGTTTGAAAGTTTCGCTGCTTTCAGAAGAAAAAAAAAGAAACTTTATTTATGCAAAACTAGACCCAGAGACGTCTCTTCATTGCTATCAGCACTACTCGCTCTTGAAAAAGTTTGCACACATCAACGTATTACAGAGCCCCGTTTTTCATGTCTTAATCATATTTAACCACGTCTGATGCACTTAGGAATATGTTTCTTCTATTAATTCATGTTTGTAAATAATTTCAAAGTGTGCAGCACATCCATTGGACTAAGATTCAATATTTAAAGAAAAAAAAAAGGGAGGGGACGTGGGAGGCAGAAATGAAGTTAAAATAATAATTCGTAAAATTTCTTTTAACCAACAGAAAAATTATAACTTTATCTTAGTTTCATGAAGCTGACACAGTTTTACAATATTGCTTTCATCCGCCTCGCTACATGCCAATAGATAACCCAATGGAAAAGTATGTGGGGATGGTACAGTTTGGCGCCAGTAGCGTCGCAGTAGTTGTCGGAATGTTTCAATGTGTCATTGATATCCGACACTGGCCATTTACTGGAGATTGACTCAGTTTAGACCACTCGGCCACCCAGTACCTCCTTTGTGATAAGCTTTTCCAAATACTTTACATTCTAACTGTCCCCGAATACCTGTACCGGTATTGAAGTTTTTGAAAAGGTTTTTTTTTGCACGACGATACTGTCTTTCATTCAAGATTTAACATTAGCTCGATAACATCAATAACTAAAATTTCTGCATCAAGTATAACTTTCTGCATTATGCTCATATTATTCAATATTATTGGTGAAATTGTCTAATTTTGTTGAATAATTATTTTTTTTTTAATGGCCCATTGACTTTTTAAGAACCATTGTGTTTCCAAAAATATAAAATAAAATAAATAACAGGCCATCCTTGACAGTTTCATTACAATGCCACATCTTAATGGTAAAGGACACACAAAAGTATTGGGAGCGAATCGTGACCAAAAGACAAAGTTCACTTTTGATCTTTATTCCCCTCCAGCCCCGAAAACGTCATTTCCGTAGTGGGCAATTTTCAGAAATCCTTCGAATCAACAGCCACTGAAACGGTTGAGCACATGGGAGCCGATAAATAATGCAATAGCTGGATGCTGAAAGTTTAAGCGCAGGCCCAGTCTATGTTTACGCGCCCACTTCTAGGTGTTTATGAAATAGTTGATCTCTTCCGATCAGGTTTATTTCCTACTGGGCGCGGGACCAAAGATTTGGCAGCGAGGGTTGCAAAGTTCAAAAGACAATCCTTCGTGAATCTGAGACGTCATGACACAGCTTGTTGAATTGCATATGTGCATGCAATATGTGCCTTATAGCTGAAGGAAATCCGTGCTTTTATAACACATACAGGGGGGGGGGGCACGACACAAGTTCTTCTTCGCTTTAATTTCTCTCCGTCGAGATCCATGACGCAGTATGTTAGTCACATGTCAAGGACAGCTCTCGCTTCTCACATATTGTATCTTTTGAGTTCAATTGGCGTAACATAACATTTAAAAAACGCAACCAGGTTTTATCATCAACAGTTGGTGCATGTTATCTACAATGTGGCACACACAGCTCACGGTGGATTCCTTTAAGGCCTTATGTCGTAAAACGCACCGGAAAAAAATAGTGATTTCTTAGTTGGAGTCTTAAATAAACATTTTGTCTCCAGAGGGGGTCACTGCTCCCCAGTAGCAAAATGGGTAAAAACAATAGAAAGATTATATATATTTCAATTAAAAAGGACTAAATTGTTATTTTAAAACAGTTTTAGAAAGAATAGTATCTGGTGCCTTTATCCGAAAACACTTAGTAGAAACTATTAAATATCGCCACACTCGATATATTTAATGATGCGTATATTTAAGTCTAATCTTGTTAAAGGCTTACAGTAATCGATTATAAATATCATGCTGGCCACTCTTGATTATCAGCCGAAGTTGTACTTCCTGTTATTCGCACATATCGATAATTTTATGCATTTATTATTTTATTTTTTGCAAATTCACAAATTTAAAGATGTTAATAACTTTGTATTAAAATACCTTTACATCAATATCAAGATCTACAATTCTAATAATAGTTCATGCCAAGGATCAAACCTATGCAATTTTTTCTTCAAATGATATTTTATTATAAAACCTTTACTTTTAAAGTACAGATAGGTGTTAATTATAAATTGAATGATGATATTAGGTTTTAAAATATTGTTATTGGCATAATTATTGATGTATTCGACTCCATGAAAGTTAAATTATATAAAATAGAAACTTCAAAAGTTGAGAGAGAGATTTGTTTTAATCAGACTATCAGAGCACAATTCATAAATCATCATATAGAAATCGTTTGTGCTTTATTGAACTGTGCGACGTTTGTAACAAAGTTTCCCGATAACCAGATATAAAAAACAACCAATATTTATAAAATTCCCACCAGCTTTTGTCTTTTACTATTAGAATAAGAAACAAACTGCCCCATCTGACTGCAAGGATTTTTTTCAAGATTGAGAATCTGGGACCCATTTACCCAGAAGAGCATCGACAGGTTGGAGGCAGTAGAGCGAAGGGCAGCACGCTTTGTCCTCAGCCGCTACAGGAATAACTCTAGTGTTGGCAGCATGCTGGAAACACTGGGCTGGTCACTATTGGGGGAACGATGACAACTATCCAGGCTCTCCATGGTTTACAAGATAAATAATTGGCGAGTCCCTTGCTCTGGAATTAAATAGAAACTCGTCTCTCTCCCCCCATAAACAGCGACGAGGCCATGACAGGCAGTTCCGGCTCATACCAGCGAGAAGCCAGTATAGGAACTGCTCTTTCCTGCCAAAGACAATCAGGGAATGGAACAAGCTTTCAAAAGGAACAGTTGAGGCAACAACACTTGACCCATTAGCGTCTATTGCCTCAGGCCTTCCAACCTCCAGCGCATGATACCCTCACTAAGTAACTCTTGCAACTAGTGAAATACACAGAAACATTGCAAATCCCCTCTCTTGCATGGGAGCCAGAATGATCAATAAATTGATCGTGGGCCCTTAATATATAGAAGAAGAAGAATCTATCAGAAATCTAAAAAAGAAGATGAACGAGCATTTCGATTAGCATGCCAATTCTATTTTTTGTTGGTACTTGTTTTAGAATAAATACGTATTCCTAGTTTGTCAATGGAAAATAAATTCTGTGGATTTGGGAAAAAGAATGCTTTAAAATATATTTAAGTGGCAATTCGTAATTTAACTGAAAAAAAGTTAAAATAATTTGAAATTACCCCAAACAATTTCAGTCCCCTGAATATTTGGAAATTTCTACTATTTTGTAAAACCCTCATGTATTCTTTACATTATAAACCGTTCATAATCCATTTATAAAAATTACCAGTTTTGATAAACCATAAAAATGCTGACATTTCTACTCAACAGATGTTTTTTTCTTTTGACTATATTTTATTATAAAACCCTTACTTTTAAAGTACAGATAGGTGTTAATTATAAATTAAAAACTTGGAAATATTTAGTAAAGGTAATTATTTCACGTAGGTTCATTATTATAAGTATTGTTGTTGTTTTTTTTTCATTTGCTTTCAACATATAAAATGATGCTGGCGGTGCTTTTTTGTGATGGAAAACATTTTCTTTTTTAAATTCATTTATTAACTAAGTAGTTAACCCTCCTCAAACAGGTTTAAATAAAAAATGGAAAATTAGTAAAACACAGTAAGGTTAAACCTTTTAAAAGGAACGCAACAAAACAACGAACGTGTCGGCAGGAAGCCTTCATCAACGAACAAAAAGAAAAACGAATACAATTAAAAAATGTAAAAAAAAAATAATAATGTAGCACTTAGCTCAGAAATAGTATCCAAGAGGGCTGCAAAAATTAGTATCTGAAAACTGCCCTTAGGGAAATGTATGTTTTTTTTTTATCTTTGATCTGATACTTGTTATTCTTCTTTTTGCCGAAACGTCAAAATCTTTTGTCCTGTCTATGAATTCAAGTTTAGAATACCTTGTTCTTATATTTCATTTAGATGTCTTCTAAGCCTTGGTATTTCTTTTAAACGTTCATCTTCTGATAACTCATCATAGAAAGATTTCAATTTTGGAACGGACAACAATAATTCTTAATTCTTCTCCTGCCATTCCCTTCTAAAAACCTTAAATCTCTCTACCGAAATTCCATTTGGTCTGATTTGAAAAGTGCCTTTTCAATAGCACGTTCTACCAAGTAATCCAGATACTGCCATGTAAGATTAACTTCCTTAAGTAGATAAACATGAAATCACAGACAGCATGTAAAAGACCTAGTGCTGTATGACAATCGTTCTCAAATGTAAAGAGGCTTCGCTAGTGACGAATCGGCGAAAATATTAATTTTTGAGTATTTCTGGGTTTCGATATTTTTGGTTTCAATTTTTTTTAAAAATTTAAATTAAGTTAGATTAATTATTTAAAGATAGTAGAAGATTTTGTAAAATATTTATTTTTTTACCCTATAAATGATAAAAAATAATTTTTAATAATTTTTACCGATTCGATTCATGTACTTAGAATCGCCCAACCACGCGGTATTTAGTATCAATGGAAATGTAGTATCAATCAGAATTTAGATATATATATTAAAGCTTCCTTCCGCATACGAAAGTCACCGAACACTTCAATCGGCGTTGAATATCATGCTCAAAATGGTGTTTGTCTGACCTAATTATAGGGTCACCACATTTCCGACGCATCAACCTTGAACTTTGAATAAAGCACGCGTTTGGATTTGTTACGTTTGTGAAAAATGGACGTGTAATCGGCTATCCTTTTATGAAATTCAGTTAGACCGAGCAGTGTGTGCTCTGCGAAAATGCAACTTTTCATTCCCCTTTAGCTACGCCACTGGGCTACGATAACATGGAGGATGTTAAATTCTATTGAAACTTATATTTTGACTCCTAATTATCATCATTTTTCGGTGGACATGTACAGTATAAGAATTTGTTCGCTTTGTGGTTTTTAAGTATGTAACCTTTCTATAAGTTATTTCTAATATTGAATGATCTGCCTGGTTAAAATATCAGTGATAAAATGCGTTTCTTGAATCAAGTTTCTAGATTACACAATCCACATCTTGGGCAATGTTGGTTTGCTGTAGTTTCAGGTTCATCTAATCACCGAGGCTGGTCATTAACTGCTCGTTTATCACCGACATCGATAGGACGCTTTGACAGCACAACTTGGAAGTAGGTCATCAAAGACGATATGGCCTTGAATGTTTTCAGTTTCTTGAAATAAAAGCTCACAGGAATGAACACGCAATTATGGTACAGCCAGTCTATTACACCCGGGTGTTTCACTTCATGAGGCGTGTTGGGGTGGGTTAATATTAATAAATAATGCGAACATTTGTCTTATTTAAAAGTGCACTATACGAAATGTTGACCATTTTTTTCATGTTATTTGAATTAAATTTAGTCAGTTATCGTCCATAATGTCAAAGCAAAGGACAACAAGGGAAAATAAATAGTAAAATGAAAAAAATTACTTTAATGAAACATTAATTTTGTTAACGATGCTTAATGTTTCCCCGTTGAGTGTAAGCAGACGATGGAGAACTAATAGGTGAGCATCCAACATACATGGTAAAAGATGTCTGATCAATCCCTTTGATTGTCGTCACAAAGCAAATTGTCGCTCTCAACAGCTCCTCTAAAATGAATAGAGTAGTTTAAGGCTATGATGACATTTACCCTAGCAACCTACAAAATAATTAAACCCAGCTTCCGGTACATTTCGAGTTGACCACTGAAAAGGTACCCAAAGAACATGACCGACTTTGTGACAGGTCCTTCCCCAATAGACACGACCGATGCAGTTCTACGGCAAATCTCGAAATTTCGTCTCGTATAAACTTCCCAAGCTGACTAGCACTTGAAATTCAGTACCTTAAAAAATTAAAATACATCCACTATCAAATGAAAACAACATAAAATGCATATAGTTGAAGATTGTGATTAACAATGAAACATGATCTTGTCATTTTTCAGGAAAATAAAGAACACAGTGGTAATCAAGTTTCAAAGTTAAATGTTTTAAATGCATTACGGACTCCGATTCTTCGTGCATGTTTTCTAAATATCCTGACGTGAGTACCCGGACCACCCGCTCAACCCTAGATCGGGCCACAGTCGAGAAATGGTGTCAAATACATGCCAGAATCATTTCAAAAGTGCAATATAAACAATTATTCATACATTATTTTTTGGCTTAAGACATATCATTTATATGGGTATTTGGATATTTGAACATTCCATGAATTCTATTTATAAATTTGATGGCGTCTCTTTCATTTCAAACGCGCTAAAATTTCTTTAGCTATCCCCACCCTCGCCGCACTTGTCAGTAGTGAAACGATATTCTAAGTCCGGTAGCATTCGTCGCCTTCCCCCCGTCCTATCAATTATGCCAGTTGTTGGCCATTTTTTTTGCTCGCCCGAATTCTCATGTTTAAAAACTTGCACAATACAATGTGTGCCACTTGGCTGATGTCGAGCAACACAATCAACACTGGAACCGTCACTAAAAAGACTATCCCAATACAAGTATTAGCTGGAGATGCCCCACACTTATCTAAGGCGCTTGTCTTCCTCCTCAAAAAATAAGCGGTCTCTCTGTTGGGCACGGTGAGCTCCTTCACTAGCTCCTTCATGGCTCGTTGAACAGCCGGTCCAGACTTATTCATTGTCCGAGAAGTCGTCAACGAGGAGCATGGGCACAGCATGCCCCTGCGGTCACTTTTCACGCATGAACTTTTGTCTGCGGCCAGCGTAAACCCGTCGGGACAAGAGCAGTAGAATGAGCCTGGGGTGTTGTGGCAGAAACCCTGACACCTATTAAATATCTCATCGGATGTGTGTGTTTCGTTGTTGTAACTCGTACTCAAGCGCATATCGGCACAACTCTTCGAGCAGTTTTGATCATCCGGACATGCGCAGTTGGAGATTGTAGGTGGATGCGGACCTGACATGCATTCGTCGATGTCGTCACAGGTGTGACGGTCAGCTGCTAGTTGAAACCCCGAGTGACATTCACAGGTGTACGAACCCAGTGTTTTCTTGCAGATTTGAGCACACAGGTGTTGGCCGTTTGAGCATTCATCGAGGTAATGACATTTGGTGTTACCGCCGATAAGTGTGTAACCTGGCCAACACATGCATTTATAAGAGCCATCTATGTTGACACAGTCTTGTTCACATAAGTTTCTGTCTTCTACACACTCATCAATTTCCACACACGTGTCATACTTCGATGGTCTGTAGCCGGACATGCACTCGCAAATAAAAGACCCTTGAGTGTTGACGCATGTCCGGCGTGGGTCCGCGCAGGGATTCTGTGACGTCAAGCACTCATCGATATCGTTGCAAGAGTGACCGTTCCATGACAGCGTGTATCCGCTCCTACAAGAACATTCGTAGTTTTTGATCGTCTCTCTGCAGTCCTGAGAGCAGTTGGCTGTTCGGCACCGATCTGTGTGTTTACACAGAACGAAATAGGGCCTCACATTAAACATTTCCAACGGTATTCGTGACAGCTGAAAATGAGTATAGTTCCATTCCATATATGTGAGGCAGTCAGCGAGGCAGTCAGCAAGGCAGTCAGCAAGGCAGTCTTTATAGCATTCGTAGTACAGATAGATTGTTCCCTGAAAACTCTCATTTTTCCACGAATAACAAGTACTGCTCTCTATTGGCATAGTCATGACAATGATCTTAATCAAGATAATGCTGGAAGCTATCGATTGACTATTGAAGAAGGATGCTAGATAGCCTTCAACGGCATTGTATTCATGCTGTGTCTCAAACAGAGCAAACTGTTGTTTTTTGCCCAAACATTCTGCGATGTCCCCGGAGATGTTGTGAGACCCGTTCATCAGACTGTACCGCTGGTTGCTGACTTGAAACGTTAAATGCTCTAAAGAAGAGTTGGGTGTTGGCCAGATACCTGTTGAGAAGATATTTCGTATTCTTTAAGACTCTAGACCAGGGGTGGGCAAACTTGTTGTGCTGAGGGCCACATTGACATATGTAAAACTATTTGGGGGCCGCATGTATATTATGTCCAATTTTTACGTGTCGATAAACATTTCTCTATATTAAAAATCGCATTTTAGCATTACAAATACAAGACAAAAGTCAAGGACTGTTTTTAAAAAATTGAAAATTAGAAAAATGTTGATACAAAATGTAAAAACAATTATAACGGTACATGAAATTCTTTAAGATTCAACAATATGACTTAAAAACAAAGAGTTTTTTAAAATTAAAAAATGCCTCAGAGGGCCGCATAAAATCAAATGCCGGGCCGTAGTTTGCCCACCCCTGCTCTAGACAGACACTTCACACGAACTTCACGATGCGCCAGCGAACACACTTTTACAAACTAGTTTGTTCGTCCTCGTGATATAATAAATGGGTGGGCCTCCGTTTCATCCTAATAGATACATTGTAATATCAAAATATGTATTGAAACTTACAGCTACAACAGGTAACGAAACAATTATATTCTCACCTGGAATCAAGCCGGGTAAAAGGATCCACAGACTTTCAAAATGCATTCTCGAGTTTCGTTTTTAAAATTTCAAGATAAAGATAAATTCTTGATGATAAAATATCATTCTTTATATCATCTCAAGCCTACTTAAGTCACCTAGTAAAAGTCCAATTAAAAAATTATTTTGAGTCATTTCTTTTCCATTTATTTAATAGTAGTTGGCTGATTTTTAAGTTAGCATTAAAAAGTTTTCAAAAGCAAACTAAAAAAAGGAAGCCTTGTACAATTAGTATTAGCATTATCAATAAAAAGTTACAAGGCTCAGCGTTGTCAGACCGGCATTGTCCACAAGTCGTGTGCGGACCACTATTTATAACGTATGTTTTGTGATGTTTTGTGACGTGACAGAGATAACCAGTTTGATAACCTTCCCAGGTCCGTTGATAAGACGACCGCTTTCACTTTAAGAAGGAAACAATCGAACGTCTCTGAACACGATTTAACAAATTATAGAGTGGGTCTCAAAGTGGGCTATACCACTCCCGGGGGAGGGGGAGTTTGGATTAGCCCGGGGGGGGGGCGCTGAAAAGCTTTGGAGCTTTTACGGGACTCTAGAACGCCCAATTCTATATGTTAAAGAATGATAACATACTATTTGAAGGCCGGAATCAAATTAGACTGCATATTTTATAAATAACATACTGTTTTCACTATCATATATCCAGGAGAGATAAAGTCCTTTGATCTAACTTTCAAACAGAAACACCAGAGCGGCCATTAGATACAAGGTTGTGTGTGTGTGCTTCGTTGCAAGGCGCTGTGAGCTGACAACTGGTTTATTCAAAAGGACTTTTAAAGTTTTGATGAAATTTATCAAGTATGTTTTTCGATGCCTCTCACCTAAACACCAATTTCTTGCCTGGATACTAACATTGCATTGTTGATTGCTAAATCTGGAGAATCACATATAGTAGATCAGTTTTTCCCAACCTTTTCTTTACTCTGCACCCCCGACGAATTATTTGACTAGTCACGCACCCCTACGAATTCTTTGACTAGTCGCGCACCCCCTATGCATTATTTGACTAGTCTCAGACCCCCTATGAATTCTTTGCACCACGCCCCCCCCCCCAAAGAATTATTTCACTACTCTCACACCCCCTATGAATTCTTTAACTAGTCGCGCACCCCCTAAGAATTCTTTGACAAGTCGAGCACCCCCTACGAATCCTTTGACTAGTCGCGCACACCCTATAAAATCTTTGACTAGTCGAGCACACCCTATACATTCTTTGACTAGTCGCGCACCCCCTATAAATTCTTTGACTAGTCGCGCATCCCCTATAAATTCTTTGACTAGTCGCGCACCCCCTATAAATTCTTTGACTAGTCGCGCACCCCCTATAAATTCTTTGACTAGTCGCGCACACCCTATAAATTCTTTGACTAGTCGCGCATCCCCTATAAATTCTTTGACTAGTCGCGCACACCCTATAAATTCTTTGACTAGTCGCGCACCCCCTATAAATTCTTTGACTAGTCGCGCACACCCTATAAATTCTTTGACTAGTCGCGCACCCCTACGAATCCTTTGACTAGTCGAGCACCCTCTATGAATTGTTTTACGAGGTCTCGCCCCCCCCTCCATAAGAAACAATGCATTTTAATGTATTGAATTTATTGATTTATTGCCTTTGTAAGAGATTAAAGTTTGGATCAAGCGCTGTTATCTGCCAGACATCCAGAAACTGTTACCGGAAATTTCTTTGAAAGAAATTTGGTCGACGAAAAATTGGGGCTAAATTTCCAACTTTTGACTCTCCATTTCCAACAAACACATTATATTAAATTAATTACAGAATCTCTTGGTCGATAAACACCTAGGCACGTCAAAGCACTTTTTGTGCCTGCCACTGAACTATGTAATACTTTGATGCTTGTAATAATTTGCTAACGTCATCTCCCCCCCTCCCCTTTTTTTCCATTTATACCTGTCATTTTCTTTGATAAAAAGCCAGATTTATAATAACTCTTGTAAACATCGAATTTGGGGCACAGCTCTCTTCAGTTAATAATCAAGTTGAATTTAAAGACCAAATCAAAATTTTTTAAAAGATGTCTTATTTTTAAAAAAATGGTATTCACCAATACCAAAGCAATCATCGCTTATCACTTAAAATGGGAAAGAAACAATCAAATTAATTTTTCAAATGTATGCCATTAAAATGGGAGAGAGTACGTGAAGATTTTGCCATCTAAACTTTTACTAATGGGGCCCTCCGACACCGAAAGAATTAATCTCTCGTATTTTACAGCAGTGAGCTTTTTAGGTTGGGTAACGAACGATTAGTATACCTGGCCCCGACAGTTTTGAATATTATAGTTTCCACTTTTCAATTTAGATTTTCAAGTGCATTTGTACCACGTTATAGAGATGACATAAGAAAAAAGAATTTAATGTTCCATATTTTACAGCAGTGAGAATTTTAGGTTAGATAAAGAACAAACATTTTTTTCATATTTTACCATTAAAATCTGTTGACAAAGGGGACACCCCCCACACCCACTTTCACAAACAAAATGTGGATATTATTATTTTAAATTTCCTAACATTTTAAAAGGGATAATGAAATGTATTTTTACCAAGTTTGGTCTAGATGCAACGATTCACGCAGAAGCTTTTCGCTGCAAGCCTTCGTGTAAAGTGTAGGCTATTATAAGGAAAATACACTGTAGAGCCACCTCTACACATTTGGAACTTTCAATCTGATTTCGAAACATTTTAGGAAAATTATAGAGACTTATAGGAACATAAAAAACATAAAAAAGGACATCTTTAACACTACCTAATGGCACTAAATATATTATTTAGACAAACGTATTGAGTTTGGAAATAAGAGAAGCTTTTACTGAATTGAATGTAAAAGATGTAAATAATTTAATTAAAAAAGTGAAATCTCCTGGGGACTGAAATTATTCTGTGTGTAACAATTGATGCCTTTGAGACATTGCTTTTATTTTAAAAACTGCGCTCACCCACTCAGGGAAGTAGTTTTAATAAACGCTATTTTTGGGGTTAAATCACAACACACTTGCGATTCTCCCTTACACACTAATAAAGTCGCATAGGAGATGGTGTCGGTAGGCCGTCGGTGGGCCGTCGAGCGCGAACTCTTAATGCCCCCTCGGCGCCCCCCCCCCTCCCACACAAGCCAGCGCACTGAAGGTCTCCCCGACGCCAGCCCGTGCGGAAGGGCGCCGGAAACTCCCCCTATGCCTAGGGGAAGCCCGGTCGAACGATGACGCTGCGTTTAAAGCGTCCGCAGTCCACTCTCCGAGGGTCAGGACGGGCTTGCTTCCACTCGGAGGGAAGTGTTGCGTTACCACCCCACCCCCCCTCCCCGCCCTGGCAGTTTTTCGGTCGGGACGAGTAGTGGCGGGACGAAACAGTTGCCTAGGAGCGGCTTTATCACGGCCGCGTAGCTAAAATCATCGGCATGGGTTTTGGCCGCCACCCAAGCCTCATATCCATCAACGGCAACTAGTAATCATGTTAGTCGCTACTCCTGTTGCGTTAGGAGTCATGCGTTTGGCCGGGGTTTTTTGCTTCGGGTGAACAAGTCCACCCTACTAGTCCACCACGCCACGAAGAGGCAAACCCCATGTGGACGCCCCCAAGTCTCCTCGGGGACGCTGCCGCTTACGAAGCACAGCTCCCTTACACACACACACACACACACACATCGACTATATAATACATTTGGTAATTAAAATTAAGAAAAGAACACCAATGAATGAAAACCCCTTGGTACCCCAAAGCACACTTAATGCACGCCCCTGAACCTTTCTTAAAAATCGTACACCAAAATAAAAGCGCAACGAAAACCTTCCTTTTGTAGATGTCTGAATGGCTAATCGTTTTGTTCCGAATAACTAGAACAAAACTTGACACCAACTTGAATTTGAACAAATGTTAGATTACTAATGGATGCCATACTGCTGGACGTTCAAACGGATTTACTAGCGTGAAACAGAAAGAAATAATGCACAAATACTAAAATATTTGAATGAGTCCGACATTTTTAGTGAAATGGATACTTGTAAAGAAAGGAAAAAATTAATTTGGGAACCAATTACTCTCCCCCCCCCCCCTAACCTCCTCTTTTACTGACTAAGTAAAGACTAATCCTAAGAGTAAGGTGTGACTGTAAGAGTGACTATTTGACTGACCATGATTTTCATCCTGCTGTTGGAACATGCGCCCAAATTAACATGATGGTAAACGCAGTGGCGTAGTGAGGGGGGGCATCATGCCCCGGGCGCTACTCACAAAGGGGCGCCAAATGGTATATTTTACCATAATATTGTATGGTTTTAGAATAGGGGGCGCTAAAAAGGTATTGGGGCGCTTAAAAGGTATTGTGCCCCGGGCGCGAGTTAAGCTCGCTACGCCACTGGGTAAACGTACTAAATCGTAAAGCCTTATGGAGCATGGACTTTCATTCAAATTTTTAACACAGTAACTGCATTTACTGTTTCTCTTTTGACTGCATACCATGTTCCTGGGGTGTTGGTATCGTTTCCACTGCATAGAATATTTTATATTCCTTAGTGCTTAGTATATCCGAGTATTTCCATCTCAGTTATACACAGTGAGCTGAATAAAGCTCGCTTTTGTTTTCACAATGCTTTATCAAATATAAGATTTAAAAAGTGTTTCTTATTAACAGAGTCGTAACTGGAGTGTTTGGCGCCTGGGGACAAGATTAATTTTTACGCCTCCATCAACTCGGAAAACCATTTTTCCCATCAATAAAATACCATCAAAGCTCATATTGGCGCCCCCTTAAAGTCTGGCGCCTGGGCACTCTGCACCCCTTAGCTACGCCTCTGCTAAATAATAATAATTGTATTTTAACTAGGGTTTTCCCGGGTTTAAAAAAAAATTATTATTTAAACGGGATAAAAGAAACTATCATTGCGGAATAACGGGAAATCCCGGGAAAAGTTAATTCAATTAAAATATAATTAAATTAGACTATACAGCATTTTTTTTTTTTTTTTTTAATTTAAAAAAAAATATTGCTTAATTCGTATTGACTATTCATGAATGCTTAATTACTTAATGTTACAGGCGACCTGTTGGTAATTGCTTATTTCACCTTACTTAGCCTGTTTGAAATATTTTGTTTAAAGAAAAAAATATATGTGCATTGTTATGAGGGATGACGTATTTTGAGACACGCTATGCCCGCCTTCCACGTGCATGACCTCTTTTAAGTCGGTCCCGTGTTGGGGCGGCTGGAAAAAATATCCCTTTGTTGATACTTTAGTTTACTATCGTCCGTTTCTGTCGAACATGATAGAACGATCTAGAGAATGCGGGAAGCAGTAAGACTGCGTATTCCATTTCCAGAATGATCATCTGAAACTGGGTATAAAATGGATAAGAATAAATGACGGGGAAGAGATTATCCTTTCCTTGATTACGAGGCATGCTGTGTGTCATTATACTTTGTTGTGTGTAGAGATTTTTATTTCCTCGTACAATTTTGTGCTCATTGTATTTTTGATATACAGTACCGGTACCAGCAAATCTGTAAGTTTATAATTTTAATAATATTTCTCTTGCTGTTATTATTTAATTGAAGTTCACAAATTAAAAAGTTACTACTTGTAATTAGCTCTGGCCTTGATTGTCGTTTTATTTGTTATTATTTTTAACCTTTAGTATCGTCCTTTATTATGGACTGTTTTTGGAACGAGCCCTAGACAAAACAACAGAGATTAAATTCTCCATCTATAACGGTCCGTAATAGTATAATACCCGGTATATGTATCCATCGATGCACAGGTCACCAAACTTTTTTCACGGCGGGCCGGATAAGGGACAAAATGACGAGCTCAGGTCGTAATATCATTCTGTACAATACTTGCAAGCCAGATCGAAAGCACTGGGATAAAAAGACGAAAAACTACGTTTTTTATTCCATGTTCATCAGGGGTAGTTACATCCGAAATAGTACGCACATATTCGAATCTCACAAACCAAGCAGCAAAAAGGGTAAGTGAGATCAGAGGCGTAGCTATGATATTTTCCGCCCGGGGACAAACCATAAAATTGGCCTCATCCCCAGTGGCGTAGTGAGGGGGGCATCATGCCCCGGGCGCTACTCACAAAGGGGCGCCAAATGGTATATTTTACTATAATATTGTATGGTTTTCGAATAGGGGGGCGCTAAAAAGGTATTGGGGGCGCTAAAATGGTATTGTGCCCCGGGCGCGAGTTAAGCTGGCTACGCCACTGCTCACCCCACCCCGCTCGTAAAATCACATTTTCTATTACATTGAATAAGGCAAACAATAATAATTTTAATTTTTATAAAACATTGTATTTAAAGAAGAAAATATATAGAAATTATAGTACATGACCAACTCAGTCACTGTCGTAGACTAATTTACACAGTCTACAAAAGTTTCATTTTTCTTGATTTCACTGTCGCAAATTGGTCAATTACGCAATCAAAATCTGTTTTTTTCCCCAAATGTTCCTTATTCAACGCTAAGAGTAGCAAGATCGCTGAGACTATCCTGTCCCATTGACGCACGCAAATGCGACAAAATAAGTAGGCCATCAGATGACACGTCTGCTGAGCCGCTGCACCGATCTTGTAACCGATTTATTACACTTGTTTACTTATTATAATGTAACGTAGTAAGCCTCCTTGTGTCGCCCCTGTACCTTTGCGCCTGGGGACATATGTACCCCCGCACCCCCCCTCGCTACGCCTCTGATTTGTGAAACTGACCTTTGGCTTTCAAGATATCATCAATGTTAGGTTTGGAAATGCTGATTAATATCTATAGCAAATACACGTCTGCAAAACAAAGTGACTGCAGATTGCAATATAAACTTCTGTTATCTACTTTAAGAAGTTAACATTTTGACACCAGCTTTAGTTTGGTGACCCCTGCTTAAATGTATACGTCTTTTTAGGTTGATTTTGGAAGTTAAAAATGCTATACGTAATATAAAAGGTAGTTATGTCTGCGTCTGATCTTGTAGTTCGACGTGAATCAGAAACATTTGTATCATAAATAAAAGATTATGTCTTTTTATAGTGTTGATACATGTCTGTTATGATTTCTTTGGCAGGGTAAATGTCAGCAAAACTATGCAGGTCACCCTCTGTGGAACTATACGGCAGTTTCAATAATGAATAGTGTCACTGATTACTTAATTGATTATCGTGGAAAAGGATTTTGGAAATGCACTAGAGTCACAGCAAAAAAAAAATGGCTACGGAATTAGATGTAAATACCATTTTTATAAATAAAAGAATAAGGAGGAGAAGGGGGTTGCTTGAATATGAGTGCACTGTCCAGGTTCCAAATGCAGATGACACAGAAAAAAGCACGTGTTCAACGTAATACTGGACAGAGTTATACATATTTTTAATCAGAGAGATTTGAACAGTTACAAAGTTTCAATAACACACTGGGGGATTTTTAAATGAGCTAAAAAATCTGCCAGATAAAGATACCCTTAAAGTAGCAAGTCAAGGTTTGGGGGATTTGTTAAGGTATCAAGAAAACAGCGATATTAAATGGATCTGATCTGTTGACTAAACTAGATACAGCCAAAGAATTATTTTCTAATAATGTAAAGCTTCCAATAGAAGCTGCTAAATTCATGAGTTACGCGATGTCAAGCCAAATCTATAGGTAGCATAAGAATAGTGCTTACAATATCTATTGGCGATAGGACATATTTACGGTCACCCATGTCTCAAGACAGAATGAATTCTTTGGGAAATTTGTCTATAGAAAATGATATTGCAAAGAATATAAATATAGAAAGTGCAATCAAAAGATTTGCTGATTTAGAGGCTATAAAAAATGTCACCAATAGGCCAATTGATTATACTATCCAAATACAACACGTTAAGAAAAACAATATTATTGTTCATTCTTCGTTTAAAAAAAAACAAAAAACTTTAGCGTTACATTACCTCTAACTATATTTTTACTTGCACTTTTTTAAAATGATTTTACTTAAAAAGTTAAGCTTGCCGGGGCGACAGCAACCGTAGGACCAGACCTTGACGTACTTTATGGACGAATACTAAAAGAAATAGTTAGATTTTTTTCTTATTATTGGCTTAATTGGTATCTTAAAGTTTTAGTTTAAAAAAAAAATCATGCCTTTAAATATCTCGTTAATTAAAACAAAAAAAAATATTTTTATAAGTCTGTGACTAGATGAAATAATAATTTAGTTGTTTTTTTTAAAAGCCCAGAAAAATGTATTTGAAGTTTGTATTTAATGTACCCGGGATGGGATAATATCCAGGTAAGTTTTATCTTGACCAAAAATCATGCGATAAGTTACACCGTAAAGTTTAAAAAAAGGGGAAGTACTCTTAAGAAAAATAGTATAATCCATTGTTTGTGATATTATGTGCCTTTGTTTTTATATAACGAACGCAATGGTCAATGAGCAACGCAAGTTAATCAAAGTTTAGTTTAGCTTTTAATATTATATAGCAGGGCTTACTTTTTTAAATCATGATTACGGTGACAGCAATAAGGACAGTTTTATAGAAAACATAAACTATTAAACAATAGGTAATATGTAAAATATATTGAATTAATTTCGTAGGCATAGGACTACGTCGTGGATTTTTAGGATTTGACCGGAAGCTATTTATTTGTCAAAGTATTTGTTGACACCTGGTCCTGTAATCTGTAACTGTAACATGTGTGAGTTTCACTGTGTTCAGTTACAGTTACACAAATGAGTGTTATTGCTTGCGAACAACAAACGCAACTTTCAGTGTCATTTTTTAAATAATATTTAAAAAATGGCATCATGTAGCCTATTGGATTGTAATTTGTTTAGAAAGGTTACAATTACAAAAGTAAAAAATGTTATTATTAACAATATTTAGATTAAGAAAGAGTAGGCCTACACTTTCACATACACTAAAATTTAAAATTGTAAAAATTGAACATTCAGAACGTACCCAGAAATTTGTTTGAAAGTAATTTGGTCGACGGAAAATTGATCAACAGACGTTTGATCGAACAGAAGTTAGGTCGAATTTTTTTTCAGTTAAAACAATGAAATTTTGCGTCAAAGTTCTTTTTGAACGCATTATTTTGTTTTACTATATAAGCTAATATAGTAGGCCTGTAGCCTAATACTAGTAATACTAATTGATTTTTATAAATGTTTACCATCTTCAAATATACATTTTTTCATTAAAATTTGAACTTGGTCAATAAGCTTTAGTAGTTAAAATTATATATTTTCAACTTTTCTATCTCTTTCTTAAAGCTGGTTGTCTTTAGGTTTCATTGAGGCACATGATTTATAATGTCCTCAAGGGATACAGGCATCAGTTCAGATGGCACAGATTCTGAGGAGAGCAGAACAGTTGAAATTGAAACAGAGACAAGTATAAAGTCTGGAAAAAATTTAGAGAATCTTCTGAAAAATGAAGTTTACAATTCTGATATGTTATGGAGTCTTTTTGTTGCAGCTGCTAAAAGTTATAGATTTAGCTCTATTCTTCATCCGTTTCCCCCCATGTATGTATCTGACATGGACATTGAAGAAAGGAAAAACATTTTTGCTTTGGTAAATACATTTCTAGTAATCAGCTCTTATTTAATATTCCATAAATCTTGAAACAAATTCTTTTTACCTCTAGTGTCTGTTTGCTAATTAGCAAGTTTAATCTAAAATTAAAATAGGGTATTTTTCATTTGAAAACCGCTCTACATCTGTTGTTCTTCAAAATTACTTCTTTATGAGTGAATAAATTTTGTAATTTCAGAAAGATACCATCTCAAGAGTTCCTAAATTTTCATCAAGTCCTAATGTTGTATCAACCCTCTCAAAAGATTGTCTGGAACTGCTATCATGGGTGTTACTCACAAAAAAATTGTCCTTAAAGCTTTGTGAAAAAGACAGTTGTGTAAGTGAAGTACAAATTTAAATCACTGATCAATCTTTCACTTTGTAAATTTTTTTTAAAGTATAAAAGAACATTTATTCAACCTCTTATAAAAATGTGCTGCTAAAATTTAACAAAGAGTAAGGGTCCTTATTATTTGTTGACGTTTCAATATCAGCAAAGCCTTGATAAAAGGTAGCTTTTATTTTGCAGATTAATTTTAAGACTCCAAAAAAAGTATTTAGGTATTGGTGCCACCATCTTGTTAATAGTAAATTTTTTAAAATACTCCTTGTCACAAGTGCTTGTTGATTTTATGACCTAACCCTAAAGTTTATTAACATAATATTGAGTAAATGTGTTTATTTTACTTTAACAGTTTAAAACTATAAAAGAGCTCACTGGACAAGTTATGAACACACCAGAACCTGCCTACATCTTTGAAGTTGTCCCAAGTGCAGAGAGGGAGAGAAAGTTCAAGGAATTAACAGGCTCAAAAAAGACCTTTTACGCATACCATGGAAGTCGTTTGGATAATTTCTTCTCGATTCTTCACAATGGGCTAAATACACATCTAAATAAAGTACATAAGTTACTTAATTGTAGTTTACCCTTTTATCTGAGAATCAAAAAATTAAATGACACCCTGAATTAATTTTGTTCTTCTATGGCCTTTTCTCCTATACACAAAAAAAGCCCTGCAGATATTAATTTGATACTAAAGTATCTTTCCTGTTTTATGTTGCAAAATATATTTTTAAAATGCCTGTTTTCTTTATTATCTGCAATTTTCTTATCTTTAACTTAAAGTTTAAGTTGTATTTTTCAATTTAATCAGGTATCAGTATTTGGAGAAGGTACCTATTTATCCAGTGAACTCTCCGTATCGCTTATTTACAGTCCAACTGGAGAAGGCTGGAGGAATAGCTGTCTTGGAGTAAAGCTGTCATGTGTGGCTGTATGTCAAATGATTGATGACCCAAGCGTTAAATGCCAAATAAAAGAAGGTAAGATAAACTTCTGAAGAAAATACCCTTTAGATAAGTATTCACGATAAAAATCAACAAACAATTCATAAAGTAATTGTAAAAGATTTTCTAAAAGTGAATTGAATGCCTATTATTTACACACACATAAGGTTGAAATGAAAAGTAGGACTTCCAAATGCATTCAGAAGTACAACTGTTTTGTTTTAAAATTATTTAAAAATTCAGCACTACATAACAAAGCTCAGCAAATATGTAGCTCATCCTTTGCATGTGAATATGACCAAGGTTGTATTCAACAGCAAGTATGCAGATGGTTTACCATTCCTATTTGTGTCTAGAAAGCTTTCCAGCACGTAAGACACACATGTTTTGAGTCGCTTTTCCTTGCGGTGCACTTTCTTTAGGCGTGAGCTGTGCATATGTTCTCTGAAGATTGTTCTCCAACAGTAAGTCTGCCTTCTCAGCTTTTACGATTCATAGCATTTCCTATGAATTCTGATTGATGTCCATGGATTTGAGTGAAGCTTTTAACAGTCCTTAGAGAATTTTTTCTTCCCACTAGCTGAGCGTTTTCCTTTGGAGAGCTCAGCGAACATTGGTTGTTTAGAAAGTCTGCTGTCTGACACACTCGAAACATACTCTGCCTATCGACGAGTCTTTTTTGTAAGAACGTTTGAAAGTCAACCTGTTGTTTGTAAGATTTCTGTATCAGGGACTATCTCCTGCCAGTCATGCCAAAAAGTTTGCAGTCTGTGTAGGTGGAGATGGTTTCGTAGTCTAGCATGTCTGCTTTACACTGTCATGAGTTGCTAGCATGTAGAAGAGATGTTAATAACATTGATCAAGTATTTACTGCATCTTATAGGAAGGCTGTCATTATTGTCAATAAAAGCATCAGTCAGCATTGCTGAGAATACCATGATAAAAAGTGCTGGGGCTTAATCACAGCCTTGTTTTTTGCTGTCGTTTACGAGAAAAGCCACATACTTATCTCCAGAATCCATCATGGAGTTGATGTACTATTGTAATAAATCTACTTGGGCACCCAAACTTCCACAGGCCTTCTCTGCTGACCGAGTCAAATGCCTTGGTCAGATCAACAAAAGGAATGAACATGCCACTTTATTGCTCCTGAAATTTTTAATGAGACCGGCGTGCAGCAAATATGTCAGCTGTGCCACTTTCTGCATGGAATCCACATTAGCTTTCAAAAAGTAGGCCCTGTTCAAGATGTTGTTGTAGATGATTGAGTAGGACTCTAGCCAAGATCTTCCCAGCTGCTATGGAAAGGAGAGAAATGCCAAAGGTTTGGCAACTGCCCTTTCTCTTGTACAATAGTATGATATTTGCATCCTTGAATAGCTGATAGATAGTACCATCTTTCCATATCTACTGAAATAGCTCTGTCAGTCTTTTTGTCAGGACAGGGCCTGCTGCTTATTCTTCTATATATTATGGGCCAACGATCAATTTATTGATCATTATGGCTCCTATGAATGTAGATGGGATTTGCAATGTTTCTGTGCCTGGTGTTGATGAGGATATTTCACTGGTTACAAGAGTAACTGCGTGAGGGTATCATGCTTTATAGCTTTTGAACAGGAGTTCATTGCAACATCATTTTTATCTCCATGTCAGCCTTTTAGGGGCCACAGTTGTAATGAAGACTTGATTATAACTTATAATACAGCCATTTTGCAAAACATATTATTAATTTTCATGATATTTAATGGGTAATAGAATGGCTAATTGAGACTGCCTGTTAATTAGCTTTGCATTTTTTATTTTTACAGATACCGGGTATAATTATGTAAAATGTATGAACCATGCAATTAAGTTTTTATTTTACTAACAATGATTGCCTGTAATTTATCTTATAAGACTGATGTCTTATATGGTCTTTTAACAATAGGGAGCAGAGAAGTAGATATGCATTTTAAAATATTCCTTTCCCTATTTGTTAATAGTAATATTACTTTTGTTTAGGAAGTGCAGCACAGCAGAAGCAAAGAGCTCAAGCTTCAAGAGTAACTGATGCAGTCCCTGAAAAATACTATGTCGTACAAAACAATGATGTTGTAAGAGTGAAATATTTATTGGTTTACAGAGAGGAAACTTCTCAACCTGAGTGAGTCAAACTCAAAATAAAATACTTAAAATAGTTGATCTGATGAGATTAAGTTTTTACTCAAGTAAAGATACAGTTTCTTTTTCACAAAATTAAAGAGAATAAATTCCTTAAAAAACTGAGTTATTAATGATATAAGTTAATTTTAATTGAATGAAGGAAAATAGTTTTAAATAAGCTAACATGAATCAACAGACAATAATTATTTTACTGGGACTCCAAACCTTTAGTAAAATAATATTGTTACAATTTATATAACAGACCTGTTTACTCTTACGATTTTGGCGTACAATGTATGATTTTGAGATGTATATATATACTGTATGTTTATTTTTTACTATTAAGATAATGTATTGAATGATTTTGTGATCATATTTTACGATTTTAAGAGTTTGAGGGTTAACAGGTCTGATATAAACTTTTTTTGTCAGTTGTTGAAAAGATCTAAATGTATGTTTATATTTTTAACAATCTGTCCACAGCACCACAACAAGACAGTCTGCATATTCATGGTGGAGAGAATACAAATTTCCCATATTGATGCTGGCTTATTTTGTCTTTCTAGCGGCAATAGGATTAGCCAACTCAAGACAAGCTGTCAACACATTGACTCGATTTTATAAATCTTTAAAGTTTTCATAATCCTCATTCCAGTATTGGATTATGAGCAATAACTTCATCGAAGAAAGTTTTAAATATCAGTGGCAAGATTTTAAAAAAATGTTAAATAATAATTATTTCACTCCACAATTTATTTAGTAAAATAAGATTTAATTAACCTTCTGGCGCGCGCTTTTTTTTTTTACAACAAGACAGGGCATGGTGTATCAAATTGATATCGCTAATGAGTGACTGGTTAAATTACTTTATTTCATTTGAATATTGCAAAATAATTTATTTGTTAAATAATATAATCAACATATCAACAAAATGGAAAAGTAAGTTGAAAAAAACACACATTTATATAAAGTTATAAATATTATATGTCATTCAATAATCTGTACTAATGGGTAAGTAATTCTGGGGAAAAAATGGAATAACGAAAAGACATAGATCAAAGCAAAGACATTACATGAACATAATTTGAAATTTACACATTACCTTTTTAGTCCTTTGAGTAAGTTGATGCAGCATTAATTCATGGGATAATTACTTTAAAAACACAACATTTTGATAACTTCCACAAAGAGTAAGTTGGGCGTTTTTGCCACTGTTTATCATGCACAAAATTTGACCATTGGCCAGCAGCATATCTTTCTCCCTGGGTGGTACAGTTGGTCTTGTATCATTTTTCTTGCTGAAATGTTCTGTTTTGATGCTTTCAATACCGGTATATTGATTGTATAGTACATCACTGAACAGACAATTCAAAAGAGTACTCCCATGTTTGCAGGGCCTATAATTCATGAAAGTTTTCAAATGAAATTGCCACTTTTCAAAAGCACTCTGTTTACAGTTTGATTCTTAATTTCCTTTTTTTTTTGTCTGTCTTTAAAAAAAAAAAATCATTGTCAGTGTGTTCTACATAATCATTATCATCCTCATTTACTTTCCACTGTTAATCTTTCAACTGCATCTTGACTTTCTGTGTCAACCTCATCTTTAAAATCTGCTTATACTTCTTCATCTTCAAAAAGTATTCTTCTGATTTCCCCTATATCCTTGAGATTAGTAAGATCTTACCACCCTCCACGTTAGACAGCAGAAGCAACCTGAAGTGAAATAAGGATCAGTATAAATATCTTGTTTAGGCGCAATGTATCAATTTGATATTTACTATTTAAAAATACACATACATTATTTAAAATTAATATATCAGTATAAAATATATATATATATATATATGAAAAAAGCAACTTACCAGAGCAAGAAAATAATACAATTTTCAACCTTCAAAAAAGTAATGTGCACAGGTGCAGTGAATGCATTTAAACAAAACAACCAAAATATGCAATAAAAAATCATGTACTACACAATTCTGGCCTTATAAAGGAATGGAAAACATAAAAATACTGAAAAGCAGAGCGCACCATCATCTTTCATTAAAATGTGCAGAAAAAATATGGTTTGTATTGTATATATATGATTAGATGCACCTGCCTGAAGGTTAAACTATTTAAAATCAAATAATAAAATGAATTTAAAAAAACAACTTTTCTTATCCATTTTGCAAAGGAGAAAATTCATAAATTTTTATGATTTTGTTATTGTTGCTTTTCTATGCATCCAATAAGCTTTGGGTACTTAAAAGTTATTGATTTTATTGCATTTTTCTTGTTTGATTATAAATCGTGTATTTAATATGTAATTGGAGTATTGCAGGCTAAATTAGGATTCTTGCTAACAAACTATGCCTAAAAAGAGAGTTAAAAACTTTCTTTAAACATTGACATTAATCTGACATTTTGAGATGTTTACCACAAGTATTGTTTAGGTTAGCTGTTTAGTACAGTTATTTTATGTTTATTTTAGTGTTTAGGTATCTTGTTTACTTAGGATTTCTAACTCATAAATAATAATCTTATTTTTAAGCATTGACCTTAAAACTTAATACAAATTCAAGCTTTGGTAGTTAAAGTTAATGAGGGGCCATCCATATAGTACTTTAAGCACAGAGGGGGAAAGAGTGTGTGTTGATTTTAGAGGATGGTGGGGTCCTCTACAGCAAGTGTGTACATCATGTATTCACTGATTGTAAACTGAAATTCTGACAGGCCATAAATATCCCTTTTTATATCCAATGCTAACACACAAAAATCATCAGTGTTGCTTTGTGTGTTCACATTAGTAACTGTAATATAAAGTCCATAGACTTTACCTCCACCAGAAAAAAACAGGCATTTGAGCAAAAATCACCAAGTGCATGATTTATATTACCATAGGTAAATGCTTTAAGTCTTAATATTTCACGAGTGGATTTTAGAAAAGTCTATTAAAAATGTTTAATTTTAATCTTTATTTTCCACTTTTTTTACTTTTGAAGATGGCATTTTGATTTCATTAGTACTGTATATCATTATGCATCTGCAAAAACATTTGTAATATTTCATATTAAATCCTTTATACACCCTCAATTTTTTAAATTTTAATTCAAGTATTACAAATGACAAGATCAAGAATTCCATTTATTGTTATTTGATTTCGACCTTTTAAAAAATAATGCCGCTGACTTGAAATGAAAAATGAAATTCCTACACATTATATTTCAATGTGTCTCATTAAAGAACATTATATTTCAATGTGTCTCATTAAGGATGTGATGTAATGAAATTTAAATTGTGCACAGGGCTAAAATTGTACAGATAAAACTTTCTCTGTGCAGGCTTTCAACAGCTGTTAAAAACAATCTTTCATTTGAAGCTAGTGTCACAGGACGCCTAGTGTTTCAAGACAATTTGAATTTTATTCTTGAATTATGTTACTGAGTTAATGTATAACTAAAATGCATATTTTTTACTGGATTGCAAGCACAGCTCTATTTAGCTGAACTATGTGCTCACCTTGTTTATATTTAACACTAAATGAACTAAATCATCTCAGGTTAATGTACCCACTGTCATAATACATTCAGTAATAAAAAAATATATCTCTAAACAAGTTGTGCTATTCAAAACATAGTGATAAATATATATATATATATGTATTGTAATTGTATGTGAAGCCTCAGTCTAGAATAAAAATATACACCTTTTATGAGGGAGAAGTATTCTATGCAACTGTCATAAATGCAAATTTTCATTATTTCTGAATTGGTTCAAAATAAATACATTTCTATATTGCTTGGCTTTACACTTTTATGTGTGAACTGATTGAACTATAAAAGTGGAGAAAACGAGGAGATAAAATTAATGTGAAAAAATTTCAGTCCCCTGTAAGATTGAAAACTGTATTATCAAAGGATGTATTGTAATTAATAGTGATAATCCAACTGGAGTTTTACAGACTTATTTATTGGTACAAGTTCTGCATTTTGAAGCAATAGTATCTTGTTGATCTAATATCTTTTTATGAATTTCTAATAATTTCTGTCATTTTCTATATGTTTAAATGCTTATTGTTTACCTGAAAAAACTTTACATCACACAATTAAACATGCCATAAAAAACAAACCAACTAGATTTTGATATATGTTTATTTTAGTTTTATTACAAGCTGATAAAAAAAAGTTTTTAATTTATAAATGCTTCTAAAACTCTGCATATATAGATAGACGTTTGGTGTCGTACTAAAGTCATACGTTGGAAAATGTTATATAAAAATTTGTTTAGACTTTTCCAACTCAATAAACGTATTAAATGCCTTTTTTTAACTACTATGAACATTTGAAAAGAAAAAAAAAGAATAGATTTCTTTATTAATGTAATCTCAATGTATCCTAATAATCATGAATTTTAAAATTTTATTTTGATCTGTAAATCCACAATTCTTTAGAGATTAAATTACTGTAGTGTTCCACGCTCTCCTTTCCAGAGCTCCTTTAATTCAACTTTGCAGCCTAAATCCCGAAGAGCAGCCTTAGCCTCGTCATGTGCTTCCTCATGGCGATTCATGGCTTCATTCAGCAATGTTTCTGCTCCAAGAGTCAAAATATTGTCTTTTAAATCTTTGGTTCTTGAGACCAAATTCCTCAAGGCCATGCACGCATTTTTCTGTTTGAAATAATGCAAAATAATTTCATTCCAACTTACAGCTTTGATTAATACACAATTTATTAACACGTCAGGTGTTTACACTAGAACAGTGCTGTCCAACTCGGGGCCCAACCCGCGGAATGGTTTTATATGGGCCGCCAGGTCTTGAAACATTTACAATTTACCATTTGTTTAAAAAATAAACATCTTAAATTTAGATGAAAAAAAAACGCAAATGACATTCAGTATTTTTGGGGAAACTCACAAGACTACAGAAGAAGTAGTGGCATTGAAAAATAAAATGTGTGTGGCAAAAGGAGAGAGATGTTTGACATGTAACAGTAATTTATGTTAAGCGCGACAGCAGGTGAACAATTTGGGAACACATGGTGATGTGAAATCAGATACTTATTTCTTGGTCTTTCTGCTGCTTCGCTTGTTATAAAAAGGTTTGTGTGCGTGTTGGGGGGGGGGGGGGGGGTTTTGTAGTGTAAGGGTATAATTACTAACCACCTTACTAACGGAAAGAAGAATTTGGAAACAACTTTAAATACAGTAGCTAGCTGGTCATCATAAAATGTCCATACACATAACGGGACTGGTTTAGATGAACTAGATATATCAGCACCCAAGTTAAAACGTCATGGCTTTATAGCGTATTATAAAAAAGGCGGGATGAGATCTGGACACTAAAGGTGTCGCAAATGACTGTGGGAGTGGGGGAATGTGAACCAGTTGAAATGTAATAGGCAGGCTGTCCAGGTGGGGGGGCCGTATGTCCATCCTTTATTTTTAAGATGAAATCAATCAAGTACCTGGTATTCATTGATCAGAGTATGATCAATGCCAGAAGTAGAATGCAGGATAAAAGCTGTGCTTGCAGTTGGTGCAATTCAGTCAGAAAAATACCTGAGACACAGTACTAACTAACTTACTTAAGAAAATCAGCAAACTATCGAGCAGAGGCTCATAAAGTTTTCCCCAGCACATCTCCGTCGCCCCCAACCGGCATTCAACCACTCCCCCAGTGGTCTCTATTCCAGTCAGATCCCCTGACACAGCCTCACCCACCCTTCCACTCGATTGACTACGCCAGACACAGTACTAACAATCATTGAAAGCATTTTTCGTTCTAAGAAGATCAAGCCAAAAGGGCAATTGTTTAGTTCACCAGCCATCTCTTTGTTCAAAGCTCAAAGATGATACACTGCAAAATGTTATGGAGAGTATAGTGAAAATTTTAAATTTCATTTGAGCTAATCCATTAAATCACTGGCAGTTTAAGACTTTGTTACAAGAATAAGAAAGAAATTTTGGGGAATTTGTTGTTCATCCTGATGTTCGTTGGCTGAGCAAGGGGAAAGTGCTGGCAAGATTCTGTGATCTAATTGCAGAAGTGAAACTGTTTCTCAAGTCCAAAGCAAAGAGCGATTTGTTAAACAATATGGAAATTCTTGAGTTTATTTTAAGGCTAGCATTTCTAACTGATATCACAGATCACTTTAATAAATTAATTTTAAAATTGTAAGGTCATTTTCAAATCTTACCAACGCTTATGAAAGAAATTAGTATTTTCGAATCTAAGCTGGACTTATTCATTACTCAACTGAATCAGTCAAATGTTACAAACTTCCCAGCCCTTGCAAAGGCTGAACAACAGCTTCTGGTCAAAAGTGAGTGATTTAATCAATTGTTAGAAAAGTTGAAGTTAGATTTCAAAGATCGTTTTAAAGATATTGGCAGTCTTACTCCTGTTTTACTTTTTGTTGAAAATCCCTTTATGTGTGTTATCTTCATTTTAGCCACAAATAGGACATTTATTAGGAGCAGATGAAGGTGCAGTGCAGCTTGAAATCATCGGAAGTTCAGCATAACATGGCTCTTCATAAAACTAGAATGCGTCGCCAACTGAATTCTGGGTGACCGATGTTTCTTCAGCTGATCTCCACAACTATTGAAATGTTGTAAAAAGATATTGACGACGTTTGGAAGCACCTATGTCTATGCAGCTGGATTCTCAGTAATGACTTACATCAAGTCCAAAAAAACGAATTGCTTTGACTGACGAACATTTAGGAAACATAATAAGGGCAGCAGTAACTGAATACTAGAATATTAAGAAGATTGCAAGTTCAAGTCAAAGCCAAATATCACATTAAAGATGTGCTACAGTGTGTATTCATTGAGATGACACTGCTAAGGATGGGTGATCTTTAAGCATAAGGTAAGGAGCGTTAATATATTGAATAATTTTTAAAATAGTAATTTAAAAAAGTGCGGCCCTCTGTGTCACAAAAAAAAATTATTGGCCCCCGGAGTCGAAAAGGTTGAACAGCACTGCACTAGAACAACCTCTATGAATGATTGTAAATTAGGAACCGCCTGTATTTGTTACGTTATTACAAGTACTTGTATATGTGTAAGATAAAATATTTATACCGATTTAATGTATTAAATTACATTTATAAAATACACATTAAAGTAGATTATATTAATTAAAAATGAAATTCTCATATATATATATATATATACATATTAGGGGTCATCCATATAGACATATTCATGTTAAACAACATCATGTGTTTAGGGGAGGTGGATTCAGGAATTTGTTACGAAGTGTGATTACAGTGTGGTATCTAATTTGTGTATCACATTTTTTTGAGAGGTGGATTCGATCCAAAACAGTGTGACATTATTTTTGGATGGCCCTTTTTTATGTTTTGTGTGCATGTGACATAGTTCGGACACCCTATATCAAGTTAAATTCTAAAAAATATTCTTGAAATAAATTGTTATTAAAACTTAAGGGTTGGGTAAAATAAATAAAACGTATGAAGTCACTGAGAAAAAAGCCAGAAATTCCCCGGGCAACGCGGCACACATTTTGAGAAACACCTGTCTGTTATGCCAGTAAGCAGAGAAAACCTGGGACACCTTTTCTTTTCACTGGGACGCATCTTTTATAATATGACATCATAATTGTTTATAAATAACTTGATTTTGTTAATTTTTTTTAGTGTGGGGGGGGTTTTCAAAAACAAATTCATACATACGCAAAAATGTATGCGTGCAGCAACGGTGTGGGTGGTACGTTCTTTATGAATGGCCTCTTTATACAACAAATTAAAATTGAACAGCTCTAGAATTCAAATGATTCAACTACCTGTACACCAACATCATTAGGATGCAGTTTCATCGCCTGGACAATATGCTGATGACCTTGAAATTCCACAACTTTATGACAGTTTTCTGTGTTACGTAATGTGATGGCTGTCAAAACTTTGCAAGCAGCCTCTGCTATGGAAGGATTTGATTGATGTGTTATCATCGCCATGACGACCAACTCCACACCTCCTAGTTTGGCTATTTCATATTTGACCTCATCATTGCCAGCCAAAGCTTTAAGTACAATTAATGCCTGACGGACTATAGCCTGAAAAAAAAAGTTAGGTGACACACTGGCAATCTCAGAAAACAATATTTAAAAAATTCATTTTGCTTTGCATGTTAACAAAGATGCATGATTTCAGTGCTTTATAATATTTTGGTAACTTGTACTATAAATTAATGTACACTAAAATGTTATTTTAAAAGAAAAATACTTAAATATGCAAATTGGAAAGTAAGTCCCCTTTCCTTAACTTGATCCAATATAAATTCTTTCAGTTTCAGTAAAACATCTAGATATTCTGATAAATTTCAGAAATTAATAAGGTTGCTCTGTTGTCATACAAGTTTTATGGTAATTAAAAAAACAAAATTATAGTGATTAAATTTAGGAAATGTCAAAAAATATAAAGAAAGCACATACCATATAGCCCAATTCATGAAACATTTGTAAGTAAGTAAAATAGCTCCTAATGTAAGATTCCATTATTTTTTTTACTCATTATGTTACCTTATCTTTGAGGGCACTCTTGAAAGCATTTATAATAAAGTGGACTCCACCCCTGTCCATAACCTCCTGGCAAAACTCATCTCGTACAGCAAGACATCCTAATGTTAGAAAGAGCTCAGCCAGCACAGGTGGGTTGTTTATGTGCTCTAGAAATAGTTTTTTTAAAATCATATTTCAATACACACTCCAGGATTTGAGTAATTTTATAATCATTTGTTTCTTTTTAATGAACTAACGTTTTCTAGTAAACTAAGTTCTTGAGCAAAAGGTTTACAAAGTTTATCGTTTCTAAAAGAGCAAATTTATTGAAAAAAAAACCCATCTCCAGAAGATATTACAATGATGCTTTTTTGAAGTAATGTCCGTAATGTGCTGAATAAAGCTATTTATGACACATATATAAGATAGACTATATATATATATATATTGAATATTCTATAATATAGGTTAAAAACCTATTTGATTTAACTCAATTTTAATTATACATGGCCTTATATATTCAAATGAACACTTATTTCAATATACCTTCACATAACTGTAAAATGGCTTTAAATGCTGCACCATCAGTAACTATAGTCTTTGCATTTTCATGAGCGCTACCAAAAGGTACCCGTACATCATCATCCATGGTCAGAGATCTAAGACAGATGGCCACCTCTTTGATAAGCAAAGCTTCTGTTTTATGAAGTGTTAAAAGTTCAGAGAGTAGAATGATGAGATCTAAATCTATGAATGCTTTTCTGTTGCCTTCATGCTTGACACAATTTAATCTCACAGCTCTAACAACTGCCTCCAGAAGGCTAGGACTGGTCTTAAATTGTTTTAAAAAGTTAATCAGTAGCCCTATACCATCCTGATCTATCAAATCTGGTTGCCCATTTACAAGAGAGCAAAAGGATGCTAAGACATGAATAAGATTCTCTGAATCATCCTTATACGAGTTCAATGCCTTCAGTAACACTGCATACGCTCCATTGGAGCCTGCAAGACATCTTCGAGCTAGATCACCATCACATTCTTTTTGAAATATGGCTAGATTATCTAAAATGCCTTCACGCTGGTCTGGCTTGTTGTTCAGTAGGGCAGATATTTGTTTCAACGAAGATACAACCGGATGGTCTTTAGTTTCTCCATCCCCACTGGTGTATAATGATGAGTCTTTCACAATAATATTTAAGTTGACACCCTAAAAAAAATTGTTTCAACAAATATCAGACACAAATTATATATTAAAGATTAATGCATTGCTACTCCCAAAAGAAAACATATTTATTACACTCGTCATCTGACACTATCAACAGTTTACTTGAGAAACTATTGTTTTTATTTGCAATGTCCTAATTTTTAAGTTCTAACACATATAATCATAAGGATACCATCATTTGCATGGCATTGCAAGCAAGTATTACACCCAAATAACAAATAAATAAGCATTATGAAATTTACTTGAGATTCAAACTGTTTTATAGCATCTTGAAGTGCCTCCTCAGGTTCCATGTCAAATTCAGACATATTTTCTAGAACTACATCATCAAATGTCTTCTGGCTAATTTGCTTCTCCATTTTTATGCTCCTCTCTGATTTGAAACATAGTTATAAAAAAGGGATTAAAATGGTTTATAAAATGCTGTCAGTGCTCATTTTAAGTACTTTTTGATAATAACGTGATGAAACTAAAGTGCCACACAAACGATAAATAAACTTAAGTGATGTTGCTAATACGTAGGTTTATGAAATTGCTTCATATATTTACAGCTTTGGCTATAGTCTAGGTTAAAAAAACAGATATTGACCCATGTATTCAAATACATAAAATTTGAGCAAGGGCCGTATTTCCCTATTGGATAAGTAGGCTTAAGCATAGGGCCTCCAAAGTCTAAGGGGCCTCAAAATTTAAGAAGATACATTTTGTAAATTCACACGCACAAAACATACTTTTAAAAAAATATACAATTTAAAATAAAATCTTGGATAAAAATGAATCACAAATGATTTAAATAAGATATAATAATGCACACTGTGGTGATATTAAGAACATTGGAAAAAAAATGTGCAAGGTAAATTCCATGCACTCCTCAATCATTAAATTTAATCGGCCAATTGCTGTTGATTGCAGTCTTGAAGTTGATGCAGTTGAACTATTAAAAATGACAATTATAATTTCCTTTCATCATCCATCATGAGACGGGCAGTTTTAAATAAAGATGTTTAATGAGAACCAGTTTTCGGGTTAGAAACCAATAGCTTGTTTTGATTCATTCCAGATTTAAGTAACAAAAAATGTACAGTAAATCAAATGTAAATGAATTCTTATTATTACATTAATAAAATAATTTTTAAAACAAGTAATAAATGTGCTGTATAATAATGCATAAAATTGTTAGGCTACTGGATAATGCTTCGTGTATCAGACCATACCATTGTTTTATTGATAAGATAAAATTATTTTATTGATCCAAAATGATGGAAATATTTTTTATGACATTAAACATACTTATTTCAGGACATCATATAAATAATCCAAGACAAAATTTTTAAAATATAAAAATTAAAACAATTTTTAAAATCTTAAACTAAAATAATTTAAACAATTTAATGTGTGAAAATACAAAAGAGTTTGAGATTATGCATAATTCTTCCACAAGGTAACAATGAAGTTTCTTTAAGTATCTTCACAAAAACACTGGGCTGATGCAAAGAAGACATGCCATGACGTGGATTCACTCTACTTGTTTTTTGTTACTTCGAATTAAATTTTCTTTAATCTAACGATGGCATGTTAGGTATTAAAATTTTATTTGTTTGGGTAATTATATTTTAATTTCTCCACGATATTTGAAAATTGACAGCACTGTAGACGGCGCTGTTCTGTGGAACCCGAAATAGAGTGTGTAAAAGTGTATTCTATGAAACTGAAAGTTGGCTTTTTATTATTTATTTATTTTACAGTTTTTTTTATTTATTGCTTTTCTTCATTTTTTTAGTTTTCTTGCCACAGTGTGATAATGTGTGTACCTGCAGACGCACACATGTTTTTTACTTGAGGCTTTAGGGCTAGTTTTTAGGGTTCAGGTTAGGTTTAGGGATAGATTTAGGGTGCAGGTTAGGTTTAGAGCAGCGGTTCTCAACCTGTGGGTCGCGACCCCTTTAGGGGTCGAATGACCATTTCCCAGGGGTCGCCTAAGACCACCCGAAAACATATATGCTCTATAGTTATGAAGCATAACCGAAAATAGCTTTGTCGTTGGGGGTTGCCACAACACAATGAACTGTATTAAAGGGTCGCGGCCATAGGAAGGTTGAGAACCACTGGTTTAGAGAAAGTGAATTATTTTGTGTGAATACCGGCTAAATTACATGGGGAAAAGGAGCAACCGCAGGTCGTCGCGGCTTCTTGCCTAATATCTAGACTGATACAATAAAGTAGCTACGTTAATCACGAAATTTATGTACCAGCGCATATTTCTTCATAACATTTTAATGTTTTATTCCTAATTTTAGCACGGCAGCTTTCTTGGAACCCGTAAAAGTTCATGGGTTATTATTATTAGTTGTTTTGCCTTACCAAGATGGCGGCCATGGGGAAAAACACTGTTGCTAGGCACTTTGATGAAAATTTCAAAATATTTTTTAAAATATACAAAATACTACTGCTGTATAGAGCCTGGTGAATAGATTACAAAAACACCAAGATCAACTTTCTAGCTCAAGTGGTTCAAAAGTTATGAATTTTTTAGTAGGGACCTCAAAACCACTTTTTTACTATGGGGATTTCCTCCACATCTTGTGACCCTCATTTTGCTTTTTTTAAAGGCCTATAACTTTATTATAAAAAGAGACATAAATATAATATTTACAGGGAACATAGTTTAATAAGAGTCCTTCCAAATAAAGCCACAAAATATAATTTAGTTTTTGTTAATATTCCGTAAAAATTAAAAAAAAAAATCTTTCTTTTTTTCCTATTAAAATATATTAAATATGCTGACTCGTCACTTATTTGTAATTAATTAATTAATTATGTCTAAATATTTTTTTTTTATTTCCCAAAAGTCATAATAATAATAATATTCTTTAGATATTAATTTCAAATTTTCTGTGCAATTGTTTAAAATTTATAAGTATAAACTAATAATAAAGAGATTATTTGTTTCATTAAGTTAAAATTGACGATTACCCTTTTTATTTTACCATTTTCTATATAATGTATTTTAGTCCCATATCTTATGAATGTTTGAATATGACAAAAAAATAGTATGTCATTTATTTTATGTTAGTAAAGTTGTTTCACAAATCAACATGTATTGTTTGAATCAACTTTGGCTGTTGATAGAATTCAAAATAAGTTATAGTCATTTGGTTGAGGTAATTACAGTATTTTATGATAATTTTAAGTAACATCTTATGTATTTCTAGGATTATTGTGTCAGAAAGTGTGTTTTTTTCTTTGAGAATACTGAGGATTATATAATAATTCTCTTTTGGAATAATGTGATTTGTGATTAAATAATAGGATATTTCAATATCAAAGGTAAGTGAATATTTTTTGTACATTTATACTTAATTTATGCCTTAAGACTCATCATAATATATCATTACAATTACATGATATATGAATAATGGGTCCTATAAATAATTATTGGGGTGGAGCTAGGCCCACACTTATAATAGTAATATATTCTAGGCCTCTATATATTATATACATATATATATATATATATATATATATATATATATATATATACACCAGTCTCAGTATATAAAACTAATAATTAACTATTAATTGTAATAAAAAGGCTTATTTAACTACCTAATATCTCTCAATAAAAGCATCAAATCATATTAAAAATATGATTTGGGATATTAATTTATTTGTTTTTATTTTTAAATGAGTTATTATGGGGTAATAGGCTGGATTTCCAGAGCAAATCAGGTTGTTTACTATAGCAACGAATATTAACGATAATAGGTAATTTTGGGACACATGTGACTAAAATTGCAGAGTTAATTTATGACCAAACCTCTGGGCCTAACCTTACACAACTTGGATATGTTGTAATTAATGCCAGTATCTATAAAGTCCCTAACAATCAAGCAAAAAGTGCTTTCCACAAAAAAAATATGAATGAGTCAAATTAGCATTATTTTACCTTCAATTATCAAAGTGAAGCCTCAAAATTATTTTGAGGACTAAAGTGTCTACTCATAAAACATGTCTACTCCAAGTTGTGGGCGGAAATAAAATTTACATACTGGGCTACAAATATTAATAAAGTCGTAAACAACATGACTCTCAGTAAATTAAAAAGTGGAGGTCGCCATTTTGACAACGAAATCACGATACCCGGTTTTCGGCAATTCCCGGATCTCACTTATTTAAGTGCCTACTGTTGCGGAATATGAACTCAAGCAAATAGAAAAGATCGTGGCTTGTGCCAAACTGTCCTTTTAGTTTGAGTACATCCACATGTTTTCAACATTGTGTGTGAACACCAGTGTTTTTTGGATCCATAATTTTTGTTGATGAACCACAACTGAATATTCATAGATTCAGTGTCTGATCTGGTTTATGTTTGCATAAAAAAGCCGCACATCCATCTGATACAATATGTGAGACTCTAACTCTTAGGATATAACTCTCTATGCCCGGCACTTCAACCAGAAAACACTGCCCACTCTCTCTTTCTTAGTCTTTCTCTGACTGACTATGTGACACAATGACTATGTCACTGAAACAGGCACACTCTCTCCACTATACTATTAACGGAATCAATAAAACAATAATTGTTTAAATAGCACTTCAAACAGGAACAACAGTATTTTTTCATAACCGACGCTCAAGTGGAAGATTACCTTTATAGGGGTAACCAGACAAAACGACAAGTGACAAAACGACAAAGTGACAAAATGACAAGGTGACTAAACGACAAGGCGACAAATGACAAGGTGACAAAACGACAAGGTGACAAGATGACAAAACGACAAGGTGACAAAACGACAAGGTGACAAAACAACAAGTCTTCAAGGCAAACGCACCTACCGTCTGTAATGCCTTACATATAATAAAGTAAGGTCAACTTTTTAAGATATTTTACATGCCTTATAGTTGGAGAAACACGGTATTCGGTAATCAGACTTGCGGATAATTGCATTAAAATGTAATTAATTACAATTAGAATTACAAGACCTATTTTTGTAATTATCTACAATTTCCATTACTTCATTCAAAAGTGTAATTAATTACTATTACAAATTACTCCACTATTGACCTGTAATTACTATTACTTTTTTTGCTTACAACATTTTTATATTGGGAATTTTTGTTTATTTGTTTCAATAACTTAAAACTTCAACATTGTTTTACTAAGACATATTTCCTTTTACAGTGGAACCAGCTTTTGGATTTTATTGTTATACAAGAAAGTCAGAGAAGTTCATTAAATGATATTACTGTATATCTGAATACACAATTATATTTTGTAGCAGACACTTAAAAATTTCAGTGATTGTCTGTGTGTATGAGCAAGCATGACATACTGTACATTATATTTTGCAGCTTGCTCATTACTTGGAGACAAAATGTATGTCATATTGGGTCAAAGTACTATATGAGTATGTTGTATACCAAGACACTATATTCATAAGGATGTAATCTGCTATTTAGTATTTTCACTTTTGCTCTGAAAATAAACATTTACTGAGCAATTAAAAAAGGACAATTACATGGATAGTAATTAATTACAATTACTAATTACAGTAATTATAAATCAAGTGTTAAAATAATTAAAGTTTTTATTAATTATCTCAAGTATGTCTGTTAGTATGCATAAGATTATGATCTCAAAAGGTGTATTACTATCTAATTATACTGTACAGGACACTGCACTAACACTGCACTACACTGTTGAACACCAACTCCAGCTTCTAGAGCACATGTGTCAAACTAAATGTATTTTTCCTCACGACTAACATAGAATTAGGCCGACGACTCTACTAATAAAGTAACAATATTTCCGCCAACGCTGCGAACATCAAAGCTCTTTGATGTGACCGGCGCTTGAGTTATCATGTTTGCAACGGTAACCAGACAAAACAACAAGTGACAAAACGACAAGGTTACAAAGTGACAAGATTTGGGGTTAGGGTTAGGATTAGTCTGATAACCCAATACCGTGTTTCTCCAACTATAATAAGGCATGTTAAATATCTAAAAAAAAGTTTACCATACTTTATTGTATGCAAGGCAGTGTTTACCAACATTTTTTGTGCCATGCCCCATCTAAACCTTTCTAAAATTCTTATGCCCCCATGTAACATATACATAATTTTTAATATTCAAAAATACCGTTATTTACTGAAGAAGCTTTAATGATAGGTTTTAGGAAGAAATCACTAGGAAATTGGTGAGGAAACATAGTAAGTAAATTTTCAAAACATATATGGAGAACTGACATTTAAGTATGAAATAATTTTAATGAAAGATTTTTCTATATTATTTTAATTAATCGTACTAATTTATTGTGCGAAGCAAGGGACACTCCTATAAAATTTGTATCGGAAATGGAGGTCGGCGCAATGAAATCCGAGTTTTTAATTTTGTATGTGCATGTAATTAGAATAAATCAGGCGTCCTTCTGGTCCATAATTAAGGTCAAACTCCGCCCATTCACGTTAGGATAAATGTTGACCTACATTACTATTAAGTTATTTTTTTCATTAAAACAACCTTAAGTGAGGAAAATCATATGTTAATATAAGGCATCTTTGCATTAAAAAAAAAAGTCTAAATATTCAGGGTAGGTTTTTCATATTAAATGTAGGTCTGCATAATATATTGAAGAATATGTGTGCAAAATTTCATTGCGCTAGCTCAATACACATTTTCTCAATTCTCTCCAATGTTGACCTCATTATGCACAGGTCGCCAAGGCCATTTTGGATTAGTGATCACGCCCCCTTTTAAATGGCGGAAGACGCCGATACTTAGCTTAGGAAATATTCAATTATTACCACTATATACTTCAAAATATTTGATAACTTGTGTTTCAGAATGCATTTGAAAGAGATTTAAACTGGAAGGTTTTAATTTGAGTTTTAAAAACCCGGTAGAGTCCATATTATTAGCTATCAGAATTCTCTGTGTGCAAAAGGTCGTCATGGGCAACCATTCACAGCTTTTGCATAATGGCAGTACTACCTCAGAGTTTCATTCATAAGAGTTTGCAGTGTGCAAAACTATTCAACCATTGGTCAGAGAAAGTTTTAATTAATTAGTCATGTGCCAAAGTTGAAAGTTCAAAATAAGTAGATCCCAAACAGTATTTTAGGGGATGCATTGCCTTATATTTATATAGTATAGACTATAATATAGCTTGGCTTATAGTGGTATAAAGGACGCTGTAGATTTGGTAAACAGAAAAGCCTTATATTAATACATTATATTAAATTTACTGGTATACAAAGTGCATAGTTAGATAGGTTAAAGTGCAGTTCAGGTGCGTATATAAATTATAATTGTATAACATTATTTTTTAATACAGCATTAGTTCTGAAAATAAAAGTCGTATAAAATTATCATTAAAACGAGAGTTATTTAGCTCGTGACGGGAACAGCAGAATTGGGTCACAGAATGTGGCGATGCTGTCCATGTTAAAAAATGACAAACTAAGTCAGACTAAGTCATACTTTAAAAATTCATAACTTTAAAACTACAACAGCTAAAAATATGATTTTGGTGTTATAATTCTGTTAAAAATTAGCTCTATTCAACTATGCCATTGGTTTATTTTACAAAAATTGTTGAATTTTTTACCAAAGTACCTATGTTTAACGTTAGTGAGATGTTTGTGTTTTCAAGTTCTAGATAGCTCATTTTCAAATTGCCCTCTGTGGGGCATGTGGGGGCCATGTAAGGCATTAAAGACGGTGGAGGCGTTGAGGACTTGTCGTTTTGTCACCTTGTCGTTTTGTCGCCTTGTCGTTTTGTCACGTGTCGTTTTGTCACTTGTCGTTCTGTCATGGAACCCTTACTTTATAGGATCAGGATAGGCTTTATTTATTTTATGTTATGCCCTTTATCCTTTTTTATTAATAGAGAATCATTTTAAAATCTAACACATACCACTAAAATATTAAACAAACTTACCACCCCACGCCAAATTAGATCGTTATGATGCAATTCTGTCAAAATTAATTTACACTTGTTGTGTTTAAGGTATTGATGTATAAACTGTTTCATACGGCAAACATTCAGTGTTTTCTCCCCTGTACTTGTTCCGTTGTTACCCGGTGTCAACAAATACCTTCCAACGGTGTAGTTTTAAAAACGAAGTGGCTGCGTACACTGCGTCAGTATACCTAGCAAAACCATGGCCCTAGGCCTGCCAACCCCGTGGCAAAAAATTACCATTGTGCTGGTCTTTCGATATGGCCACATGGCTGTTGTTAGATATGATCTTGCATAGTCTTGAGGTAGAATTAACACTAGGTGATATCCTATTTCAGTTTCAGCAGATCAGAGCTACTCAGCGGTGTATTTCCAAATTCGTAACAAAGGAAGGGTTCGCAGTTAGTATGTCCCTTTATGCCATATCGGTCACCGTCACAGTCAGTCAATTACGATTAGGGGATCTGGCGTCTGGGCCCACGAACTAACGGTTCGCACGAACCTGACCGAACCGGCTCCAAAACACCGCTGGAGCTACTCCTTCACTGTGTGTAGCACCGTCTTATTCATCTTCAGGTGTTAGTTTAGTAGAACCATTTCCTACCCATCTTGCCTCACTTATTCCTAATATGTGTACCCTGTATCTCCTCTGTTTCATAATCATAGTTAATTGTTTTGTCTTCCCATCCTCCCACATCGTTCAAACATTTCAGGTGCCAATTCTGGAACTTTTCTTCAGTGACAGAAAGGAAGTTGGCAAGCCAGCTCCCTTACCGTATATCTCCATCCCTCCCCCGAAATAAAAATATTTCTTAGAAATAGAAGGCAAAAAAATTTGAAAAGTCGTCCCCGTGCGTTCCTGCAGGACTCGAGCCCTGCGCACACTAAAAATACAAGTACTACATTTGTTTAATCTTGCTGGTATTAAAAGTTTTCTTTTTAAAATTAGTTTTAACAAGCGTATAACATTAATTTTAAACAAGTACCGGTTGGCCAAAGAGTTAAAGACTGGCTAAGTCCTTGGTGTTGCTGCGGCCAATGGTGTTACTAGGTACACCACCGCGGTGTACGTAGTGTCGGCCTTTTAAAAATACAGATTGCTAGATTATACTTTTTCTTGCATTTGTTGAATCTCCAGAAGGAAAAGATTTAAAAATCATGCATAGGCCTAAAATAAAATATCCTGCTTGGATTTTTTTTAGCTTGTACTTAATTATGTAATGATCTAGGCGTAGGGTCCTATGTCTACGGCACTAAATAGGAGTTGGTACATTTTTAGAAAGATGTCCGCGATTTTTACCATCTTGGTAGTTTTTGATATAATGACGAATAAAAAGTTTTTAAAAATGAAAAAATGATCTAAATCTATCCCTAACCTGAACCCTAAATTCCTCCCTAGCCGCCTAACCCGGTTTTGACCCTCTTCCTAACAGGGTTTTGACATCGCAAATGACGTCACGGATACACAACTACAAATTAGCCGATTAATTCATTATAATTATGGCTGGCTAAATAAAAATGGGAGTTACGGGTCTGTGGTCACTGCTGAAACCGGTGAAAACAAATGCATTATTAACAGACTGCAAGGGAAAGAAATTAGCTGTTGACCTTAGTGCATGGATAGTTCAGTGTTCAACATCAGGTCCAGGAGGATCAACAGAAGCTCTTACCAAACTGTTATGCTGCCGGTAATGTTTTTTTGTATTTCAATTGCCAGATGTTAATATTGTTATGTAGGTTTAAATTTCCAATTAATTAGGCTCCTACCTAAGGCAGGCCAAGGTGCCCAAGCTTAAGGTTTATAGTATAGATACTATAGATAGGCCAGCTTATTATATAATAAAATTATAAACCGGAGCTTCCCAAATTTTTTTGTGTGTGTAGCTGTGTTAATTTATACTTCCCCTAGGCCCTAACCCCTTCTTCGTAACTCACAAAAATCTCTGACTTTGTTACACTTACTTTGTATGGTCTGCCCAATCTAAAGTCTAAAGTGATCCACCAACCAACTGTTGACACAGAGCTCTTAAATGGCTCATGCAATGAACTACACAAGAGAAGTGGAAAGATGGATTTCGACCTCGGTGCTACAAAACCTGGTCCAGGATTGCCAGATGAAGATGCAAAAATTAAAAAAGAGGACATTTCATATTGAAGGGTGGACATTTCAAAATAAAAATATTTAAAAGATTTTTTAAGATATAAACCTTTGTTTTGAAATAAACCAATGTAGGCCTACAGCCTACACTAGATAAAAATAATTGTTTACTTTCTTAGAGTTTCAAAAAAAATTAGAAATTTAAAGATTAGGGCGCCTACTTCTTAGAGTAAGCTGTTGTTGACCAAAGTTCTTTGTTTCTTAAGAGGTAACTATAAATTTGAGTGTCATATAATATTCTTAAAATTGTATTGTATGAGTATTTTCGCCTTTACTGACTCCACGTCAAGACCATTTAACTACTTGATTTACTAAGAGTTTATCAGTGAAAAAAAAATAAAAATTTCCAGTTTATCAGTGAAAAAAAACAAAAACTTTCCACGTTTATTTAATAGGACCATCCATAAATTACTATGTCTTGTAAATTTTGCAGATTGTTTTACCTGTCCCCCCCCCCCCCATCCATTGTAACAAATCATCTCAAAAAGATAGGCCCTCACTCAAATAAATGTCACACACCTCTGCGCCCCTCCCATATAAAAAACACCCTCTTTCCACTACTGTCCTTGACAACCCTTAAATAAAATATTGCATTATTGCAACTGTTTCAGAAACATTTCCCTAGAACAGTGTTTCTTAACCAGAGGTTAAAATCCCCCCCCCCCCCCCCCCAACCCCCATGTGGTGTGGAAAACCCAGAAAATTGTATTTGCTGCCATTGCTAGCTGTTGCTGCCTTAAAAAAAAATCAATTTCATGCATATATTGATTAGCAGCAGTTAATATTTTTCTGATGAATTTTGTTTGCGCATTACTTGTTTTTTTTCTCTGTTTCTAGAAAGTTAATTAAGGAAATAAAACTGATTATTTAATTATTTTCATTTTACAATTTGTATCAGAGAAAAAAAAAGGGGGGGGGGTTATGGGAAATGTTTTAAAATTGAAAAGGGATGCTGCAGTGGAAAAAAATTAAGAATCCCTTTCCTAGAACATTAACTAATAAGATCACCCCCCCCCCCCCAACCATTTTTCACACCAACCCACTTTATGTGATATTCCTAGTTCTATGACTTCCATCTCAACATTTCTAAATTAATTCTCACAACTGTCAAAGTCACCCCACCCCAATTCTCCTCCTCCATGGCATCATGTAACTTGATCAGAGCCATTTTTCGGACCTTGCATGCCTGTACTAAGGGATCGTAGTTTAAAAATAAAATAATGATATTGTTAAAAATGTCTGTAATTTAGTGTTATTAAGTGCAATTTTTGATTTCAATAATTTTCCACTTTTAATTTGATATCAAATTGTTTAAACCCCCTTCCTCCCCATGTCACAAGCATGTCACCCCTCCCACTAAATGGGTGTACTGGGTACGTCATGTATGGATGGCCCCTATGAATGAGCAAGAATACAAAATTAAAATTCACTTATGTTCAGTAATTCTGAGTAAACAGTCAAAACTGGAGCAAGATTTGAGATGACAAATGCTGCCTTTTGTTCATGGAGCCTAGCTCTATGAAGAACTTAATATCTTTGTCTTCATATTTGCCAAATGACATCTTGTTTCAAAATTGGTAGTACAGTTTCGCATCATCGATAATAACAGCTTTTTTAAAATTTTCCTTTTTTTTTTATATTAAGAACTCAATACAACATGGAATCAAATCTTCATATTTGGATTTCTTGTGTTCGTTTTAGTGAATTAAATCAATCTTTCTTATATATAGTGCATTAGCCAGTTATTGGGTAAACCTACAGTGGTGGAAGAAATAGGGTTTACATAGAAATAGGGTTTACATATAGGGAAAGTTAAAACATTTTCAAAATGGAGGACATTTTAAGGTTGATGGAGGTCATTTTGGATACCATATTGGCAACCCTAGCCTGGACTTTGGCTAAAATCACCTAAGATTACTCTAAAGCAATTCCAAAGATGAACATGAAAAGACATCTTCTTACACTGCCTCCCTCACCCCTAAATGATGTGGCACCCCTGATTCAGAACCCCTGGTGTTGTGGATTTTCAAAATCTTTTTAGAGGTTAACATTTTCAGCATGTTAATATATATAAAAGGGAATTTTGGTATTTAAAAAATGTAGATAATTATTTACTCATGAAATTTTTCAGAGGCATCTTCTTTAAAGCTTTGAAACTTCTGTCATGTGGAATCTCTCTTGTTTGCATTTTGGATGGACCAGTGCCTCCTTCTGTGAAGAAGCGGGTTAAGAGTAGAGAAAACTTTTATAAATACTCATTGGAGGTAACATTAGCACATCCAAGATTTATTTATTTCATTCTGTATAATAAGTCAACATTTATATTCAGTTTACATTTGTTTAGTTGAAAAGTTTCATTGTCATTGTATCTTAAATTTTCATATATTTTGTCAATATAAAGAATTTGATTTTCCAGATTCTCTGGCAGTATTTAAAATATTTTAAAGTAAAGGCAGATTAAAGCTAAAATTGACATAACATGGTTTGATTCATTCAAGAATTTTTTTTATAAAGGATTAATATATATTACTGTATAAATATATATATTTGAATGTTTTTATGACTTCTGCTGAATACTTTTGATTGAAATTACTGTTATTGGATAATTCCTTAGTTATTTTCTTTTAGTATTGATCTAATTTTATTTTCTTGATCAACATTTTCTTGATCAGATTTATTCTGCACTGTGTGACATCCGATGTTTTGAAGACTGTCACCAATCTCTGCTCTGGAGATAAAAAAATCATCATGTCTTAAATGGTCTTCACCAGCTGAAAATATCACTTGAAAAGTTTGATTTTCATAAATATTGAGCCTTTGTTTCTTTGATGATACAGATTTCTGGCACATATAATTTCATATTGTCTTACTCTACTATACTTTTTAATCTTTCAAGAATGTTCATTTTCCTATCTGCCACATTTTGCTTCCCAATTTCACAAAAAAAACTTCCCACCCTTTAGGACCCTTTGCCTAGATTGATAAGATGGGTGTATGCCACTTATCAATCATTGACTTATTTCATGTTCTTATATTAGAACCAGTCATCCATGATATTATGATGGTGAGCTTACTCAAAGCTCTACAACTTTATTCATACCGGTAGCAGAATACATATATGTTTTAAAATTATTCTACAAATCTATATATTTATATATATTCTGAAAATGTCTTCAGTTAATATTGTAACATGATCTTTGGTTAAATTAAGAAAATGGAGTTCTAATTATAGATGTGTTATCTTCCAGCGGTACAAAGTTTTTAATGTCACATTAGGAAATGGCATCAGCGGGTCTTCGAGCTATTGCTCCTTATGCCCTCCCCAATGTACCCCCCTAAGCCCGCGTATCGGGTCGCAAAGTGGCACTTTGGAGATACTACTTTGCCAGGACAGCCCCCACCTGAGTCCGCTCGATCGGGATTTCTGCTGGGGGCCGCCCCGATCCAAGGACACTCGGTCCGACACTGCACATAATTGCAATGAACACGATCGACCTTCCTAGGGGTTGGGATGGTAAATTTACGTCCTAATATCATCCCCCACCCATCCCAAGGGATAAGAGACGTTCTACAGTGGGTTTCCACATCGCAACTAGTTTGCGAAGTAGCTGGGATGAAAAGGTTGCCTAGGAGCAGCTTTCTCAGGGCTGCATATTTAAAATCATTGGCCAGAGACTTCCACCCCAGCCTCTCGCCTCATATCCCTCAACAGCAACTTGTAATCATGATCCCTACCCTGTCTCTGCCTTTTCCACCAACTGTGAAAACATCAAACCTGACAGTCCTGTAGGAACTGTTTAATTCCGGACCATGCATGCCTTTGTCTGCCCACACGGGACACGCAATTGTGGTCGTGTTTTTAATATTTTTGTCTACTGTACCAATCTTTAGTCTTAGATATATTTGGAAAAAGATGTACAATGTCTTGCTATACACTTTTATTTCTAGGACACTACCTGTTCTTAAAAATAGTGATAGCAAATTGCTTAAATACCTTATTTGTTTTAAAATAATAATTTATCCATTTTTCAGTTGAAGGAGTTGTTACTTGCCATTGGTATACCAGTGATAGAAAGTAATGGTGAGGCAGAGAAGATGTGTGCCTGGCTTGATTTTAATGAAGTAACTATCTAATAATGCAGATTTAAAAAAGATCATAACTTAGCTTTTCCTTTTTTGAATGTTTAAAGTAATTTCTGATGACTTTAAATTTTTTTTTTTTATTAACTGTTATAAACATTTTACAAAAATTGCAGTTAAACAATTTTTTTAAAATGGTACATTTCTTATTTCTAGAGACAGATTGTCATTTTTTAAATTCCTTAAAGCATCCGGAATTGAATGTTTGATCAAGTAAACAAAAGTAAATCGTGCTGTAACCAAACAAAGTTCAGTGCCACAGCAATGATCTTTTTACAGTTAGGGTACTTTAAGTGATCCATGTTGAGGGCTAATTGATTTCAGGTTGTGGATGGTGTCTTATCTGTTGATGGGGATGCTCTCATGTATGGTGCTAGGACGGTTTACAAAGGAACTTTGACTAATAAAGTGAGGCCTGCTTAAAAAGGTGTTTTTATTTTAAAAAAAAATTTAATGCTCTTTTTAGATCTGAAATTGATCTGAAGGCTAATGAGAAAAATATCAGTACTCCCATATTCAAGAAGATAAGATAAGATATGATTCTTTTATTGATCCAGAGCAATGGAAATGTGTTTTGATTACATTTTACTTATTCATTTCCAGAACATAAATAAATATATATTTTAAGCAAGACAACATTTTACAATTATACAAATTTAAAGACAAGACTTCTAAAGGGTTTCTCTGGTTGTAGAACTCAGCCATCACTGAACTCTCTTAGAGCCAATAATGGCTTGATTAGTGATCATTTAGATTTGGTAACTGCTGGGGGAGCAAGCTGGTAAATTGGTACAGATTGGGGAATAAAAGAAATTTTATATCTTTCGGTCCATACTTTAAGAGAAAAAATTGACCCTGATCGAGCTGAGGATGAAGAGGGTGCTAAGTTTGTTGTTTTTTTTCACTTACCTGCTTGGCCTTCCCTAGCCATACAAATGTTTATTAAATCAAGTCTTTTCTCAGGAACAGTCTGCGGAAAAATATGAAATGGCTCAAGTTACTTCAGTACTGGGACTGACTCGTAGAGACTTAATAGCATTTGCATTACTTAGCAAAGGAGACTATTGTGATGGGGTGCCCAACGTTGGTGAGATGAAATTTATGGAATTAATGAAAGAGTTTAAACAGAACGGCATAGAGGATGCTCTGGATAGGTGCTTCACTCAAATAATTTACTTTCATTCTTTTTTTATAATTTGTAAAAAATGTATCTGATATAAATATAATATACTATGGCTTAACAAGGGGCAGTTTTGTTTTCACCGGGTACAGGTATTTGGACAAAATACCTGTTGTATCCAAGTGTTAAAAAAAAGATTTCTCATTTTTGATACTTAATGCTGGACATTAAACAATAGTCCTACACCCTACCTGACGGCCTTTAAACAATAGACCTACCAACAGTCCTATGCCGTACCTGCCGGCCTTTAAACAATAGTCCTACAGACAGTGCTACAGATGGTCCTACACCATACCCATGACCCTTTATAGATTACTATAATAGCCTCCTCCCCCTAAAGAAAAAAAATTAAACCATTTACTACGTGAGTTCAACCGTCGTGGGGCGGTCACGCATGAAACTCGCTGCAGCCTTTTTCCCACTCAATGCTATTGATATAAAACGTGGAGTTTGGGGGAAGGGCAGTTTTAAAGAGGAAGCAGGACACACCTGGAGCAAAATATACCGGTACATAGAGATCATCTATAATTCCCATTAAAAAAAGTATTATTTTTCTTTAAAGTTATATGAGAAGTATTTAATAACACTGACATGTTGTTCATAAATGATATTATTTCTCTAGACTGCCCCCAATATTGAAACTATTTACTACGGTAATACCTTATTTTTTTAATTCAATGAGACATTCTGGCATGTAACATTAAGATTTTAAAAGAAAATTGGGATAAAGGTCAATGAAACATTTTAATGAGACAATTATGAATCAATTAAAAAAACTCAGAAACTCAATATTTAAATTACAAACATATTAATTACTTACTTTTTTTTATACTGCAAACTGTCCTTAAAAACATTAATTTTTGTTTCTGCACACAAATGCAGAGTCATAGCTTTCGTTGAGGCTAACACCATGCTCATAAAATCTTATGCAGAATGCAGTCATGGAAGAACAACACTGCATTGGACACATTAGAAACTAAGCAGAAGTCCTTGAAGAATTTAAAAATTAGTCATTGTGGCCAATGTCACCACCAAGGTAGGTGTGGATTTCTGGTGACTTCTAATATTATAGAAAATATAATGCGCAAAGTTTATGGTAAAGATAGGGCCTAACATTTTTATTTTAAAGTAAATATTTATTTAATTAATTGTTATTGTATTATTAAAAATGATATTGTACATGTACCAGACCTGTTTACCCTGAAACTCTTAAAATCGTACAATATCATCACAAAATCGTTCAATACATTATCTTAATAGTAATAGTAAAATTAAACATACAGTTTATATAATGTATACACCTTAAAATCGTACATTGTACGCCAAAATCGTAAGAGTAAACAGGTCTGATGTACATAGTATTAAGCGCTTTTTTAAATAATTGGTTGAGGGGCTTGTATTATATGTGGATCATGAATACAAATGAATATATGGAAGGTGACTGTTTAGACTAAAACATTATCAAAAGACAAAGCTTTATGAATGTTTATAACCAAATAACTTTTATTACATTCTAAGGAACCAAACAAGCTCATGTCAAGTCTGGCTGTGTTGCTTGTCAAACAGATCAAGCTTGTACTTCCATCCCAAAAGATGCTGTCTCTCAACAGCATGGTCCTGTGTGTCCATGTCGGAGGCATTGCTTGGAGCAAGAAACCAGACCATACAGCAGTGAGCTTAAGATACGGGCCATGGCCTTGGCAAGTGATCCAGGCTTTCCAGACAATCTGGTAAGACTTAATACTGCAGTGTTGGGGAGCAAAGAAAAGACCTGTCAAAAAAGTGTCTTTAGAAGTAAAACTTTTTTAATACCACTTGCTGATGGTGGTCAACTCATTGGCCTGTATTTGAGTTTCAGACGTATCTGTCTGTTTCTTTCACAACTAAATGTAAATGCATACACATACTTATAGAGGTTTCAAAAAAGCAGGTCCACTTACTCTTTTAAAAAAAAAGTTGTTGCGCTTATTATTAAAATAGTTTTAATCTGTAGCACTTAAGCACATGAATGTTATAAATTGCAATTTGTATCCCATAGCTCGAAAAATTGTGTTGTTGTAAATTGCACTATATTATATATATTTATAGATGTTTATATAAACATATATATATATGTGTGTGTGTGTGGATATATATTAATATTAATCATTTTAACTATTCCATTGTTTCCCCAATTTTTTCAGGTTGTTAAAGAATTCCTTGAGCATGAAAATCTCCCTGAGGATCTCCAGACAGACATTCTCACTCCAGACTTCCGTAAAATTCATCAGATATTTCATAACAGTTTAAATTATGAATTTGAGAAGACCATGCTATTTCTAATTCCCACCTATATTAAAATGGCATTGCATGGGTTAGTGCCTATGTCATATGTGTCATATGCAGAGCCCTTAAGGTAAGCAGGTTTTGGAGGATGAATTTAACCTCTGACACTTGTAGGATTTCCTTTGTTTTACAAAGTTTTTTTTTTAAAAGGGCTAAACTGAATTTTTTTAATGCTTGATTATTTCAACCAGCCATTTTGCATTTATATCAAAATTAAATATTTCTGTATTAAAACAGTAACAATTAACACTAACTAATGCAGCAGAATATTTGAAACATTTACTGACAGAAATTGGAGCTTTCATTTTTTGTTTTTGATGATCCATGCTTTTATTTATAAAGCATTCTGAAGGTTCACACTCTTGAAGCCAAGAGATGTTTCATGGTCAGTTGGATTATAAAAGAAAATGAAAGGCAAGGTGGGTAATTTATTTTAAAAAATCTTTTGTTATGAAATTTGATCAGAAACATTTTTTCACAATGCCATTTTGTGGGGGGGGGGGGGGGGGTATGGTGTGAATAATTGTTTTATATTCTTCTCTTATTGTCCTGTCTTTATATTTTAAGCTTCCTCGTACCTAATTCAGCTATTTCCTTCACACAACTTGAACATTTATTATCCTTTTTACAGTAACTGGGACACTGAGCAATTCAAAAAGATTGCAGACCTGCCAACCCTTCCGATTTTGTCGGAATTATACGGATTTTTTACCCCTCATTCCGACAAACCTCTTAAAATTCCGATTTTCCGCACATTATTATTTTTCACCCGTCATAAAAATCCGAAAGCGACCAAAAAAAAATAAAAAAAAAAATATACAAAATCGGATACGACTACGACAGGCAATGGTGCATTCCTTTATTTTTTTTACGTAGTGTCTACATGCCCGGCTACCGGACGAATAAGTTCTCGCGATATTCGCCCGGCTATTACTATTATATACTTGATCAAGTCACATGACCGCCGTAGCAAAGGTGCGCGAGATATTTGTCCGTCAGCCTTGTCACGTGACCTCTAATAGTCTATCAGTCCGGTCGCCGGACGTGTAGACACTGCCTTGTTTTTATCGAAGCGAGCCGCGATCTCCAAATCATTCTTCAATTATGAATTGATCCGATCTCGAGTCATCCTTTTACTAGGCTAAAAAATAATTCAGTTTTGTTTTGACTTTTTGTTTGTTTAAGTTTTTCTTAATTAAAATTAAAGCGATAAAATCTATTGAAAGTGGTGGGTACAGTGATAAAATCAATGATATTAATAAATATATTTTAACACAAAAAAAAAAAAAACAACAACATAAACATATTAAACATACAGTTATACAACTGCAGCTAAAAGTGTAAGTGTTATTGACCACCTATCTTTTTGAAGGAAATATTTCTCCAACCAACTCAGATCGTTTTAATGCCAGAGTCAAAGAAATGTTTCCACACTCGCAGATTGCTAGAAGATTGTGAAGAAAAATTACAAATAAACAAGGACAAGGGCAAGCATGAAAGTTTATCTTTTTAACTTGCTTGTATCTAAAATCAGTTGCAATGGTAATTTCCAGTTGCCCAAAGAGCTGTTGGACAAATGCCAAAAGGCCACTAGGGATAGGCAGGAAAACTGAACTCTTAGTCTTAGCAGCCTGTGTACAGATGTAAATAAAATGGATCTTCTGTCCTGTACTGTATAAATCTGTATATTTTCTCGTGTTCTTTGGACTCTTCAAAGACTACGGAAGTAACTTTATATTTCTTTATTTGTTAAAAAGGCTTGTGCATTAGTTTACAGATCTTAAACCAACGCCCCCCCCCCCGGTCGGCGCCTACTGGGGGCAGTGGCCCCACTTCGCCCCCCGCATGCACCACCCCTACAGATTTTTTTTCTTGGCAGGTCTGAGATTGTCAGAAACTTTTGTTATTGTATTTTTCTAAAAGCTTTGACAGTCTTTTTTTCTTCATCTAGATTTGGGTGTGAGTTTCACAAGCTTTGATGTATCTGTACCCATTGAGCTCTTCACATCCAATTTTCCTGAAATGTCTTCAAAATTCAATGGTAATTTGACTTTTATAAAATTTAGTTATTCATGCACCAGCCTTCCTTTTATTTTGCTGACAAAAGAATAGACACAGACAATACAAAGTAATGACTTTTCAAATCTAAAGACAAATAATAATATTTGAAGAGCTTATTTTCAAAACGCGGTATCCACCATTTTTGAAAAAACCCCAAAAACCTTACCTTTTTATAGAGCAAACCAGGTTCCTCTAGGACAGTTGTTCGCAACCTTCCTAATGCAGCGACCCTTTAATACAGTTCCTCATGTTGTGGCGACCCCCAACCACAAAATTATTTTCGTTCCTACTTCATAACTGGTGTATATGTGTTTTCGGATGGTCTTAGGCGACCAAAGGGGGTTTCGACCCACAGGTTGAGAACTGCTGCTTTAGGACATGGTAAAGTTTATTTACAAAACAATTTTATATTCCAATTTTATTCTTGTCTAAAAATGATTTGATTCAGTATGTAGTTGTTTGTACAAAGTTGAATAATCTCAAAACCCCCAAAAATGGAAATAGAGCATTTTGAAAATCAGCTCTTCATTATAAAACACGTTTCATGATTATTATTATTACAAAAAAATTGTATCTAAATATTTTTAAAAGTTTTAATATTTTAAAGTTTTAATTCATTTTTAAAAGCAAAGCTACAAGTTTGTGTACTTCATTTCAATTCATGAACTGCTATTGATACTTCTTGCAAACCTGTGAGCTCAAATCTACTTCTGTGCAGTGCAAGAAAAAAAATGCCTACTATATCTGACTTAGCACTGACACACCCAACCATAATATATTTACAGCTGCCAGTCCTAAAAGAAAGGCAGTTGCAGAAGGACAAAGCCAGCAAAAGATGACTTCATTTTTCAAAGTCACCAAAAGGGATCAAAACTTGAAGTAGGTGTTACCATGCACAAAAGAGAATTGTCATCCAGCTGTTGGTGGCCAAGAATGTTGCTCTCAACAGAATCAATCACTGGAAGAAGTCAATGTCTCCTAAACAAATTAGCAAGGTCGTATCAGCATGTTTGTTTTCTTCTTTTACTTGAAGTCTATCTCAATGTTTATTGTATTTCCTTTGTAAATCACAAATGCGATTATGCTAATGTGCCAAAAAAAGTTTTGTTGGCATGAGTATTTACTAACATTTTTAAAATACTTATCAATTACATCAATGTTTTGTATAGAAAACATGTCAAAAAAACATATCTATAATAATTCTTGAATGGATCTTGTCCTCCCTGCAGGGATGTAACTTATGAAAATCAGGTGAAATGCCAGTGTCATGATTATAACATCCCTTCAAAAACATAGCTTTGGGGTTTTCCATACAAATTATTTTCCCAATAATTCCATTTCTCTGTCATGATTTGACCACAATACAGATTAAAGAGAAATAGGATGATGACATCTAAAAGGCATAATAAATTTTGGATATATTGAGCACCATCTGGATTTATTATTATAGATTATGCATCCTGTATTTTACACACGCAACGTGATTGCCCTGCCATAGCTAATCATTAAATTATTGGTACAATTTTCTAGTCGATATTTAAATTAATTTTTAAATTGCATTCTCAGATTATGCCACTTCTACCACTAGTTATACATTAAGTTGCTAAGAGTACACAGGCTGCTACAAATCTCATGTACAGATATTCATTTCTAGTTTTTTAAAAATCGACATGGTGGTACATTCATTTAAATCATATTATTTAAGTGGTACAAAATTCCCAAAGTTTGAGAGCTCTGTGTACTGAGTGAATTGGCTGTGAGACCTGATTGAAAGGTAATTAGTAAATGTTTTATTAACTAGAAATAAAAAGTTGGCTCTTGATCCACCTTGGTGAGTTGTCGTATACACAATAATAAATTATACATGCCATTCATGTTGAAACAGAAGGATAGAGAATTGAAAGTAAATTTGTTTTTAGTTATTATTCTATAACTGCTAAGATCAGTGGTACCCAACCTTTTATTCATTTGAGGAACCTATTGACAGTCTCATAAAAATAGAGCACAATTACACACTTAGTTGAGTAAAAATCTTTCATTGTCAATAAATGAAGGAAAAGACCTCTGTTCAGTAGAGTTACATACAGCACAACAGGAAGGAAACATTGTTGATGCAGAAATGAGAACAAAATCATTTTTCATAAAATTTATTGATTACAATAAAATTACAAATATATTCTATAGGCTATAGGAAGCTTTTAATTGCATTTTGCATTTGGGAACATATGACCCTCAATCACCTTAGTTTATTTCCATTTATGGCGCTTTTGGCAAGGTGTAAATGTTCTGCACATGAAAAATTAATCAAAATGTTAAAACCTTAATTTTGAATGTACATATTACTTTGTATAACATACCATCATACCATCTACATATTATCGCCCATGTTATAAGTTGTATTGGAAATATAATGATTTTTATGTTTTAAACAAAACTAAAATTAAGTTTAAAAATGTTTGGTTTATTTACATCTTACCTTCCTGTTCATATTTTTGGATGTCAATGTATTTTTTCTAATTTTTATGAAAAACAGTTTTCATATATGGAAGAAACAAAATAATATATTTTTATTTAGGATGACATTTAAATTATTTAATTGCGTCCCAGTGATGTTCAAAGTGATACATTTCTTTTTAACCATCTTACACATATACAGTTTTATCAAATAATATATTTATGAATGTCAAGGTATCAAAACAAAACTAAATGGCATTTGGCTTGTGTTCCAAGCCTCTTGATTGATATAGTTTTCTATTGAGCTTGATTGTTTGTGTACTTAGTGTAATATATTGACATACAATTTTGTTAATCTCTTTGGTAATGTATAGGCCTGCAATATGATTGACATTGCTTTTTTTCTCATGCATTTCTCTACAGTGATTTTTAATTATTTTTAGCATTTTTATTAATATTAGGATTTGAAAAAATTTCAGCTGACATCAGTCATAGTTAGATTAAGTCAATGTCATATTCAGAAGAACATTTTTTTCTATTTCTAATCTATAATTATTATTTTGTGTGAAGTCATTTATTTTGCACATAAAATATTTTTTCAGTGTCATTTGATACCAATTAAACAAGCATTTAGTGATGATTCATTTACAAAACATGGCTGAATCTTTTTTTTGTGGTCATGTTTTATGTTGCAATACTTGAAGTCAACAACATGGAAAGTAAATTAAGTAAGGGAAGCTTCAGTGAAGTCTTTATAGATGGGCAACGCTAGGGAGGTGCTGACGAATAATCGGCAGAAGCGGCACGAAGGGAGGTGCTAGGCTTGTGATCAAATTGGGCACAACATAGATGTGCAGTGCTAGGGGCGTGATCAAACTCGACACAGAATAGATGTGCAGCACTAGGGGTGTGATAAATTTGGCACCACATAGATGTGCAGTGTTAAGGGTGTGATAAAATCTGGCACCACATAGATGTGCAGTGCTAGGAAAGTGCTAAGGGTGTGATCGCACTTGGCACTATCTCAAAACCGATTCCAAAATCAAGACCAGATTTTAAACCTCATTGAAAACTTGCCAGAAGGGCTGCTTTTTATTATTTAATTTCAAATAAAATCATTTGGCCTGTTTGAGCTTTAACAGTTCTTTTAATACTTCCATAATATTATGAAAGTCACATTTCACGGCCATTTATTAAATTTTCATCACTGTCTTTGTACAGCCATATAGATTTTAATTTTTAAAAAAACTTCTTGCAACTAATAAGCCCCACAAATATTTTTCAACGATATCTCACATGTCCCACTTTTAGCATAACAACCGTCATTATGTCAAAATTATTTCAAGGAGATTTTACCCACATGACGTCACGCAATAGCCGACATGTTTAAAAATGCCCCCACCTTTCATCTCATGTCTTCACCTACCTCCTCTTTCCCGCCCCCCACTTTTCTTCAAATCTTTTTCTCCAGCTTTGCCGCATTCTTTGTTGACTCCAACTTTACATAAAACTTACGCTAATATTGTTTGGTGGAAAATAAAATATTTTGACGTACTATTGGTATCTAAAATGCTCTTTATGACTTCACTTTTCTGATTGAAACACCGGAATTTTTACGTTCAATTGAGTAAATATTATATATATATATATATATATATATATGTGAAATTGACCGAAAAAGCTGCCCCACCGAAAAAGTACATTGCGATCGTCCCATCCGCCCCCCACTTCATAAAGTGTAAAATGTTGATTACATTTTGCAAAAACTTGTTTGACGTCCAATTACGTCACACCCCTTTTTTTTTCTTCACCTAAACGGTGAACTCCATCTTATTTGCATGACGTCATATTTGTACGACTTCTTTGAAATATTCCATAATAAAATATATATAAGCATGTACAACAAAATCATATATCCCTCACAAAATCCTGTATTGTATAATCCCACATGATTATTAGGCCTGCTAATTAACCGAGAAATTATAATGTTCGATCCCCACCCCCCTTTTCTTTCCAAGTATTTTACATGAAAATATGAGGAACCACACACTTGTGTTGTAAAATTCTGAAACCGTGCTGATAATATACATACTGAGTGTATCTCGAATACAAATAAAATTATTTTTAACTAACTAATCATTTGAAATATTTACTACGGTCGTAATTTTTTTTTTTTATCACAACCGAATTGTGGCTTACGTACATTTCACGTAAGTTATCTTAGGTACTCAATTTATTTGTTCAATAAATTGCACCCTCTGAGTCAGAGCTATTATTTTGGATGGTTTCTAAAATATTTTTATCGAAACGAAAACCAATGGCTCCAGCCTCCCCAAGCTCACTTATCAGTAGTATATCTTTGTTTAGACTGTCCATGGGGGTTTTTCAGTGTTGAATGCAACATCTTAACCTGTAGACTTACTGTGAACTGCCTCCAAGTTTCTTTCACAATTCAGATACAGAAAACAACGGAAGGCTGGGCTATTGGGGAGGGGGGGGGGCCTCCAGCTAATGTAGCGGTCTGAGTGAGACAGTAGAACCACCACAGTGTCCACGGTGATCACATGCGTCTATTATTCAGTTCTATCATTTAATTTATTATTGTTATTACTTAAGATAATAAATACAATTTCATTCCAGTTTTTCAAAGGTATGTTTGTTTAATTTTTTTTTTAAATTGTGAACTTTTTTGTTGTAAAATATCTATAACATATTTAAATAAAACTGTCAATCATACCGCTTTATTTAAGGTTTCAAAATATTTAGGTCTATCACCACGTAAAACGGAATAATACGAATGGTCAAAAAAGAAAGACGAATAGTAATCCTGAAACAGCTGTAGTGTTATCAAAGTCAACGCTGATTGGTCAAATCTGTGACACTTGGCATACTTCCTGAGTCCGCCGTCACAGTGCTGCAAGTCGTGCGAGCCTTCGGGGCACATACAGTTAGGATCCATGGCGCACGCGGCCCATGTTTGCACCAAAACGTGACGTGTAAACGGCTGGTTCAACAGGGCCACAAAGCCGGCTTCCAGTTCCTGAAAGTTGGCCACAGAACATGGCTGAATGTTGAAGTACTTGAACATCGAGGGGGCCGTGTTGTGCGCCACAGGTCTGACGTAACGGTCCGAGAGGGATAGCAGGAGACCTTTATTGGCCAGGTCCGTGAAGAGATCTTCATTTTTGCTGGAGTTGAAGCGCACAGAGGTATCTGCATATATCAGCATGTCGGTCTTGGGCAGATGGGCCTGTAAAAAAAAAAAGGTAAACTTGTGTATCATTGAGCTTCGTAATATATAAAGCTAATACAATTGTTTGGAAAAAAATATTTTTCCACATACTATTTCTTATGTGAAAAGACGAATAAAGTAGGCGGTGAAAAGATAGAGAAAGATGAAAGTAAATGGGATGTTAACATTGGATTATTAGGGAAATGGGTGGTTGCGCAAGAAGAAAAGGATATTTAAAAAAAAAAAAAAAATAAAACTCTTGGTCCAAATTGTTAATAGAGACAAACAGTTCCAATGTAAATCGAGCGATGAGCGCTGGTTTCAACTCTGCGGATAACGTTACAGATTTGATATACGAGTTAGTATCCCCTTCTTTAGTTATTAAACAACCCTTGAAAGAAAAAGGCTTTAATAGAATTCTTAATGCAACAGGGCACAGTACTTTTGGTGAACTGTTCACAGAAATATATGCGTGAATAAAAACAATAGGTACCTCAATGATAAGCACTTTCCAGGCAAAACACTTGATGTTTCTTGTGGCGTTAGTGGGCAGGAGATGGAGTGGGAACTTGAGGACTTTACAACGACAGTGTCGCATCAACTGTGGGAATACATATGGATATATGTTGTCATTTTTATTTATGCTTTTGATTTATATGGCTAGTCATGACAACAAGGGGGTGGGGGGGGGCAGTTTGCTGAGTTATACTTTTGACGAGTTTAAAATTATGCCTGAAAAAGCTAATGAGCCCGCTAAACAATGATGGTCGCGATGCGTGAACTTACCATCTACTATAACGTTACTTGAAAAAACGACATGCATTCAAGTAACGCACTTTATAAGATTCTCGATTAGTTCACCAAACTTGTCTTTTTAAAAAAAATAAAATAATCTCATTTAGCGCATTTATCTGGCATTTTATTTAATGAAATCAGCGCCATCTGGTAGCGTTAGTGACATTTTTGTATAGAGAGGGATGTGTTTTGATAAATTGTGTCATTTGATTATGAAACCAAACCTTAATTTTTCTAAAAGATTTCCTACCCAAAATAAACTTAGAAAAGATCACATCCAAATACATTGTTTGTGTAAATTGCCAAGTGCTAGCATTCTTTAAGTTGAGCTGAAACCAAGACATTTCTTACGGAAAATTTGTTTTATGCCTCAATAATCGTCTGAACTGATCTTCAAATGATCATTATGACAAAACCCCTTACATTTACCATAAAGATGGTGGAATTAACTGAAATTGCTCCCAATGCTGTTAAGCCGGCCCTGGAGGTAAGTTTGGAAGTTCGCACCGGGTGGAATTTAGTCAACGTTCGCCACCGGATGCAAGCACCGTTATTGAAATTCAATGTTGTAAACATTGGCCTTGGACTGATAACAATTGCATACATTACAAAATCATCCATCGGGTGACTTTAGTTTGAGCTTGAAGATACGAGCTACCAAATCAGGAAATCATTTGTTTGCTCACCTAGTCGTTTTCTTTGATTTCAGGCCAGTTCAAAACAACAATATCATGCGCCACCGAGCCGCCCCTAACATATAAACAAATGTCGTCTCTTTCCTACACAAGTGGATGTAAACATAAATTATATTATAATTAAATATTTTGGCGCCCACCTGATGCTGGCGCCAGGGCAGCTGCCCCCACCCCCTGAGTATTACTAATATTTACTGCTAAAGTTGACGATTGATAATCTTAATAAGAAGAAAGAGTGTCACCCCTCTTAACGTTTACCCGTCTCCAAACTTACCTGGTCTAATTGTCCTTTATCAAGTCCAAAGTCATAATAGTAAAGTGAAATATTGTTGAATTTTGGAAAAACATTTTGGTGCAGCGACTGGATCAAGCCTTGACTCTCTGCAAAGTGATTGGCTGAAGCCCCGGTGATGATGGCCAGGTGACTACTCTCTAACTGGGCGGTTATATCTTTGTGGGGATTTGAAAAGGCTGTCCGTGATTTCTGGGTGACCGACAGGAGTGAACCTATGCTAATTTTTAGGTCATGAGTCAGGGATGTGCCGCACTCTGTGTCGTAACAGGGTACCGCTGAGGTGGGGTGAAGAATGAATAGTACGTGGAAGATATTAAAACTGCAAGTTTAGAAAGTGCTGCTGTCACCACGGGAAGACAAAAGTGGGAGTAAGAATCATATGATGTATGGTAAATTGTAAATATAGAATAGTTTTAACCAGTAAAAATTAGAAAATAATTTAAAATTTCTTAAAATGCATTACGCAAAGAAAGACTTGCAGTAGGGCAAATGAGCATACTATGTAGCAAAAATATTTGAATTGAATTTAAACTTATATTAGGTTTTTTTTGTTTAAATTAATTTTTTTAAATTAGTTTCTGTAGAGTCTTTTTTTATTTGTTACTTGTTAGTATTAAAATTTAAATCTGTATTAAATATTAACAAAAGAATATAATTATTTTTTTTAAATGCTCACAATCCAAACCTAAATATGACCTCCCATAATCACCCTTTTTCTGCCGTTCACTGAACGCAGCAGACGCGATGTTGACACAACTCATATGTGACATTTCAGATGACCACGAGGCAGACGATCAACTGTGTGAAGTACTTCCATGCGTAAACAAACCAATTGTGCCACAAACTTACCCCATGAGATTTGAGAGTAGAATTACAGTCTTTAATAATGTCAAAGATGTGTCAATACTCAAAAAACCTAACATCTCACAAGCTCCAATTATATACATATATTTCCATACCATTATATATTACTTCATCTTCCTACAGTGAAACAGCTCACATTTCTGTGATTGTATCTTAGTAGCCTCTATGTACAGAACGTAAATACGTACCAGGTCGCTTTTCGTCTTTACACGCTGTGTGGACTGGGTATTTCGACAGTAGATGGTTCTCTGCCAGGGCTGGAGGAAAAAACGTATTAAAAGTAGACATCTTGGATGTTTTAGTCTTGAAATTTTCGAATTCATTTTTGGACTTGAAATAGATATTATAAATAATTAAAATACGAACTTTTGTGATCATTACCGGATTTTATCACATTTTATCCATAATTTGGAGATTTCAACAAGAAATGTATCATCAACTCTATGTTTTGGTATAACCATCTTATATTGAAAGTTATTGACTCTATGTTTTGGTATAACCAACTCATATTGAAAGTTATTGACTCTATGTTTTGGTATAACCATCTCATAATGAAAGTTATTGACTCTATGTTTTGGTATAACCAACTCATATTGAAAGTTATTGACTCTATGTTTTGGTATAACCATCTTATAATGAAAGTTATTGACGCTATGTTTTGGTATAACCATCTCAAAATGAAAGCTATGTAACAAACTTTTGTACGTTTTTATTTGTGGTGTAGAGTGAAAAGCTCCACTCTAGATGTGCTGTGCCTGGTCACAAGCAGTTACAACAATTAGTTGATAAAATCTTATACACAGATTAACCCCCTACCCCCATTTGTTTGTTTGTTTAATCTGCATTAATCTTTTATTTTAAAAAAATGCTATTGTTTCAGGCCCGTCGTTGGTCGTAAATTTAGGTGCATGGGTCAGCAGGTTGCCAGTAGGACAGACCTGGGTTAGAGAATACAACACTAAATACCAACATTATACAATAATTTTTTAAAGCATTTTACCTGCAAATTTCTCGTAGTACAGTTTTGATAGTAATTCCTCCTGCCTAAATAAAAATGGCAAGGTAAATTGAATTGCAATTCAATTAATTTTAAAAAGATTAGATTTTATGGAAACACTTTTACTGTTCAGAATTATGTATATTTAACGTTTTATAAACAAATTTTAACCCCCGAACTGTCAGTACGGCGGATCATACGTCGTTATGGCTGCTACTGTGGTGTCAAGTCCGATATAATCATCCTCTATCTGATTAAATATTATAAATGCGAATCAAAAGTTTTATATTTTTTAAATAGGCTAGATAATCCAGATTTACTTCCCTTTTATTGCAATATAAGGTAAACTTTTCATGTGTCCTTTGGAAAGGGGGGTTGGGGGTGGGTTGGGGTTGTGTGGGGGTAGGCATAATTATGTGCATTTGCCAGGAGTCTAGAGCATGGAAATTTGTAACTCCGTACCTGTGTGAAGTGCATAGATCACGAGTGAACCTATTTATTTTCAATAACTTTTTTTTCCAATTTACAGTAAAATCATGAGGGTCAATGAATAAACTTTGAGAAAATGTGAAACAAAAAGACATTTCCTGTTGTCAGTACATCATATTTAACAAGAGTCTCATTAAAATTCACACAACATGAAATGATTTTCGACTAGTGAAGTGATCAAAAATCTAAAAAGCCCCTATCGCTTGGGCCTCGGTACAAAACGTACCTGGGTAAATCTGTATTCTCTTGCCACGATCGCTTGCTGCTTGCCTGCAGATCTGTTGATTATGTTTAAAAGATTTTTTACAAAACCAAATAGAAAAAAAAATCTTGTTGGAGTTGGTCATAATGAAGCACAAAGTATCTTCCAGTAGAGAGTGGGAAGCGTGAAAAGATGTGTGTAATCGAAATGTACACAGGCACAGGGACGAGATTATATAAATCTTATGTTATTCTCTAAGAATGATGCTAACAATTTGTATATTCAAATCTCTCATACTAATAAAGTGTTTTATGTTCACATCTCTAATATCAATAAAGTGTTTTATATTCAGGTCTTTATGTTCTTCATAAATCTTCTAAGTAAATCTTTCAAGTGTTTTATATTCATATCTCTAATATTTATAAAGTGTTTTATATTCAGGTCTCTGGCATGACGTTAATGATTGTTTGTATATGCATATTAACATTATTTAAATTGACATGCCCTGACTATAGTTTAAATGAAAAATCAAACTTTTAGTGCAGGATGATGAATAGTTCAATTAAAATATGTAAGTAAACTTTGGAGAAATTTGAAAAAAGACTCGATCAAAGACGAGTTTAATCGCAGTAAAAAGTTGATAAATAATTAAAAATGTCTTAGAGTGTCCACTAATCAGTGACACCCCGTCTCTGCCTTATAGTCAGTGAGACTCTTCATTGCCTTCTAATTAGTGACACCCGTCTCAGCCTTACAGTCAGTGAGACTGTTCATTGCCCTCTGATCAGTGACACCCCGTCTCTGCCTTATAGTCAGTGAGACTCATCATTGCCTTCTGATCAGTGACACCCCTGCTCTGCCTAATAGTCAGTGAGACTCTTCATTGCCCTCTGATCAGTGACACCCTTTTCCTCCCTCTGATCAGTGGTATTTCTGAATGGTGCCATTCACAAATTCAAAATCAAATCTCTAACAGATCATGGCCAATCGATTGGTTCTCACTATAGACGCTACCAAATGCAGACACAGACTTTAACTTAGAGTTAGCAATGTCTGAATTGGTTAAATAATAGGTTGACATCGTTTTACTTTGAACATTTCGCCTGTATTTTGTTGTCATCACTTCATCCTGAACTTTAACAACTTGTGAACTTTTTTCTTTCTTCCTTCTATACCTGTAAAATAATTCTTCTCAACAAAAATGGGGGGGGGGGGGGTTAGGGGCCATTCATAAGTGACATATTGTCTGCCCTCCCCTCCCATCGTCACAAATCTGTCACACAAGTTTGACTTGTAATAACACATCGTCAAAAACTCGTCACTTCCCTCACCTCGATGTGTGACGTCAATTATTTATTCAGCCCCCCTCCCAACTTTTTTTTTCATCCATAACGAAGTTCTATATTTAGATAACGGAAACCTACCCATCTTGACGTTGTAGAGTTTAGTGAAGACAAAAACAAGTGTCATTAACATCAAAAGCGAGATGGCGAGAATTTTCACAATCCAGAAGAACTGTTTCGGGCGCATTCTAATGTGAAAATAAAGTCAAAGAAATTATTAGACGAGGGAGATCGTGTACAGTTTATCATGTCAGCCCAGCAACGCTGGCCAACCGTTTTAGTCAGTGACAACTACATCAACACTTTGTAGTACGATCGTTTCAATTAATATATATATATATATATATATTCAATATATATAATTAATATAAATATACACATTCATAATTAATGTTTCGCTCAAATATTTATACTTTATTGTTGAGATCTGACGATCGCCAGTGATCACATTTAATTTAGGTCATGAAAACATTCTTGAAGTACAATAAATATACACTTTAAAGATCACATTTTAAGAGGGGAAAAAACACACATCTCCACGTTTAAAAAACAACCATATTATTCCCAAACTCTTTTTTTCTACTACTGCGATTATTGTATGTAAAAGTTTTGACCACATCTCAACTATTTATTGCACCTCAAAACTTCCTACCTTGATGTCAGACCCCTTAACCAGGTGTACGATAAATAAATGTAACGACACAGTTTGCCAGGCAGACACACCCGAGAACTGGTTTGAATAGAAGCCTACCCCAATTTTCCCTCGCACCGACGACCTGGGTTTTGTAGTGTAATATTTTTTTTTACACGCAGACAACTTGTTAAGAAGTCGACCCCATATATCCAACACTCGATTAGCTCTAGTGCTATTAACAGGGGCTCTCAAACAGGTCGCTTTTTAAAGCATTAATGTATCGATTGATTAGATTCGCAAATGTTTGACATGCCAACTTTTTGTCCACACTAGAACAGTTATTAACACATTCATTTCATTTATATAAGACAGAGTAAATGAAATAGGTGTGCAGTTAACATATTAAGCTTGTAAAAGACCACTGTCTTGGGTGTGTAAAAGACCGCTGTCTTGGGTTTGTAAAAGACCACTGTCTTGGGTGTGTAAAAGACCACTGTCTTGGGTTTGTAAAAGACCACTGTCTTGGGTGTGTAAAAGACCACTGTCTTGGGTGTGTAAAAGACCGCTGTCTTGGGTGTGTAAAAGACCACTGTCTTGGGTGTGTAAAAGACCACTGTCTTTGGGTTTGTAAAAGACCGCTGTCTTGGGTAAAAATAAAAATATTTCACGTGGTCCAAACAATGCAGCTGGGTTTGATTAAAAAAACAGATTAAAATACAGAATTTATAAGGAGTGTTAATAGCTCAAATGGAAATTTTACAATTTCAAATAAATTCCTTATCTTTTCTATAAATGTCGAAGCTTAGCAATCTGTGACAACACCAATAACGCCATTTGCATCGATGCCGAACACGGCCTTAAAAGTGATATAGGGAACCGTTGCTAATAAATAAGGGTGCAGTAGTGTATGATGTACGGCGATGGCCTTTGAGGTAGGGTAATGGATTCAAAAGGTTTGTGGTTAAGCAACAACACTACTGAACGCAGAGAGTTATATACTAAAAATAAAAACATTTTAAAAAAAGTTAATGAAATAAAAAAATAAAAGCCGTAATCCCTGGTCTGACATTTTGAATGGGAAACACTTACACTTACACCTCGCGTACAACTCCAGACCTTTACTAGGGCGCATACCCGGGATAAAGCAGACGGCTGTCTTAGAGGTAGTCAATGCTGTCAAATAAATGTGGATTGAATGTGTTACGTGTATCTGGAGATAAACACTATTTTGATAAACGAATCCATTTCTCAGCATTTATATTTCAAGGGCTTGATACCACACCCCCGCCATTCGACTTTAGCACCTCAACCTTTGTCTGTGTCCTTTACTCTGAACTCTTCAGACACAAACTTTGTCTGTGTCCTGTGCTCTGTACTCTTCAGACACAAACTTTGTCTGTGTCCTGTGCTCTGTACTCTTCAGGCACAAACTTTGTCTGTGTCCTGTGCTCTGTACTCTTCAGGCACAAACTTTGTCTGTGTCCTGTGATCTGTACTCTTCAGACACAAACTTTGTCTGCATCCTATGCTCTGTACTCTTCAGACACAAACTTTATCGATGCGTCCCATGCTATAGGACTCCAAGACGCAACATTTGTCCATGACTGTATGTCATACACTCTACAACTTAACGCTTCTCTATGACAATTTGTCATATATTTTGCGACACATGCTTTGTCTATGACTCTATGTCATGAACTGTAGGCAGAGTCAAATCCCGGTGGGCCGTGACAAATCCTGGTTGGTCGTGACATTTGGGTCACCCTGCCGAGGATATTTTGCGGCCATGTGCCGCTTCTGCATACCTATAATACTTAAGTATTAAATCTCCACTTACAGTTTATTCTCAATAATATTACGATATGTCACAGAAGAAGTTCACGAGAAACTAATATGCGGTATAGAAGGATGTTTCAGGGGTCAGGGGTCAGCAACCCTCTTTGAGTAAAGCACCGTTTTTAAAAATTATATCTGCTAATACGAAAGCTCGATGTGTAGTTTAAACTAAAATGCCGGCATATTTTGTAAAGGTTAAAAAATAGGCTACCCTCGGCATTGAACTACTACATTGTAATGAATGAGTATATTCTTCTGTTTCTCAACTTAATGATATTACAATTTTAACGACCGGTGTAGACAAAAATCTAATGATTAAATACCAGGGCTTAACCGGGTGTAGTTTTTTTACACTGGGTCTGGGTATTTTGAGAAAATACCAGATGGGTACAAGTGTAAAAAAAAAGTTAACTTCTCATTTTCAATAAATATATAAGCCGACCTTTAAACAATAGTCCTACAGACAATCCTTCTCCATCCTCCGTCGCCTCCAAAAAAAAAGTCATCTTTTTTACCTGAGTTCATCTTTCACGCATGACGCCCACTGCTTGACAGATTTTGTTTTGTTTTACTCAGTACTGTAATAAAAAAAACATTTTGAGTAGGCGGCGGGGGGGGGGGGGGGGGCGCCGGTTGTGAAAAGGAAGCAGCCACACCAGACGCAAAATATATACAAGAGATCCTTTTTTAAGATTAAATAATTAAATGAACTTCAAAAAGAGTTGAATCATGCCTGACTATACCCTGAAAACTAAAACCAGATCTATTTAACGGTTAGAGTCACACACTAGCTTAAGATCACGAATCGACATTCCGTAACCTTTGAATCAAATTACACATACCAACAGTTGCTTGTACCATGAACATAATGTGCTCTGGGCTCTCGATGAATAACTCTAAATCTATTCTTCATATTTTGTCTAAATGTAAATTAGAGTTTCAATTTAGCGTTCGTTTTATGACCTGTCTCAATCTCACTGTAAGGTCAGTGTGACCTTGTTATGACCTGTCTCAATCTTACTGTAAGGTTCAGTGTGACCTTGTTATAACTTGTCTCAATCTTACTGTAAGGTCAGTGTGACCTTGTTATGACCTGTCTCAATCTTACTGTAAGGTTCAGTGTGACCTTGTTATGACCTGTCTCAATCTTACTGTAAGGTTCAGTGTGACCTTGTTATGACCTGTCTCAATCTTACTGTAAGGTTCAGTGTGACCTTGTTATGACCTGTCTCAATCTTACTGTAAGGTTCAGTGTGACCTTGTTATGACCTGTCTCAATCTCATTGTAAGGTGTTTGACCTTGTTATGACCTGTCTCAATCTTACTGTAAGGTTCAGTGTGACCTTGTTATGACCTGTCTCAATCTTACTGTAAGGTTCAGTGTGACCTTGTTATGACCTGTCTCAATCTTACTGTAAGGTTCAGTTTGACCTTGTTATGACCTGTCTCAATCTCATTGTAAGATCAGTGTGACGTTATTTCCCCTGTCTCAATCTCATTGTAAGATCAGTGTGACCTTGTTATGACTTGTCTCAATCTCACTGTAAGGTACATTGTGACCTAGTTATGACTTGTCTCAATCTCCTTGTAAGGCTCAGTGTGACCTTAGCTGAAACAGATCCTTCGACTCAAATAGGTTAAAAGTCGGGGTATGGGGGGGGGGGGCGGGCGGGGGGCACTTGTGATTTTTGTCCCTCGCCGCATGGCCACTCAAATCCACCACTGACTCGAGGACACAACCTGTGTCTATGTCTTTGAGTCTAGGACACAATCTGTGTCTATGTTTGCATGTCTTGGACAACGATCCGTTAAGGGTCTTAGAAAGGTCACCACTTTGGTGACACTAATTTTTAAAAAAATGTGCTTGTAGCCTAAATTTTGCTTGCTCAACTCGATTTTTAATCCCAGCGTTCTCTCCCTTAAATTGTTATGAACAGCCGCTAAACACACAACGACTCTTTATTTTTGAAGAACTTGTATGATTATATTTGTGGAGGATGACAATGAAATTAAAAGCTTCATTATTAACGCCAGAGCAGTTCATTGCGTCAAGACAGCAGTCAATAGCAGAACTGCTGATTAAATAATTAAATGATTGTTCAGCGCATGAAAAAAAACGTTTGCGATGTTCTCCATGATTTTATTTGCTGCATACTATCGTTTCAACTACTGCTATCGTTGCAACTACTGCTATCGTTGCAACTACTGCTATCGTTGCAACTACTGCTATTATTGCAACTACTGCTATTGTTGCAACTACTGCTATCGTTGCAACTACTGCTATCGTTGCAACTACTACTATCGTTCCAACTACTGCTGAGGCGTCGTCTGGTGCTTTGAGGCTCACTGCAACATTCCGGTTTTGTCCCCCCTGTCTTTAAATTTGCTTTTAAATTCTTTCCACATCACAACTTTGGGCCTCCTTAAATACCCGAGGCCCCCTGCGGCCGCAGTGTTTGCAGGGCCCACGAGAAGGCTCTGCTATACCAGCCATGTTGGCAGCATTCTCATATGACTGCCCACACTTTGTAAAGCCAGACTTAAGCCCAGTAGTGAAATAAATAAGTGAACACTAAATCAGCCATGATTACTCGTGCTTTCTTTTAGTAGATATTTCCTATGATGTCAAAAGCCGTCGCGCGACTTTCAGAACCCCTACACCCCCCCCCCCCCTTTGCCACTTTTATGTTTTTTTTTGTTATTATGCTACGGCAGTGGTTCTCAACCTTCCTCACACAGCGACCCTGTCATACAGTTCCTCATGTTGTGGCGAGCCCCCGGCCTCATCATTATTTTCGTTGCTACTTTGTAACTGTAGAGTACATATTTCTTCAGATGGTCTTAGGCGACCCCCGAGAAAGGGTGTCGCGACCCACAGATTGAGAACCGCTGGGCTACGGTATTCAATAAAATTTAAGAGTATTTTCTGTTTTAAAAAGTCCACATCACAACTGTGGCTCTCTTTGAATACCAGAGGTCCCCTGCAGCCGCAGGGCTAGCAATACGTCATAACGGCTCCGTAAATATCACCACAGTGGGCTTTAATATGAAGACAGTAAAATCATATGTGATACATTTTGACAAATGATTTTTATCGTAATTTATATTTTTTTAAAGTTATTAATTTTTTCACGCGCGCGTTTCTGTAAAATGTGGTTTCTTAATTTTGAGGTTCCCTTAGATCAGTGGTTCTTAACCTTTCTAGTGCCGAGACCCTTTTATACATTTCCTCATGTTGTGGCGACCCCAACCACAAAATTATTTTCGTTGCTACTTCATAACTGTAGAGTACACGCGTTTTTCCGATGGTCTCAGGCGACCCCTGTGGAATGATGGTTCGACCCCCAAAGTGGTCGCGACCCACAGGTTGAGAACCGCTGCCTTAGATGTTGGAGGCCCAAGGCTTGAGTGTACTTAGCCTATAGAGGAATCAGGCAGTGCTTACATGGGAGAAGGGCAAAACGATAGAGAACGCACTATAAAAAATAGAGAATGCACTACAAAAAGTCAGGAAAGCACTATCAAATAAAATCAGTTTCTCGTGTGCATAAAATATTCTTATTTTTCAAAACATAACATTATATCCATTTTATTTTGCAACCGCGCACTTAGTAGAGACGTGAAAATGAAATCCACCAAGATGAGCACTGCATTTTTGTTTTGCATTTATGTAATTTTACGCATTTTATCATTACTTAAGAAGCCGTTGATTAAGTAAATGGATTAACGTCTGGCGAAAGCAAGATTGTATTTCCTTCATTTCCCCTTCAAAATTAAATGCAATTTTTTTTTTACTGCAAACCCAAATACGTCACAAATATTAAGCACATAGCAACAGCTGCACAATTAATCTCCTCACCAAAATAAGTAGCCATTGAACAAATCATATTTCATTCATCTTCCCCTTGAAAAAAACAGGAAAGGCTTACTTTTGGGGGTGGGGATGCTGAAAATTTGAGAGAATATGTTGTCATTGGCAACGAGTCTATGTGCCAAGTTTCAGTTAGATAGGATGACGGGTAGTGGGTCAGATATTTGCCTTTAAACACAGAAACACAAGAACAAAAGCGAAATTAATATAAAGGATTTAAAACAGACAACGTGCTGGCAGTGGTCCTGGTGAGTATTTTATTTATAAACAAAACATATAAATAAATTGAACATCTAAGATCTAAATAATCCCTCCTAATTGAACTATCTCATCCTCCCAAAGCCTGGGATACAACAATCATCCTAATTGAACTATTTCATCCTCCCAAAGCCTGGGATACAACAATCATCCTAATTGAAATATCTCATCCTCCCAAACTCTGGGATACAACAATCATCCTAATTGAAATATCTCATCCTCCCAAACTCTGGGATACAACAATCATCCTAATGCCTCTTAGATGAGATGTCTCATCCTCCCAATGAATATGCACGCATGAAAATAATATCACAGTTAAAAATGAAAGCAAAAAAAAAATGGTCATTATGATCAAACAAAAAAAATAATGGATCAATAAGATATAAATTATGGAAAGAATTACTGACAGCATTGCTGACGTATACTGTCAGCCATTCTTAGACCTGTTGGCTCTCAAGTTTTCCTTTTCATCTAAGTAATCAAAGTACCTGACTTTGTTGGCTCGTTTGATGGCGTAATACTTTTGGCTGAACGAAAAGCTGGAGTAATTTTCCTGGAATAACTTAAGCATAATTAAGTTCATGGTCGACTGGTCGAACCTGTGGCATTTGGCATATTTCCTCACATGAAAATCACAGTGGTGCATCTTCAGTGTCCCTTCGGGGCACATGCAGTTTGGATCGAGGGCGCATGCTGCCCACGTCTCCACGATGACGTCACGAATGAACGGTTGGTTTCGGAACGCCAAGAAATTGGCTTCCAGTTCTTGGAACTGTGCAACGGAGCACGGTTCTACCTGGAAGTACCGGAACATCTCGAGGGCTGTGTTGTGGGCGACGGGGCGGAAGAAGCGATACGGGAGCGCTGCCAGAAGACCTTTGTTCATGACGTCATCGAACAGATCATAGTTTTCCGGTGATGTGAAACGGACCGACGCATCTGCCCATATCAAAATGTCCGTCTTGGGGAGGTGAGCCTGTGGGGGAAACAAGTATGTCATCATTAAAAATAAAACATCAAACACAGGGAACCTTCGATAAAAACGCATTTATTATGGTAGTGTAAATTTATTTAAAATAAAATCAATTCTGATGATTGAAATGCTGTACCAAAAAAAATTACTCAACGTCAACAAAATTGAGTTTAACTCACACTCAAATACACAGCAAGTGAGTAAATAACATTCCATCGCACAGTAAGTGAGTGAATAAAATTCCATCGAACAGTAAGTTAGTGTTTACTTACATGGACTATTAATGGCTTCCAAGTAAAACAGCGAATATCGCTGATGGCACCGGGCATAAGATGGAATGGGAAATTGATGACCTTACACCGGCAATATTCTTGGAGCTGAACAAGAAACACAGACCAAAAACGAATTAAACTAAAAGTTACATAAGCGGTTTTTAATCTCTTTGCTACACTCAATGCTATTTTATGCCTAGTTCTACTGGCAAAAGAAAGTAATGTCCTCTGTAACCCAATGTTAATTATGTGTATCTTTCATTGAATCTTTAAAAATATAACAAACCAAAGAGAGACAGAAAATAACTTAGACAATTTTGTACCCATTATTTATTTTCTTACGTTCAAAATTATAGAAACTTTCTGGGTTCCTCCCTCATGCCAGTACGGCTAAAATCTGAGTTTGACGAGATGGAACCTTTAACAAAAGGGCGTAGCTTGACTTAATGCCATCGGGGGGGGGGGGGGGGGGGGGGGGATTCTTAAAAGTGGGCCCCCAAAACGTACGATTTTATAACATTATAAACAAAAAACAAGAGTGCTGTCCGGGATGGTTCCCTTTCGATCCCACTAGGTACTCCACTTCTTTAACATATTTCCCGGGGGGGGGGGACCAGTCTATTTGAAAAGTTTCAGATTGATAGGTGGACGGGAAGTGGGTCAATTAGCCGTCTGAATATTGCGCCACACAAACAGACATGCAGAAAGAAACAAACACATGAACAAAAGCGAAGTTAATGTTGAGTTAATTGTTAAAAACATCTTAAATAAAAGTTTATCTAGATTGGTCCTCTTCCCCTACTTTTGTTTAAGATTTGTAGAAAAATGTATTTCTTTAGGGGGTTCTTCTATCTTCAATGTTGTATGAGGATGACCATTAAACGATATTTAAATTATTGTGACTTTTGTACCTGCTGTCACTGAAACAAAGTCCGTCTGATATTTACCTGGAATAGTTGGTGCCGTGTAAGACCAATATCGTAAAAATAAAAGGAGATGTTCTTGAATTTAGGAAAGACGTTTTCATGCAGAGATTGAATCATGCCTTGGACTTCCAGAAAGTGATTCTCCGAGGATGCTGCCACGATGGTCAGGTGGGCGTGCTTCAGATTCGCGGTCACGTCCTGCAGGGGATTTAACATGGTCATCCTGGCGTGTCGGGTCGTAGACAAGAGCGAGTTGATGCTGTAGTTCTGGTCACGTGACAGCGGCGTGTTGCATGCTGTGTCGTAGCAGGGCACAGCTGGATGAGAAAATAGCTTCATGAGCAGAGTAACCCGGGGGGGGGGGGGGGGGGGGGGGTGGAGGGTTGTTCGACCTTAAAATGTCTTGACATGAATGCACCTTATGTCACTGTACCACAACTGTCTGAATTGCGTCTTCATCTGCTTTTTACGACACCCTTGACTTTATTGTGTCACCTCGTGGCATTGCACAATCCCTGACTATAATATGTCATCTGTCATTGTACCATCACTGAAATACATGACCCTTCTATTATTGTACAGCCTCAAAAGATGTTTTGGACTGCGTCATTGATTAAAGATATGGATAATGTTCTCTCATCATTATCATCATGTCCCTTAGTCCTTGGACCATTTGGGTGCCACAGATGACATGAAAACCATCCTTCTCCATTCAGTCTCAAAATCTCAAGTAATTTTAATCATGAATGACAACTCTTTGACACCCAACTATAATTCTGTTATATAATTTGCAGAAAAAACTCTAATGATTGCTCATTACAAGAGCACAACATAAAAATATAAAAAAATCTATACAAAGTAAGTCTTTTTATTCACACGACTAACCAGGACTTTTCTCATCTAAACAGCTTGACTTCTCTGGGTATGCAGTGAGAAGCTGTCTCTGTCTTAGCTCTGAGTGGAAGAAAAATAGTTTTATGTCGTTAGAGTTGAGAACTGGTATAGGTCAATAAATTTACAAGTCGAAAACCTGGCAAATAGCATTATTTGTATGTGTGGACTGCAGTGTTAAAACTACTGATTTGATTAATGTCTGCCCAAACTATATATTTTAAAACGCTTTTGAAAGAATGCATTTAACTTGTCTCAAATCTAAATAAGTGACAGTGAAATTAGTATTGGACCCCCTGGTGTGTGTGTGGTGTGTGTATGAGGGAGGGGTGTCATGATGGAAATCTAATTGATTGTAAGTCTACACTCCTGTTTTAGAAATAATTACCCACACATTTAAAGAAGTACTGTACTGCCACAGACAATATCCGTATATTTAGACAAGAACTTCTACAGTCACGGAAAGTACCTGTATATTTATTAAAGTACTGTCTCCGCAGATAGTCATCAGACTTGATATCCTCGAGCACTTCATGACCAGTGCCGCCATCTAAGACCTTCTGGAGCGACATCTTGGAACGGAAGGACATCCGTGACCTGGCTGTGGGAGTAGGAAAATGTATTATCCTTATGAATGAGTGAACCACTGACGGGAGACAATCGATTGAGTTAATATTCTATATTCCGTGCGTATAGTAACACAGAGTATGAGGACATATAAAGACAGGTCAAACAGAGTGTTCAATTTGGTCATGTGGGTGCAACAGGTTTTGGGAGTTGAGAAGCCATGATTAAAAAAACTGTGATGGTAGATCAAGAGTTTGAACATAAGATTTTGAAGTGAAAGGGGATGTGAATATACTAATGGAGTGGCGATTTTTAAGTGAAGTGATTCAAAGTGCGGATCATATTTCTCTCTACACACACACACACATACATATATATATATATATATTTCTTCTTATTTTAATGATTGTGAACATTTGAATGACATAGTCATTGATTAAACACCCACAATGTCTCTCCTATTGTTTAAAACGGTGACATCTGTGATCAATGTGCGGGCTGCAAATGGGGCCGCGGAGTCTGCGAGATTTCTTTTCAGAGCTTTGGGGAAGGAAGAGGGGTTGGCAAAATTGTTGGTCTAGTTCATTTCATAAATTACGGCTTATGTTTCAAGGTTACTCTGAATGTGTCTTTATCTTCGTGAGTGAGGGATGACACATGCAAGGACACCCCGGGCGTCACATAAACGAGCTACTCGACAAGTTTTGTTGTAGTGATTGTATGCCCACAACAAACGTATGCTAAGCACAGGGGAGGAGATCTAATATTTTTTTACAAAAAACATTCGTGGCAAAACATTGAAAGGTTTCATAGAAGGTAAAATGACCAGGTTCATTGTGGGGAAATCTTAAAGTGATAATATCTACAAAATAAATGAGTACAAATGAAAGCGTCAGATAGCCGCACTAAAAAACAAAATTTCATCCTTTATCACCTTTGGTCACTGTCTAACTACTACGCACTGTTATCAATATGGAGAAATTAGTAATCTTTCCCCGTGAATGAACTCTAGCTGACCCCAAGCTCGGAACCGCATTTTGGGTTGGCTAAAATGTGTCTCCTTTGACCTTGTTTACAACTAAATGAAATTAATAGTCTGTATCTTAAGAATTTTGTAGTATAATCTGGAAAGGAAAACATTTAGTAAGGCTTTTCTCGAAAAATCAGTAAAAACATGCTATAAAAGGAGACACACGAAAGCGTGTACTATCATTTTATCACGAGATATTTTGAGCGTGTGTTATTTTTGTTACGAGACAAGAGATATTTTAAGCATGTGTTATTTTTGCTACGAGACAAGAGACACAGTGTGTGTGTAGATCCCTTTTCATCATTGTACCTTTCTACAAAATGGTGTATTTTTCAACATTGTACCGGTACAAGCAAATCATTATTCTGTAAGTCAAAAGCTTTAATTATGTTTCTTTTTATTTTGTAATTTATCATCAACATATTAAAATTTCTTACTTGTAATTAGCCCTGATTTGAGTATCGTATTCTTTATTATAGTATTTAACTTATGGCATCTTTTGTTGTGAACTGTTTTAGAACGAGCCATAAACATAAATAAGAGATTAATTTCTCCATATTGATAACAGTACGTAACAATGGGGTCGCTCATTCTTGGAACCTTTGAATCCATATTTTTATTTCTCATTAGCACCTATAACGAAATTGGTTTGTTTGTCCTAAGATAATTTGAATCCATAACTTTTCTTATTACACCAATAATAAATTGAGTGTGTCTGTGGATTTTTACCCACTGTTTTACTCAGACTAAATTAAGTACACGATACCATTTATTTTTTTAAGATACCAATAAAAGAGCTAGTTACAATGTTTTTATAAATTATATTTCATTTATAAAACTTAGTGTAATATTTTGCCTGTGTCAAAATGGTTTTGATGTAAATAACCCATCAGTAGAGGCATTAGACCAATGTTCTAGAAAGGAGCTATTTTACATTGCTAAAGATTTAGAGCTAAGTGTATCTCATTAGGCATTAAAAAAGACAGTACGAGATATGATCATCGTCAACTTAGTGGACGAGGATATGTTGTCTGAGGACGAACTGGCCTCAGTCACACAACCTATGATTCTAGTATGTAGCTCCAACTGAAGCTCAAACATATGCTGATGACATAGCAAAGGCTAGGGAAAAATATTAAAAACATATCAAAATCCATTATTGAATTAGAAGACGCATCAATACAAGCAGGGATGGAAGTTAACAACCAAAAAACATAATACATGACTATGATAAGTAAGAGAAGAACAGGCAGATGAAGTCATTAAAATTAGAAACCAGATTTTTTAAAAAGTGAATCAATTCAAATACCAAGGATCTTTATTAAATGAAAGAAACGAATAACTAACAGATATAAAAGAAAGAATATACTACATGGCATACTTCGGTAGTCAGAAAATACTCAAAAGTAAAAACTTGACAGGAAAAACAAAGAAAACTATTTACAAAACTGTAATCAGACCAGTTGTAATATATGTAAGTGAAACTTGGACCCTAACAAAAAACGGCAGAAAACCTATTAAATACATGGGAGGGGCGCTAATCGAATAGGGGGGGGGGGCGCTAAAAAGGTATTGGGGGCGCTAAAAAGGTATTGCGCCCCGGGCGCGAGTTAAGCTCGCTACGCCACTGCTGTAAGAGAGTATGGCTTAGTTGGCTCAGTTGGCTTAGTTGGCTTTGTTGGTTCAGTCGCCATGTTCATGAAAGGAAAGTGATAATTTATGCGTGCATATAGACAAAAAAGAACAAAATAAAGATAATAAATTCCATAAAACACTTACCAATGTAATCGGTTGGAATGATGAAGGTCCGTAGAGCCTTGAAGCAGAATACGAACGTGAGGATGCACAAGGCCAACAGCATGGGCGCAATGATCCGTTTCCTTGAGGAGCATTCTGACGAGAGTAGACACTTCATTGACAATTGTCACAACGATTTGTGTGTGTGTGTGGGGGGCGGTTTAATGGTCAATATATACTATTTAAAATAATGGGGAGCATGTGGTTGAAACTTCTGTCCTTTAAAATCCGAGGCCCCTTACAGGCCTAGCTGGACCCACGATGCGGCTCTGGTGTTGCTTAGTGGGCTTAGTGTGTCACTAGAAAGAAGTAATAGACGGTGTTTCTATATTTATATATAGGCCTAAAGGTAATTTCAAGATAAAGAGAACAGTGACAGATTTTTGTTTTTAAAAGAATAAAAAGTGGGAAAAAGGGGGGGGGGGGGGGATTTATTGCCACAGTCCTTACAGCTTATTATCTATACTATACTTATACACACACAAAAAAAAAGATGGAAGTTTCAATCGCACACGCTTGTCAATTATCAATAATCATAGTCTTAATAACCTGGATTGCTACACTAAAATTAAAAAAAATATGTTCATATTTTAATTTTAAGCTAGACAGCTTGTAAGAGAAACATTTTTAATATATATATATATATATATTATAAATATATATATAATATACATTTTAAATAGTTTTAAAAATTGACTTTTGAAAATTAACTAAGTAACTAATAGGCAGGCTATTTAATTATAGGCATTACAGAAAATAAGATGGACATGCTTGAACATACGTCATATGTTGTTTTTTTTTACACGAAAATTATTAGGCCTTAGTCTAAATGTTGACATTAATATTGTTTTCCTTAAAAATTCTGGGAAATAGCAGCACAGATTCTGCTTATCAGTTAAATGGGCCTAAGATATGTTTGACCCATGAGGAACCTAAATTGTTTTGATTTCCCGTCCCCCTTCCCCGCCACCCCCACTCCCATTGACGAAATGTAAGGTACAGTCCAGATGAAAGGGACTGCCCTAAACTTAAAATGTAATAAACAAACGCCACTGGCGTTCAACGTAACGTAAAATGTATAGCCTAACAACTTATTTCAAGGATTGTAGCATGTGGCCTCGGAAAGCATGTCATGATGCGTTAGCGTGGTATACCGGGTCTAGCGATTATTGAACTAAAGTAAGGAGTGTGAGAAAATAAGGAATAGGCGGAAGTGGACCCGGGGGAACCTCCGTGACCTATATACCGTGGAACACATAGCCGGCCTTACCGCTAACCCCAAATCAACCGAAAATAGTTTTAAAAACATTGAATAAATTATTACGCCATATGCGTGTATAGCACAACCCCAGGCCTGGGATGCTCCAACGGTTCATCTAGAATGGCATTCCGATCACAACTCGCGAAAACAGAGTAGGCAACATGATGCTACACATCAGAGATATTGAAAGGTAGCCGCTACAACCACAGTATCACAAGTTCGATGTCAATGCGTTAAATGTAAGTCCCTCAAGGACTAAGCACCCCTCTTCGATCGACTGTGCCGTCGTTACACGCGTGTTCGTCTCGCCAGCTCCGAAAGGTTCTATTTATAACATAAGGTAATCACTACGACTCTTAAAAATTGCGGAATGTAAATACAATAATTTAACGAAACTAAATGAAACTTAAGTAAGACTACAGACTAGTCAAAAATTACAGTACGTGACCCTTACTAGAATCGACGCCCTTGCAAAAAAAATAACTGCTATTAAAAATTATTAATTAGAGCATCGTTTATTTATAAAATATTCTAAAATAAGATAAGATATTTTTATTTATCAAAATAAAAGGATTTTTTTTTTAATTCAACGCATAGTGAATAGAATTAATAAAAATAAAATATACTAATCAGTCTAAATCTAATCATATTCATATGATATGTTAGTATGTACTTGTACTGTGTGTGAATAACTACGACTACACCATGTGCCGATGTATTGTAAAGCTATATACTCTTAATTAATATCAATTCGTTTTATTTACTTTTAAATTATTATTATTTTAAAAATATTTTTTTTAAAACTTGATTTGTAAAGAATAAACTAAATTCTTATACAAATCCCCCTCAGACACCACCTTCGGTTCATCATATTTCCACCAGACTGGCCCATCACTAACAGAAACACAGTGCAGTCGTGCAGTGAGGGCATTATTATGTCAAGTTATATTCTTCGGCGGCTTTCAACTTTTCAAAAAGGCATTTTAAAAGCTTTGATAACATTTGTTATGTTGTGGCGACCCACAGCCAGGATTATTCCAATATAGAAAATTTGGAAACGGGAATTTGGGGGTTGGGGGGGGGGGATCTAGTGTAATTAATGAAATTGCTGTATTTTAACATCGATAGTTAAGATAATGCTATGGTAGATAATTATTCCTTATCAAGTTTTAAATATATTTTTATTGAATGCCATCGATTGGTCTTTGATGTTTGTATTCTTTTTTTTTAAATGTTTTTTTTAATGGATTGATTTAGTCACATCTGAACACAATAACTAGAAAATGTTCCCATATATAATCGAATATTTTGTATTGGCTCCTTCAATTAAACAGGAATAATAATAATAATATGCTGAAGAGTTTGTATAAAAACCAAATGCCGACAACAATTATTGTTTAGGAGTATTAAGGAAGTTCTTTGACACCCCGCCCCCCCCATACAAACCTCAGCCCCAGACTCAAGGGCGCCAGTTTAGGTTACTTCAAAAAAAAAAAGGGGGGGGGGGGCAAAAATCAAAACTTGGTCGGCTTGTTAAGTTGTTTATTACTGTAGGCACCACAGTATATATCAATTTAAATAAATCCTACATATTTAGGGGGGGGGGGCTGCAAATGCCCCGCACCCTACCCTACCCAAATGACGTCCCTGCACAGACTCATCGCGGGCGCCACTCTCTGTAGTTTTTGCAGAAACTTAACTGAAACATATGATGAAGAAACTTGATAATGCGGACTAATTTCGACAAGATGTATGCCTTAAACTGAAAAATCCCAAAGAATCAATGGCATACCATGAACAAAAGAAATATAATATTAATTTTATTTTTAAATTAAACAGCCCCTTAAAAAATTGTTTCCCCGCATAAATCTTTTATAAAATATAAAATCGGGCAATGGCGGTTTTGGGCTAAGACTTTGACAAAACACGCATACAAGTAACGCACTTTATAAAAATCCCAATTAGTGCTCCACCCATCCACCCCCCAAAATACACACAACAGCACATTTTTCACGCCTCTGAACTTTATTAATATTCTAATGACCCATCCGCTTTTACACCGCCAGCCTAGAACTGCGACAGACATTATTCCGAGTATTAATGTTAATCTCATTATTTTTTTTCTCAACGTGATTACAGGCCTTACATTGCCGCGGTATGGATGTGTTTTACTGTGTCACTGTCACAAATGACCGGGGTGGTGTGTAGGGCAGTATGCCATCGTTGTTCAGGTAACGTATAGGTTGGTCGGAAATGATGCTGTTGGGAAAGAATGAGCTAAAACAGTGGTTCTCAAACTTCTTAATGTCGCGACCCCTTAATACAGTTCGTCATGTTGTGGCGACCCCAAACCACAAAATTATTTTCGTTGCCACTTCATAACTGTAGAGCATATGTGTTCTCCGATGGTCTTAGGCGACCCCTTGGAAATGGTATTTCCACCCAAAGGGGTCGCGACCCACAGGTTGAGAGCCACTGAGCTGATTGTCAAAGTTAATATATTCTCAAATCTCAAGAAAGAGGAGATTGTATTTTATACAATATTATGTTTCTAGCTGTCAGAGTCAGGGAACTGAATAAAAGGTAGATGTCTGAGGGCACTTGGACATTTGAACAGCTGGGACGATTGAGTTGAACAGCTGGGACGATTGAGTTGAACAGCTGGGACGATTGAGTTGAACAGCTGGGACGATTGAGTTGAACAGCTGGGACGATTGAGTTGAACAGCTGGGACGATTGAGTTGAACAGCTGGGACGATTGAGTTGAACAGCTGGGACGATTGAGTTGAACAGCTGGGACGATTGAGTTGAACAGCTGGGACGATTGAGTTGAAAAGCTGGGACGATTGATTTGAACAGCTGGGACGATTGATTTGAACAGCTGGGACGATTGAGTTGAACAGCTGGGACGATTGAGGTGAACAGCTGGGACGATTGAGTTGAACAGCTGGGACGATTTAGGTGAACAGCTGGGACGATTCAGTGGAGCAGTTTTGAGCCGTGTAGAGACGTTCGAAGTGAAGACAGTCAACCTGAATGTTGGCTATAGGTAGAGAAACACAGAGATGGTCGACAGTTAGAGAAGTAGCTATTGAGGACTATAACAGAATAACTTTCTATATAAGTAATATAGTTATAATGCTTTATCATATGGACACCTGGTGTTGTTTGGATTAATTTACGTCAAGGGTGTTATTTTGTCCCGTCTTAACGTCTTGAAACCACAAATATAAATGACAAAGAGGAGTGGGTCCTGTACTGACCATAACTACATCAATATAGTTTGTGATCAGGACTGGAGCCCTCGTCTGTAGCACTCGTTCTGTGACTGTGACAATCGTCAAATGTGACAACTAAACCTCCGGATAAATGATATTCGATTGTCTGCTTTACTTCACCTTCTGTGCAACACAAAGATCCCGCCTGTAGAGAATCATTCGTTGTAACACTGCCCTCATCTCATTTGACCTGTTTACCCTTCAAAGACCAAGACATTCCACGTCTGAGATGGGCACTTGGCGAGTCTGAAGTTCTTTCTCCTCTGACTCAAATTAGAAAACTTTGAAAAGATAATCGATTAAAAAATCTATTTATGTATCAATTTAAGTATTTTATATTTCTTAAGAATGTCACATCATTTCTATTTCAAAAAAAAAAAAATGATAATAACTATCAATAGTTAGTTGCGCATTGCCCCCCATGTTTCCTTTGTCCCATTAAAGCTATTTTACGCACGCCTTACCCATCATCATGTCGGGTCATTTGTCTTTTTCTTTTGTGTCTTTATGTTCACAATGCTACTGCTATATGGCTTCTTCATTTTGGTTGATAGAAAACGTTTCTTTTTTATTGATGTCTGGGAACGGATATCATTATGGATAATATGTGAACTACTAATGGGAGACAACTGATGCAGTTAATATTCCCGGTGAATATTATACAGAGTATTGGGACTTTAAAATAAAACCTGGCCACTCATTGGGTCGTGGAGTTGAGCAGCAACGATAAAAGACCGTTATTGTGGATGAAGATTTTGAATTGAAAGGAGATGTTATGAAACTATTATAGGAATTTTGATTTTATATGAAATGATTTATAAAGTGTATATCTCATTTCTGTGAAATTATATATTATAATATATTTCTTATCATTGATATCGTGAACGTTGGAATTAAATTAGTCACTGTTTGAACCGTAACGTCTCGACTGTTATTTATAACTTAATCTAACAGTGACACTTAACTATACAATACAATCAAAACATTTAGAACAGTTTTCCCACCAGAAATCCACTGCAAACAATTTGAATGTACAATAATATCGATTTTTCGTACCAGTATTTCGGACTGTTAAAAACACTTGATTTCTCCAAATGTATTTTTGTAACAGATTAATAATTATTTAAAGATCTGGATTTTTTTCTTTGTTTATTGTTATTTCTACCATCAGAAACCTAACAATGTCTCCGACATCACGGTCCTATAAACTCTTCATTAAATTATCTTCTTCTCCACAAACGGAACCACAAAGAAAGAAAAAAAATTCAACAAATATATGTCTGTGGTTTCCATGACGTTGAGTCGTTAAAATCTAAAACGACCGATGAAAGCCACAGAGCCCATAATAAAAGTCTTCAATGTTTTTGTCTTGACTGGGTTAATTAGTGAACTGGACATGACGAGCCAATCCATCAGCCCTGATTGCACTCGTAGACTGGGGACATACTGCTCGAATCCGCTCAAAACTCGGCCATTTAGGCAGCTTTCTCATCTCCACGGTGACCGCGAGCAGGCATGATGCCAGACTTGATGCTTCTTTGCCCCCGAATTTTCCTCACAATTGATTCCCATATAACCGCAAGGGAAGTGTAAATACCGCGAGTGTTATTCACACTTGACTTTCTACAAAAGGCATGGGCGGTTTTATTCTTGGAACGGTGGGGCCGCATTGGCACGCTCTTTCTGTCAACGACCCTCCCACTTCCTGTCAGGGGCGCACGTGTATGTAAATGCGTGCGCGGGCTTAAAATTGACCGGCAGTCTTGATGTATAGTGTGTTTGGCTGCTGAATTCTGTGCCCGCATCGTCGTGTCGGGAGGAACAGCGTCACAGAAATGAGGCTTTGTGACACTGGACTTTGGGATGATAACTTTTGTGAGTGCATGCAGTCGTGTTAGAGCTGAGTCGCTAAACCCGATCTTTGAAAAATCAATCATCAAATAACCCAATAGTTATTGTTTACTTGTAATTAATGGCACCATTAGTTTGAATCATCGCAGTCCAAGCAAGTATTGTGTAAATGTTATCGTATTTTAGAATGCCCCTAACCTTGATTTGGAATTAAAATATCAAAATTAAACCATAAAAATACATAATTTAACACTGACATTTTGTATCTGTTTTATCTAAATTATCTTATACAGTATGTACGTTATATCACTCTGAAACAACTTCTTTAATTTGGCCTAATCACATGGTTTTGTAATAGGAAGGGGGCAAAAAAAAGCGGGGGGGGGGGGGGCTTTCATCTGTGATAGGAGGGTGGCTTGTTCTATGGTAGGAGGAGGTGGTGTTATGATAGTAAGAGGAGTGGTTTTATGATAGGTGGATGAGAGAATTGGTGGTTCTATATACTAGAGGAGGATGTGTGGTCCCATTTCAGGATGATGGGTGATCCCGCGATAGGTGGGTTGGTGGTTCCACGATAGGTGGGTTGGTGGTTCCACGATAGGTGGGTTGGTGGTTCCACGATAGGTGGGTTGGTGGTTCCACGATAAGTGGGTTGGTGGTTCCACGATAGGAGAATGTGTAGTTCCCTGACGTTAGATTTTTGTTTGTACTGAGGTGTGATCTAGTGTCGGCTATGTGTGATCTAGTGTCGGCTAGGTGTGATCTAGTGTCGGCTAGGTGTGATCTAGTGTCGGCTAGGTGTGATCTAGTGTCGGCTAGGTGTGATCTAGTGTCGGCTAGGTGTGATCCAGTGTCGGCTAGGTGTGATCTAGTGTCGGCTAGGTGTGATCCAGTGTCGGCTAGGTGTGATCTAGTGTCGGCTAGGTGTGATCCAGTGTCGGCTAGGTGTGATCCAGTGTCGGCTAGGTATGATCTAGTGTCGGCTAGGTGTGATCTAGTGTCGGCTAGGTGTGATCTAGTGTCGGCTAGGTGTGATCTAGTGTCGGCTAGGTGTGATCCAGTGTCGGCTAGGTGTGATCTAGTGTCGGCTAGGTGTGATCCAGTGTCGGCTAGGTGTGATCTAGTGTCGGCTAGGTGTGATCCAGTGTCGGCTAGGTGTGATCTAGTGTCGGCTAGGTGTGATCCAGTGTCGGCTAGGTGTGATTCAGTGTCGGCTAGGTGTGATCCAGTGTCGGCTAGGTGTGATCTAGTGTCGGCTAGGTGTGATCTAGTGTCGGCTAGGTGTGATCCAGTGTCGGCTAGGTGTGATCCAGTGTCGGCTAGGTGTGATCTAGTGTCGGCTAGGTGTGATCCAGTGTCGGCTAGGTGTGATCCAGTGTCGGCTAGGTGTGATCCAGTGTCGGCTAGGTGTGATCTAGTGTCGGCTAGGTGTGATCTAGTGTCGGCTAGGTGTGATCCAGTGTCGGCTAGGTGTGATCTAGTGTCGGCTAGGTGTGATCCAGTGTCGGCTAGGTGTGATCCAGTGTCGGCTAGGTGTGATCCAGTGTCGGCTAGGTGTGATCTAGTGTCGGCTAGGTGTGATCTAGTGTCGGCTAGGTGTGATCCAGTGTCGGCTAGGTGTGATCCAGTGTCGGCTAGGTGTGATCCAGTGTCGGCTAGGTGTGATCCAGTGTCGGCTAGGTGTGATCTAGTGTCGGCTAGGTGTGATCTAGTGTCGGCTAGGTGTGATCTAGTGTCGGCTAGGTGTGATCCAGTGTCGGCTAGGTGTGATCCAGTGTCGGCTAGGTGTGATCCAGTGTCGGCTAGGTGTGATCCAGTGTCGGCAAGGTGTGATCCAGTGTCGGCTCCACTTGTTCTTGTTGACTTCAATGATTAAAGTGAAGTCAGTTTTTGTTGTGATTTTTTTCGTTCTCTCCGAAACCATGTTACCCGATCAGAAGAGTTGTCTGAGACAGCACTCATTAAAAAATGTCTGTCGATGGCTTTGATAGAGGCAAACCATTTTCACGTCGCTCTCTTAAAATGAAATCGCTAATTGGTCAAAGTCTTATGATTGTGAAATTTTAAATTTGATTAAAAAGGTAGCAAATACTGTACGCAAGGATTATTGGTTAGCTTAATGCGTATTTAAACTTGAGCGCGTATGCGTGTGTTGGAGTGAGGCGTGGGGGGTTGAGAGAAATTAGGTTGTGCAATTTTCTAAAGTCACGCACATACAGTGGCGTAGTGAGGGGGGCAAGGGGGGCATCATGTCCCTGGCGCTACTCACAAAGGGGCGCCAAATGGTATATTTTACTATAATATTGTATGGTTTTCGAATAGGGGGGGCGCTAAAAAGGTATTGGGGGGCGCTAAAAAGGTATTGTTCCCCGGGCGCGAGTTAAGCTCGCTACGCCACTGCGCACATAATGAGCCATTTTTAAAAATATAATTTTCACCTTGCAGAAACATATTTTCATTGTTTCAAAATTTTAAGCATCATTTGAATTTATAAGCTTTTCTTAACTTTCAAAAGACTAGAAAATAAAAACGTGGGCTTATGGGTAGAAAGCCTTATTAGAATTTCGCAACATAGAATCAAATGCGACATCTTAATTATTTTCCACATTAATTGTTGATGATTTATTCTTCTCTGCATATATACCATACACACATCCATCAAGAAACAAAATGAAAGAGAAGTATAGGGTATAGTAATGTGACAAGCTGGATGAAGTAACATTAGTGAATGCTCCTTCCGTCACATTATGTGTGCCTTAAATAAGGTAGTCACAATTAACATTTATCAATTATACACACGTAAACCACACGAAAAAGAAAATTTGATTATTAAAAATTTACATTTTTTATTACAAAATTTTCTTGCTATTAAATCAAGATACATGACAATGCATAAATAATGTATTGAAGTTCAAGAACTGGTGTAGCCCGTTTCGTCGGAGATATCACTTTTTATTTTGCTTTCGTTTTCCGTCATTTCGATTCCCGTGCGTTCTTCGCTATCAGTGTCGTCTGATTCCTCATCCATGTCCTTGTAGAGGTCACCTTGTGCGAGACGTGCCTGTTGCTGCTCCAGGTGCTGTTTGCGCCATTTTATTCTTCTGTTCTGGAACCAGACCTTGACCTGAGCCTCGGTCAAGTTGAGAGTTGCCGCCAGGTAGTACCTGAAGTAAGGAGAACAAAAAATTGTTCATTGCTATTCACTCTTAATGACACCAGAAGTACGTGGGAGGGGAGGGGGGGACACCGTATGTTACAAAGATCTTATAAGCATAACAAGTCTCGCAGATCAGCCAATAAAGCCAGTCGTCTGTGGAGCTAGGGCCCCAGACCAGCCAATAAAGCAAGTCGTCTGTGGAGCTAGGGGCCCAGACCAGCCAATAAAGCCAGTCGACTGTGAAGCTAGGGGCCCAGACCAGCCAATAAAGCCAGTCGACTGTGGAGCTAGGGGCCCAGACCAGCCAATAAAGCCAGTCGTCTGTGGAGCTAGGGGCCAAGACCAGCCAATAAAACCAGTCGTCTGTGGAGCTAGGGGCCCAGACCAGCCAATAAAGCCAGTCGTCTGTGGAGCTAGGGGCCCAGACCAGCCAATAAAGCCAGTCGTCTGTGGAGCTAGGGCCCAGACCAGCCAATAAATCCAGTCGACTGTGGAGCTAGGGGCCCAGACCAGACAATAAAGCCAGTCGTCTTACATCTCACGTGATCCGGTTTTCTATAGAAGATCAAACTTAACGTGAAACATGGTCTCAAATACTTGTCAATCTCAAGTGATAGTAAATTCTACACGTGGTATATGATCAATATTGGAGTATCTCTACAAGTTTTGAGAAAACATAGGCCTATACACTATTAAAACATTCCATTTATTGCCACCCAAAATCCAATTCCACCACAACAAACAAAAATAATAATAATTTAAAATTTAAAAAAAAAACAACTTAGGCCCATTTGCTAATTTTTACCACCTTATCTCAAACCGTTATATATATTTTGTGTGTCCATTTTAATTTTGTTGTTTATTTTTGCCCCCGTCCGACACAATGTGATGATGGTATAGACTTCACAATGTGACGATGGTATAGACTTAACAGTGTGACGATGGTATAGACTTCACAATGTGACGATGGTATAGACTTAACAGTGTGACGATGGCATAGACTTCACAATGTGGCGATGGTATAGACTTCACAGTGTGACGATGGTATAGACCTCACAATGTGACGATGGTATAGACTTCACAATGTGACGATGGTATAGACTTCACAGTGTGACGATGGTATAGACTTCACAATGTGACGATGGTATAGACTTCACAATGTGACGATGGTATAGACTTCACAATGTGACGATGGTATAGACTTCACAATGTGACGATGGTATAGACTTCACAATGTGGCGATGGTATAGACTTCACAATGTGACGATGGTATAGACTTCACAATGTGACGATGGTATACTTCACAATGTGACGATGGTATAGACTTCACAATGTGACGATGGTATAGACTTCACAATGTGACGATGGTATAGACTTCACAATGTGACGATGGTATAGACTTCACAATGTGACGATGGTATACTTCACAATGTGACGATGGTATAGACTCCACAATGTGACGATGGTATAGACTTCACAATGTGACGATGGTATAGACTTCACAATGTGACGATGGTATAGACTTCACAATGTGACGTTGGTATAGACTTCACAATGTGACGATGGTATAGACTTCACAATGTGGCGATGGTATAGACTTCACAATGTGACGATGGTATAGACTTCACAATGTGACGATGGTATAGACTTCACAATGTGACGATGGTATAGACTTCACAATGTGACGATGGTATAGACTTCACAATGTGACGATGGTATAGACTTCACAATGTGACCATGGTATAGACTTCACAATGTGACGATGGTGAAGACTTAACGAAATAACAAGGCCTGAGATTTGTCTTTAGGGGAATAAGCTGGTTCTTCATTCAGCAAGTCTAATCTCTCCACGCATCTGGATAACCCTAATGAGCATCAAGTGTGGATGACACAACGTGGCACCAGGGGCTCCGGCCGAAACTCCTGGCATTTCATTGTGTCAATGTCACACCGCCTACTGGACTGATATGGCCGCGTTTGAGTTCAGAATTCTCCTTTTCGTGTATCCCCATTACCAAAATAATAATATATATTTTTAAAACAACACATTCACATAGACTCTTAGGGAGAAAATTGTGATTGTATCGAAGATATGCAGTTCACAAGGTATTTCATCTGATCGCCTAATCAACTTTATGGCACAGTTTTATTTATATATGTGGACTTCAATGAGAGTCAGACAGAGGGATCAGTACGTTCAACGCTCGTGTGACGGTGTAGCTCTGCCTTGGGAAACACCTCATTTTTATTCAGAGGTTCGATCCGGGCTGTAATTAAGCAAATCCTTCCCCCCCCCCCCGTGCCCCTCCCTCCTTATACCCCCATACCCACCTTCGGAGGAAAAAAGAAAGCTAAAAGGCTCTCTGCCAAATGATATGCTTACGATTCGAGTTAAGAAGTCTCATGTCATCACGTGAACAGGTTTACAGGAAGTCAGTTGTTGTCGCGTGAGAAGTGTATTCGGCCGTTAACCAGCAGCAGGCCGGCCGGTTCCCACACACAATGATGACACTAGAATACCATCTCCGATATTGTTGGCCGGGGGAATAAAACTGACAGTATTGTGATAGCCGTACAATGGACAGGTAACTCCAATGACGAAAACATTGACTCCCATTACCGCTCTTTACCGCAGTTGATACTGACCGAGACGACGGTCAAGGGCCATAAATGTCCATCCTTAACAGTCACTGAGCAAGGAAGCATCGCTCGTGTATTCAGCAGAAGACAATGCCGACGTTCGTATTTTCAAAACCATATTTAAATTATCATAATAAGATAACGACGGTCTGCCGTTTTGTTTGTACTTAGGAAGGGTGACATCCCTTTCCTGGTGCGCGTGGGAGTAAATTGTCTCCCTTGGGTCAAAATCCGGGCCGATTCTGCTCTCTAAGAATTAGTATGGCGGAAGTGGAAGCTTTTAAAAGTGATTGGTTTTAAATAATGTAATTAGTAAAACCGCTCAAAAATAACTTTGTATACAGATGGCGCACAAATTATTTGACTTCAGTAAAAGTTTCGTTTCTGGCGGACACTTAAGTTTTTAAAAAAAAATACTCTCTATTTCTTGTTATTTCTTCATTTGCCCTGTCTGCCGAGAAAGCCTCTCATCCAAAACGTTATTCTTTTATTGTCCTGTCTTTCGATTTGATCCTTTCACATACCTTGTTCTATTTCCCTGACACAGCATGAACGCAGTACTTCATTTATTGTTGGAATTAGCGATGTTAATATTGGATTTATAAAATAATAGTTTGTTCGTTTTTTTGTTTTTTTTGGTGGGGGCGAACGGATTTCGGAATCCATTCGCAAATGCCCCGCACAGCAATGTCAAATGATATGATATTAGATAATATCCTAATCCACTGTGTACTGCTATGTGACAGTCTCACCTTTCCGTCCCAACCATGTACTGTTGCCGTTCAAACTCTGCTTCCAGTTTCTCCAACTGCTCCGGTGTAAAAATTGTTCGGATTCTCTTTGGCTTCCCGCCACATTTCCTCTCGGTTTTATCTGCAGTCGGAAGAAATTTGTAAATGAGCTACATTGATATTGTCAAAGTATGTGTAGAATTAAAGTGGATAGACAAAAACAACAACAAAAAAAAACACAACAACTGTTTTAATAAAAAAGAGATTTCCTCCATTTCGATACCAAAATAAGAACATTATTAAATTTTGAAAGTGAGAGATATGTTATTGAAATTTACACTTGACAAAATAATATAATTCAACATTAAGTTTTTGTTAACGCAAGTAGGTTCATGAGACTCAACAAAAAAAAAATGTGTAAATAAAACAATATATATGGTCAGGCCTTGCTGATGATTTCATAGAAAACAAATTCAAACGTTTCGGCACATGCCTTCATCAGAACATAATCAACAAACATGCTTGGGGGGAGGGGGGGTAGGGTCTACTTCCTTGTTTCCAAGGAGCTTGCTCATATTCCTCGATGTATTTTGGCTTGTAATGTCCATTGACTTGTATTGTCCATATGTTTGTATGTAGATTTTGTATTGTTGTGTTTTGTATTTTTATAGCACTTCGAGCCTTAACTACGCCTGAAGCGTGTTTTTAAATGAAATGATTATTATACATTAAGTTGACATAATATATATATATATATATATATATATTTTACCAAGGATATATATATATATATATATATATCCTAGCTAAACATGAAAGAAAAGTATAATTGCTAACCCAAGCTCGGTGCCTCTTTAAACAAACTGTAACTACACAATAATAAAGCTTCGAATAGATGAGAAACGAAATGGTGGGAAAAAAAAATCGCCTTATTATTTTAATTTGAATTATTAGACATTCTTCTGCAACACTAATCAGTTTTGAAATACACACGAAATAATAAAGCTTTGGGTTGAAACAATTAATATTATTGCAACACTAATCAGTTTTGAAATACACACGAAATAATATAGCTTTGGGTTGAAACAATTAATATTATTGTAACCATAATGGACTACGATTAGTCGATTGTTTTGTCACGTGATACGTGTAAAAACAAGTAATACTTCCGGTAGGCTGTCTGCAACACACTAGTCGCTCACAAATTTTTCTTCAAACAACTTTCTTCCTTTAATCATAACTGAATTATAATTATTGTCACATTTATTGAATGTCATTTAAAGAAACGCGTGTATTCAAGAATATTTTGAAAAGTAAAATTTTAATAAACACTGGGGAAGCGCTGATGGAGACAAACATTTTGCTTTAGAATTAATGATAATGGCAATGGCTGATCAGCTGTTTATCTGTTGTTATGTGTTGTTATGTGTAGCAGAAAGCCTACTAATGGCTGGTACGTATCACGTGACAAAACAAGGAAGTGACTAATCGTAGTCCATTAAATACTTCCGTATTCCTTTAAATACAATAATATTATAGATCGTGAGTCATGAGTCCACATTTTTTTTATTAACCCTTGCTATAAGTTGCACCAAAACGGAATATGTCACTTCGTACAGGTATTTTATAAAATGTATCATTATACTGAATATCCCAGTGTGAACATGTGTTGATTAGGATTAGCGGGGATAAGAAACAAATACGTATACTCAGCTGAGTCGATAGGGATTCTGCAACACGGGGGCTGGACAATATTTTTGCCTCCCCTTTCCACGAAAAAATATTGCATTTGGCTGAAAATGCCGCCCCTCCATATCAAGATAAAAGTGACGCCGCCCGGGGTGGACCGCACCCTCTCTAAACCACCGTTAATACTCCAATTACATAGTGTATGTATGCTAAAATGTAATAAAATATGTGTGCGCGGAAGTAGGCTGGGGGCGGGGGGAGAATATAGCAATTATATCAGTCTTTTCGTTACTTAGTTGAATTTTTTTTTTACTTTTTCTTATATTATTAGATTAATGTCTTTGAGCTGAGTGAAACTAGAAGAAGGCAACCGAAAGCTCATGATATCGAGTTGAAAGTTCAAGATAAGAACAACAGTTGATGTTCTTTATATAAATTAGCTTCATATTTCCTTTTCCGATTTGTACAAATGTTTGCGCACGCATGAAATGTGTGCGCAAGTGGAATTTGGGCGCTGTTCATAAAAGGTATACCTAAATTTGTAATACATCGAATTGATGAATTGTATAGCACGTAATGTCTAAAGATTTAAATCATGAAATATGGCGTATTCTAGCAAAGTTCAAATGCAAACAGGTTGAATTATAGATCGTGAGTCATGAGTCCACATTTTTTTTATTAACCCTTGCTATAAGTTGCACCAAAACGGAATATGTCACTTCGTACAGGTATTTTATAAAATGTATCATTATACTGAATATCCCAGTGTGAACATGTGTTGATTAGGATTAGCGGGGATAAGAAACAAATACGTATACTCAGCTGAGTCGATAGGGATTCTGCAACACGGGGGCTGGACAAGGATTTGGAGCAGACTTTCTTTTTTTTTTTTTTTGGGGGGGTGGGGGGGGGGGGGTCGAGCTCCGCTACATGTGCAGCTCCGCCGGCTCTGGATAAATTAAACAAGGAGTAGGGGTATCCAGGGTGGTCTGGTTGTTTAAAGAAGTGTGTTAATTAGTATCACTAAACCATATTATTAACTATAGGCAATCGAATTCAAGTAACAGCAACATAGCCGGTAGAAGAGTGGGGAAACATATTACAGCTGGTAGAAGAGTGGGGCAACATAGCTGCATGGTACAAAAGTGGGACAACATAGCTGGTACAAGAGTGGGGCAAAAAAAGTTCAAATTATATGTGTTTAACTTTTTAACTTATTTTATAAAATAAATTTTTTGAGCTCGGAGCTGTAACAAATTTGACCTGGTCTCACACGTGACAGGCGGGGATGCTTACCACTATAATACTGACAAGGACAAGGACAAGGATTAATTTACCAAGCGATTCAACACTTAACCTGAAGTTAAATATTCTAAGGTTTAAAAAAAAAATGAAGATGTATACTAGCTCCGCGTATTAAAAATGATCAGGTTGACACAAAACAGGTCAGTTCGATGTTAGGAACAATCGCTGTTAGATCTTTTCATGGAATGTGTGTACGAGAGGGATAAAGGGTGAAACAATAAAAGTGTGTGTGTGTCTAGCCGTTCTGGGACATGCTGTGCTGCTATCAGCGCCAAAATTGGGCGAAATGGCGAAGAGCACAAGCTCTGACTCCAGCGCCCCACTATACCACAGCCCTATGCGTAACCTAAGTTTTTTCGGGTTGTAGCGAAGTTTAGGGTACGCTTTTGGCCCCAGCTTAACTTTCGCCCCCCCCCCTCCCAACCAGAAATTTATATGTATAGTCCAATTATATATAAAGCAAATTAAAGGAACCTTTTTTGTTTGTTCAAATTGTTCCATTAAACAACTTTAAATTATTTACTAACATCCAGTGTAAAATTGTGTAAGTACACTATGACCAGGGCTGATGCAGAATTCGCATAGCATAGTTTAAGTATACGCATCATTCGGTACTTATTCGGAGAGCAACAGAAACCGAGGAGATGCCAGTGTGACCAAAGTGGGAGATTCGGGAGACCCTTGACTTAATTTTTGTTTATACAAATCCATAATTTTAGTAGTTATTAAATATTAATGTTGTTTTGGAAATTTTTATTTCAACTATTCATTTGTTTATCAAGTTCATTAGTTAAAAGGTGGAAAAAAGTGAGTTCAACAAAGGTTGGCGCGTACCGACATGACAAAAAGGCACGTCTAGCATCAATATAGGCCTACAAGCCTACAAGCCCACACTTACTGAACGAAGAACAAACAAAACCCGATTATCCTTTTTGCATCCATCTAAAATTAAATTATTTTGAAGTTTTGCTTGAAATAAAATTAATTAAAAAAAACTAAATAAAAGAGAGGAGAGAGACAGTGAGAGAGTAAATACTGTTTTGTAAAAAAGGCCTTGTATGATTTTATGGCAATTTGAAAATGTTAATTTTGAAAATAAGTTGTTAATGATACTAATTATGTCTAGAAAAAAGGAGTATTTATAAAAATCATCATTATCATATATTTATAATATGCATTTATCTATTATTATAACTTCGTTAAAATGCATTAAATTAAACTGTTTATTTAAAACTACATTACTTTACTTTCTTAAGAAAAATTGCACGTTATTGAACATATTTAAAACTCTTCGATCTACTTTAAAACATTTTTTTCTAAATATTTAGATTTTTCTAACTTAAAATTTTACCAGAATAAACATTTTTATAATAATTTCTGTTCTAAAAATTTAATGAAATGTACTTGAAAATCGAAAACTTATAGTTGATAAAACTGTTTTATCAACTTCCTTTTTGATCCCACTCTATTAGATATGTTTAATAATTATTTAAATGCTTGCAAAAAGGTAGGTATAGAGAGTTTTTTAATTTTTTTTTTAGATAAATTGGTGAAAAGTAACATTTACAACTCTTTTACAATTTTTTAAAATAAAAATGACAAGTTTTTTTTAAAATAAATAACTATATAGAGTGTTTAAAAATATAAATTTATCATGCACATTTTCCTCGGGGGGCAGTAGACTTGCTCCGATGGCATCATCACCACCCCCACAACCCCATCCCGAAGAGGTAAAAACTGTACTAAAGTAAGTTTACTTTTATTGAGTCTTACACAATTTCAGTAAAATGCCTATATAAGACAAAACAAATTGCTTAGCTGTCGGCCGAACCAATTTGAGAATAAACTTTGTCATGACACTCGAGGATACTCAAAGACACTCAAGGATATTAATGAGTTTTGAAAATATATTTAAGACAGTAAACCTATATTAAAACCTTTTTCATTTCGTATATGTTAGGAATGTTTGCGAACTATTCGGTTCAGCTTTAAGGCATTGCTATTCTTTGAAGTATAATATAACATAAATGTTACAATGGTAAATGTTTTCTTGCCACACAAATGCTCGTCCATGAGTCATGAGCGAGAAAGACTTTGCATTTTGCAATGACGCGCAGCTGTGTGCGAAAAAAGTTCATTGTTTAAAACTACTGATAATGTTTCCTTTATCTGTATTACAATTGATCGAGGTATTATGAAGTTTAAAAAAATATACGCACATGCCTGGCTTCAACTCACAACCATTATATCTGAATGTGCTTTTCTCATTAAATATAATAAAACCACAGGGCCCGGGGGGGGGGGGGGGGCTTCAGTTTTAACTTATTAAGAACTGAACAATTTTTGTTGCAAACAAATCAAAAATATTTTAAAGGTATATAATATACCTTATACTATTTTTAAATCCCACAATTTTGTTCAAAAATGAAAATAATTGTTTCGTTCCTATTGTTTGTCATTCCGTTCCACAAGTTTATACATTTCTTATTTATTATAAATGTTGATAAGGAATAAAAGCCTAGATACCATGTAACTCATCGCGACCTTTGCTCTCCAATGAATTATGTCTTTAATTAATCAGATATTTCAAGTATTCGTTTAACTTCGGTGAATTTACAAACACAGTTAATCATCATTAATCAATATTATATAATACGGATTTAAAAAATTTAAAGACTTCTTTTATAAACAGATGGTTTGACCAAATCATTTGCACCAACACGATTATGTTGAACTAAGAAGATGGTTTGACCAAATCATTTGCACCAACACGATTATGTTGAACTAAGTAGATGGTTTGACAAAATCATTTGCACCAACACGATTATGTTGAACTAAGAAGATGGTTTGACAAAATCATTTGCACCAACACGCTTATGTTGAACTAAGTAGATGGTTTGACCAAATCATTTGCACCAACACGATTATGTTGAACTAAGTAGATGGTTTGACCAAATCATTTGCACCAACACGATTATGTTGAACTAAGTAGATGGTTTGACCAAATCATTTGCACCAACACGATTATGTTGTACTAAGTAGATGGTTTGACCAAATCATTTGCACCAACACGCTTATGTTGAACTAAGTAGATGGTTTGACAAAATCATTTGCACCAACACGATTATGTTGAACTAAGTAGATTGTTTGACAAAATCATTTGCACCAACACGCTTATGTTGAACTAAGTAGATGGTTTGACAAAATCATTTGCACCAACACGATTATGTTGAACTAAGTAGATTGTTTGACACAATTATTTGTAACAGCACAATTATGTTGAACTAAGTAGATTGTTTGACCAAATCATTTGTACCAACACGCTTATGTTGAACTAAGTAGATTGTTTGACACAATTATTTGTAACAGCACAATTATGTTGAACTAAGTACATTGTTTGACCAAATCATTTGTACCAACACGCTTATGTTGAAGTAGATTGTTTGACACAATCATTTGTACCAACACGATTATGTTGAACTAAGTAGATTGTTTGACAAAATCATTTGTACCAACATGCTTATGTTGAACTAAGTAGATTGTTTGACCAAATCATTTGTACTAACACGCTTATGTTGAACTAAGTAGATTGTTTGACAAAATCATTTGTACCAGCACGATTATGTTGTACTAAGTAGATTGTTTGACAAAATCATTTGTACCAACACGCTTATGTTGAACTAAGTAGATTGCTTGACCAAATCATTTGTACCAACACGCTTATGTTGAACTAAGTAGATTGTTTGACAAAATCATTTGTACCAACACGCTTATGTTGAACTAAGTAGATTGTTTGACCAAATCATTTGTACCAACACAATTATGTTGTACTATACTGTTGGCGTTTAAACAAACTAACCTTTGAGCTGCGTAGAAGTCGATTCGGGGGACACAGATATCGATGAGGATCCCGAGGATAAGCTTGACAGTGATGACAGCGACGATGTCATGGGGGTGTGCGGCACACCATGAGTGTGGTGCGGGAGATGTGTGTTGTCATAAGGGTGAAACATGTAGGGATGGTTCAGCTCATAGAGTCTATTGTTGCGCCGCTCCGGCCCGCCGCGCTCATGTGCGGGAGTACTATGCATCAACGGCTGCAAGAAACGTGCCGTTGTGGGCGAGCAAGGCTGAATGCGCGTAGGGGACAGGGGATCAGATCTAAAGGGAGTTGTGCAGCACGAGTCAATCGGTTCGGGGATTTTGTGGGAATGCGGTTCAGATTGTGGGGAAATATCCATCGGAGATTGTCTTTTATCGGCTTTGTTCAATATGGCGTCAATGGTGAACGTGGAGCCTTTGGCTGGAGGTGAAAAGTTTGTTGAGTTTCGTGAAGCCGCTGAACTCTGTGATGATCTCAGTAGGTTCAGTGAAATATTTGCACCGCGATCCGCTCTAAATCGTCCGGCTCTCTTCATGTGCTGGTTGTTCTTCTTGCACATGATGTCGGAGGGTGTCTTCTGGTCATCCAGCGCGTTGGTGTGGCTTGGGTAGACATGGCGGGGCTGCTCCTGGATGCGGTAGTTGTAGTTGGTGATGTACTGTTGTGGAGCGTACCCCAGATGTTGGGCTGGGTACGGCGGGACGGGTTGGGTAAAAGCCTGGTGGACCGTGTATTCCGATGATTTCGGCGGTGTCATGAACTGTACGTACTGCCACAACATGTAGGGTGAGCTAAGGTCCGGTCCGCCTGGGGCACTTTGATGCATCATCGGCCCCGATGATGCCTTACTTTAAGAACACTGTTTTTTTAAAAATATATATAATATGTATATGATCTAGCACCGATACTAAATCAGGTAAATATATTTCAAGACGTATGGAGTAAATTGAAAATGACAATACCTTTGTTAACTTCCTTTAAAAGACGTTTACCAAGTTTTTCAGAATGAATGTTGCAAGGGAATTTAGATTCACATTTAAAACATTTGAAAATCCTTGGAAATATATAGTCCTAATGATGTCCAAAGTCCATTTTTTGTTTGATCTCGTTGGCATGCGTCATATGATGAGCTCCTTATCACGGCTTCAACAAATTGGCTCACTGCCGGAAATCTTCTGGACATCGACTGAGAGCCGAACTCATCACTTCCGACATTTGTATGTTTACAAGTGGTCAGCGGAGCTCATAGGGCGTGGCCAAGAGTCCGATTTCCTTCAATCAGAATCGAGATAGGAGAGCCTCCCCCCCATTGTGTCCCGTCAAGCGAGCAGCCAATAAAAGTGTCCTGTCCTGCTTCAGTTGTTAATGCGATAATTCGACCTTAAGGCGTTTGTATGGGTCAGCCGACAAGGGGGGGGGGGCAGATTACCGCTATTTGGATCAGAAGAGGACGAAATTAGACAAGTGCCCGACTATTTATCACGAGATATTTCCCGCCTTTTGTCCACCGCTCACAGCGGTACCGAGTAAAACAAGACAGTAAAGTCCCCTTGCTGGCCGACTGGAAGAAAATTACAAGACGAGATTCGGGGAGAACAGAGTGATGCGTAGGGGAGAGGGCATCCGTCGGGTTTTCATGAATTTGGTTCGCACTTAATTTTGTCACATTCTTATAGGGGTCCATTGAGCGCTCATGCCAGTATGGGAAGATGGTTGGGGGAAGCGGGGGAGTTTGTTCGTGGCTTGTGCCATGAAAATATCTTTCCAAGTTGAACCGAGGTCTGGAGCCATCCATCATTCTCCTTTCATAATATTTCCCATCCGAGCAATTGTTAACGGTTCATTTTCAGCGTTTGTGCGCGTCAGGTTATTAGAAACTCTCATTCTATCAAATAAAACGTTTTGGCGAATCATTACCGTCACGTTACGATGTTGGGAAATGAGTTTCTTACACAACACATAGTTTACGTATATATGAGGTTATATTTGAACTACAACACTCACTCACACTCACTGCGCTCATGGTCGTACGTAACCCGCTTTTCTTCCTTTGCTGTAATAACAAATAGTTCATCCACATAAACATAAAAGCATAATTTGTGTTGACCCCTTGCCCCTTTTAATATAAAAAAAAACACGAGCCTTAAGTTTAAGTTACTTATTATGACCTCATTAACTTGAACCTGACACCTTTATCAAGTAAGTCAATAAACCCCATTTCAGATCGAATCACTGGAAGACTAGGATGTAAACTTTTGACCATCAGCGCCACCATCTGGATTGTTGATTAACAATAGAATTGGAAGGATCCAATTTACCCTCTTTTTCTGGACTTTCTTTTCAAATAACTAGGCAACTAGGCAACTATTATATAGGCAACTAGACAACGAGGCAACTAGACAACGAGGCAACTAGACAACTAGGCAACTAGGCAACTAGTCAACTAGACAACTAGTCAAATAGTCAACTAGACAACTATATCATTCAGACCTCATGACAAGTAACTAAATTGTATCGTGACACAATCCTCGTAGCTGCACATGTTAGAGAGGGCCTTCTAATGTATGTGGCCAATCTGTTTACTTCATTTTCATCATCAATTGTTATTTTCTTTACATATTAAATAAGGAAAGTGTCAATTATAGGCATAAAATATATCGAAGTACATTTCACATGTCAGATCACACATTATGTCAGATCACACATTATGTCAGATCACACATTATGTCAGATCACACATTATGTCAGATCATACATTATGTCAGATCACACATTATGTCAGATCATACATTATGTCAGATCACATATTATTTCAGATCACACATTATGTCAGATCACACATTATTTCAGATCATACATTATGTCAGATCACACATTATGTCAGATCACACATTATGTCAGCTCACACATTATGTCAGATCACACATTATGTCAGATCACACATTATGTCAGATCACACATTATGTCAGATCACACATTATGTCAGATCACACATTATGTCAGATCACACATTATGTCAGATCATACATTATGTCAGATCACACATTATGTCAGATCATACATTATGTCAGATCACACATTATGTCAGATCATACATTATGTCAGATCACACATTATGTCAGATCACACATTATGTCAGATCACACATTATGTCAGATCACACATTATTTCAGATCACACATTATGTCAGATCACACATTATGTCAGATCACACATTATGTCAGATCACACATTATGTCAGATCACACATTGTCTTGTTGATCAAACATCAAAGGTGAGTCCAAATATTTTCAGTAGAAATTGTGTATATAGATAAATATGGCACTCAAAAAGTCAAGGACGGTCAAGATGACATTTTGTTAATCGAGCTGTGTCACAATAATAATGAAGAGCTACTGTGCTAAAAGCAATTAAGTCACAAAATGCACATTATGAGATAATCAAGCTCAAATATTCTTTTTGTCTATAAAATGTGATTATTTTCATATTTTGTCTTGTTTAATTAAGTGATTTAGGCACATGTTAATGTGTTCAAATTAATGCAGTCTGATAAGAAAAGGTCACAGTTTAGATGGATTTTGGCAAAAATGTGACTTAAGTACTTTTAGCGCTATAAGGGTCTTCAAGTTGTAAAGAGATTTCTTTGAACATATAAGTGTAACACGTCAAATACAAGAAATAGTGTACGTCAAATACAAGAAATAGTGTCCTCAAATCTTTGGTGAGGCATAGAGTTCATTGATCGAGCTACATATAGTAGGCCTCCCTATATCATATATGGTAAATATTTACATAGCCGTTTTACTGAATGAATTGTCGGTATTGATTTCATGTATACCACAATGGTTGTGTGCACGTATTACAGGGACGCCTCTATACGCAAACACCCTATACCTCCCCCACCCACCCAATCCACGGTCTCTCTCATCACCCTAACTCCTCATTATCCGCGTCAAATTCTCGCCCCTTAGCCAAACCCTCTCCTATACAATTTTTTTTTCTCCCTTTATACCCCTTGTCATGCTCCCCAGATCATCCTTTGCTTCAACCGTTATTTTTATGTTTGTTTTAATGTTACAAAAAGTGTTTTATAATTGTGTCCCGTTTCATTAATTATTATTATAACAATAAAATTTTGTGATAATGGTTTCATTTCCGCCACTTAAAGTTTTTAAAAAACAACAAAAACAACCCATTCCGTTCTACATACACAATTCCCCATATTATAGTAGACATCAGGTATTTGAGTGAGAGGTACATGTCATTGAATCACCACGAGACAACAACCCGAGTCAGTTGTACACGTCTCCCGTGTCACTTGTATATAAGGGCTCATCTTTTCACGTTGTGACGCTGACGACTTGTTGGCTTCCAGCCCGTCCTTGACAAAATGAAAACATCACCGGACAGAAGGTGAGAGCTGGTCAGTGTGATGACCATGTGACATGACCCCCAACGGGATCCTGCTGTGTCGGGACGCGGTTGGGGGTGTCGACGTACAGGGCGAGATCCTATAGGTCAGCGGTCAATATTGGTAGAGGATGACACAGGTCATACCCAGGGCTATAAGATGTGGATACATGTGTCTATGGTATCGGTAGGTGGGGAAATCAGATGTAGACACTGATTTGTAGCTGGTAGCCATCCTTATCGTTACATTATAGATGAATAAGCAACATTTATGATTAAGAAGCGGGACTTTCATCCTTGCCTATAAATGGACTACGATGAGTCACTTCCTTGTTTTGTCACGTGATACGTACCAGCCATTGGTAGGCTTTCTGCTACACATGACAACACGTAACAACAGATAAACAGCTGATCAGTCATTGCCATTATCATTAATTCTAAAGCAAAATGTTCGTCTCCATCAGCGCTTCCCCCGGTGTTTATTAAAATTTTACTTTTCAAAATATTCTTGAGTACACGCGTTTTTTTAAATGACATTCAATAAATGTGACAATAATTATAATTCAGTTATGATTAAAGGAAGAAAGTTGTTTGAAGAAAAATTTGTGAGCGACTAGTGTGTTGCAGACAGCCTACCGGAAGTATTACTTGTTTTTACACGTATCACGTGACAAAACAATCGACTAATCGTAGTCCATTATATAGCACCAAAGTTGCTCAGTCCGACACCGGCTGTCGCCGCACTCCGCTTCCCTCCCGGCTAATTTGCTTGCTCACATATCCTAGTTACAAACATAGCAGCTGACCAAGCACACATATTCTCTAAAATTTTATCGAAACATTCGCCCCCCCCCCCCCCAACCCAAAAATAAAATAAAATAAATAATTGATTAGTAAAAAATAATAGTAATAATGATAGAAATTTGATCACTTGCTCGTCTAGTTTTAAATCACAGAGATTTAAATGTACGGTACATCCAAAAAAAGTATATCTCATATTGTTAACAAATGAAGTCTCTGGCCTGTTTGTTTAGAACCATGCGAAGTATCTTGCTATAGTGCAGTGGTTCTCAACCTTCCTAATGCCGCGACCCTTTAATACAGTTCCTCATGTTGTGGCGACCCCAGCCACACAATTTTTTGTGTGTTTTTACTTCGTAACTGTAGAGTATGTCTGTTATTAGATGGTCTTAGGCGACCCTTGGGAAAGGGTCGCGCGACCCCTAAAGGGGTCGTGACCCACAGGTTGAAAACCACTGCTATAGTGCAACTTAAAGGCTGGTAAAATATAAAGGAAAGTTCTCAGGAAAATATATGGACTAGTAAAGGATGGATATGGATGGAGAATACGAAACAACCATGATGAATTGTACAGTCTATATCAGGATCCCACGATAGTAGCAGAAAAAAAGGCAGGCTACAATGGGCTGCAATGGACACTTAGAGAAAATGCCAAATGACAGAGGAGTAAAGAGGGTGCATCACCAAAACCCCAGGTAAAAAGGGCTCAAATGCAGACCTAGGCTTAGATGGCAGACCTAGGCTTAGATGGCAGACCTAGGCTTAGATGGCAGACCTAGGCTTAGATGGCAGACCTAGGCTTAGATGGCAGACCTAGGCTTAGATGGCAGACCTAGGCTTAGATGGCAGACCTAGGCTTAGATGGCAGACCTAGGCTTAGATGGCAGACCTAGGCTTAGATGGCAGACCTAGGCTTATATAGATGGATGGATGATGTGGAAAAAAGATCTACAACGACTGGGAATTCAAGCATGGAAAAGAAAAGCATCAGTTATGGTCTGAGTGGAAGGAAGTAGTGAGGCAGACCAAAGCCCTACATGGGCTGTAGCGCCACAGGGTTGGGTGGATGGTCTGAGTGGAAGGAAGTAGTGAGGCAGACCAAAGCCCTACATGGGCTGTAGCGCCACAGGGTTGGGTGGATGGTCTGAGTGGAAGGAAGTAGTGAGGCAGACCAAAGCCCTACATGGGCTGTAGCGCCACAGGGTTGGGTGGATGGTCTGAGTGGAAGGAAGTAGTGAGGCAGACCAAAGCCCTACATGGGCTGTAGCGCCACAGGGTTGGGTGGATGGTCTGAGTGGAAGGAAGTAGTGAGGCAGACCAAAGCCCTACATGGGCTGTAGCGCCACAGGGTTGGGTGGATGGTCTGAGTGGAAGGAAGTAGTGAGGCAGACCAAAGCCCTACATGGGCTGTAGCGCCACAGGGTTGGGTGGATGGAAATATATACAAAAAACATCCTATCCAACACTTAAAGTCTTGACAGCTGGGGAAAAAACGGTGTAATGGTATTAACACTGTCGGCGTCACACAACGATATGGGCATGCAGTGACTGGGGGAGGGGAGAACTATGAAAGCAAGCAGTGGGCTTTGGACAAACCCAATTCTGTAAAAAATGTTGCTAGAAGACATAAATATGTGCAATATGTTCAGTAGGTTGACTGATAAGAAAAAAGCCGATTATCGATTAATCGGCTAAAGGGTCGCTTAGGCCGATTACTGATTATCTGCCTATTTAGGCTTTTAATCGATGCAAAAGTTAATTTTCTTTGTAAAAACTTAAATTAAAATAACAATGCTTGGTACAAAGTCGTTTTGAACACACCATTATTATCTCAATGCGTAAATTACGTTTTAAAAATAAATAAAGCAAATGGCAGGAACGAGTCCTTGTCAACGTCTGCTCCGTATGTGACACATCAATATTTACTAAACCGCACCACACGGTTCATTTTATTCTAACCACCATTGATCACAGTGAAAGGAAAGTGTAAAGATACCATCTTGTATCGTCGCCTGAATTTTAAATTATTTTTTTTACGCTGTAGAGATTGTATCGCCTCGCCTTAGGTAAAATAATTCAATATTTTATGTACAGAGAGAGAGAGCACGGTGTTCCTACAATGATAGAGAAAAGAAAACCTCACAGGAAACCATCATGTACACATGCACTAACATAATGTGTACATATGCACTAACATAATATGTACATATGCACTAACATAATATGTACATTTGATTTAAGAACGTTTTAATTTTCTATTTACTTTCTAAATGAAACAGATTTGCAAATTATTTCAACATTTTTAAGATTTTCTTTTTAAAATGCTCTTACCCCACCCAACCCCCACCCATCCCCCACCCACCCCCACTCAACCCCCACCCAACCCCCGCCCAACCCCCACTTCTTTTTCAAAACCTAAAAAAAAAAAATTAACCAAAACAAATCGTTACTGTGCCTCTAATGTTTCCAGAGTCAAGTCTGTTTTCTTTTTTTCTTCTTCATTTTCTTCTCAGTTTGCAATTGTACAAGTAGAAAAACTTTACCAAAAATTTGTAAACTGTCGAGTAAAATATCAGTAAAATATATCGACTGTATCAGTCTATTTTCAGTGTATATATGTATAAGTTATGAATAATCAAAAAGACGGGGTCCTGTTTAGTAACTTCATTGTCACATGCATATGACACATCATTATGCCATGTCATTTGAGTGTTCATTAGACATATGGTATTTATTGCACCATTTTATTTCTATTCACCTGCAGATCAACCACACATTTCCCCAAGGACGCAATTTTTGGGGGAAACCTTAGATCAGAGTATGTCTATGATTTAGTTATCGAATTGATCGAATGACCTTTAAGTTGACACATATACATTTGAACGACTGTAAATCCTTAATTTGATTTTGGATATGTTAAAGATATCTACTAATACTACTATTTGATAATTACAATAAAATAAAATTATAAGGGCATGTAGAATGTTAATTTGAGAAGCACTGCTCTAAGATATTTCAGTAAACGGTTGTAAATTGTTGAACCCTGTGTAACGAAAGGTCATTACGTCATAACGGTTTAACTCTGGATCCAACCAACCCACCCCATGTGATTATCTGGTCAGCGCCAATTGTTGAAGAAATCCGCCTGAAAGGAAGAGAAAGCAATCGGAAACGACCAATGTTTGAACACCAAATAATCTTCAACGAATTCCACATTTCAGAGGTCGCTCGGATCATTATGCCCATTTGGCTCAAGAGCTGAACAGTGAGGCCAAACAAATCATTAAATTCCTGGCAAGTTTATGTTGTCATAATGGATTGATAAAATGCAGGCGACAAATAGAATTCCCTTAAAAGTCTAAGACTTTTGTAAAAAGGAAATCGTATATAACTCATTCTATTGCAAAGTAAGAAAATGGACAAAATTTAACAACCCATAAAAACTAAGTTTTTCGTATGTATCCTTTATATTCATTATTGTTTGCATTTATGTAATTGTACGTGACTTATCATTTATGTACTTGTACGTGACTTATCATGTATGTGATTGTACGTGACTTATCATTTATGTAATTGTACGTGACTTATCATTTATGTGATTGTACCAACTGATTTTTTTGGGTAGGGGAATGTTTTATATCAAACTTAGTGAATGCAAAACCTAAAGTTATATTTAAATATCTAATAATAACTAATAATAATAAGAAGGTTTATTTGAAAATCATGCTTCATCCCCAAAGGCTCGAAGCGCGGTACACAGTCAACCACATTAAAAGAGAAATGAAAACAATTTATATTTTACCACATTGAAATACAAAACGCAACAATCAACACAAAACTACATACGAGCATCACCCATTCAAAGTATTACATCATCATTAATAACTAATAAATAATTTAAACGAAATACGTCACAAATACGAAGCACATTCTGCAGGGGTTTGTGGGTTGGGGGTGGGGCTGAAAATTTTTTCGAATGTAATGTCAACGGCAGCACCTCGATGGGCCAAGTTTCAGCGCGATGACGGGAAATGGGTCAGTTAGCCTTCCGAAGATTTTTGCCACACAGACAAACACACGAACAAAAGCGAAGTTAATATAAAGGATTTAATTTTAAAATTCTCATGATTCCAATTGTTATTTTGTGTACTCTAGTTCCAATTGTTATTTTGTGTACTCTAGTTCCAATTGTTATTTTGTGTACTCTAGTTCCAATTGTTATTTTGTGTACTCTAGTTCCAATTGTTATTTTATGAACTCTAGTTCCAATTGTTATTTTGTGTACTCTAGTTCCAATTGTTATTTTGTGTACTCTAGTTCCAATTGTTATTTTGTGTACTCTAGTTCCAATTGTTATTTTGTGTACTCTAGTTCCAATTGTTATTTTGTGTACTCTAGTTCCAATTGTTATTTTGTGTACTCTAGTTCCAATTGTTATTTTGTGTACTCTAGTGTACACCAACATGCAAATGCGCGTATAATATATACTATATATGGGCACATTCCTAAATATATAGAGATCTCGGCTCTTTTACTTTTATTGAAAAAAATCTAGTCACTAGTCTTTTCTCATTGGCCATTATGTTTTCATGATATTTAAACTTTAAAAACGTTTCTCTCTGTCCACGCTGAAGACAGTGGAGCATTTGATATTCCTAAAAGTAATTGTAGAGAGTTTTCTGAAAGAATGTATAGCTCGACTCCCCGTTCTCCATTTTAAGTGCACATGTGCCTCAAATTGTGACGATATCCTCTTTGTATATCCAACTGTCCTAAATACCATTCCACCCTTAAACAGCAACGATTTAAAGATCTAAAATTTAATTCACAGGGGAGATTGCTTCGACTAGTCCGACACTTGTCTGTAGAATTGTAATTTAGGCATTAAAAATATATATCGTTGCTTTTATATTTTCATATATAAAGAGTAGTTGAGAGTTTCATTTATGATTGTTAAAATTATTCTTTTTTCTATTTCAAAATTGTTAAACATAAAGGCAAACTTAATCTCCAGTATGAGCAAGTCTTTTAAACTGTATATTTAGGTATCCCCTAATAAACCAGAACGTTGGACTTCATTGCATTTATTAGGATGCAGCAGTGCCTTCAAAGATTCCTTCAGCACTGCCTTCAATAATTCCTTCAGCACTGCCTTCAGTAATTCCTTCAGCACTGCCTTCAATAATTCCTTCAGCACTGCCTTCAATAATTCCTTCAGCACTGCCTTCAATAATTCCTTCAGCACTGCCTTCAATAATTCCTTCAGCAATGAAATATTTTCACTTATATTCAAAATCAAAAAGACTGCGATCTATTAAACAAGAAAATTTTCTGCATTACAATTTACAGCAAATTCCATAGATATTTCCGAACAGGACAGTGATGTTCACAGATTTCTATCATGAGCTAATAACAGAGGCACACAAAATATAAATTATAGAAATAATTTACACGTTGCCAATTTCTTTGGAATCTTCTGATAGGCCACAGTTTGCATAACAGTTTCAAATTCAAATAATTAAAAACAGATCTCAAAAATGATGCTTTTACTCTCAATGGCATCCTTTAGCCTATGAGCTAGATGCGCATGTTAAAAAGTACTTTAATGTAATTGGCAAAAACAAATAATAATAACTTGCGAGACGTCAACCAGACCCACATTATAGACATTAACACATATTTGACATATAAATAGTAGTAGGGAACTGAAAGTGATTAGCGTTTAATTCACCGTCTTATCTCACAAACGCAGTTTTAAAGACATTTATACGAATTAAAGTGAGTCCTATAAGAAACCTTTGACTGAAAGACACAGATATGTTAATGACTGTGAAATATCTCCATATCACATGAAATGTGGACAGCAGAATGACCGTGTTGTCATTAAGAGAAAAACTGACAACAAAAGTGCTCAGAGCCGCGTTAGCGGTTAGCGCCGGCCAAAAACGGACAAAATTTCTAACATGGACATGTAACGAGTTGCGGTTGAAAAAAAAAAAGGTGATTAAGACTTTCTGGAGACGAGACAGTGTCATGGTTGGAGGGCAACGGTTCGTCTGACAACTGGCTTATACCAGGGTCCTTTAGAAGCACGTCATTATCAACACCCGTCGTTGTCCATCAAAGCAGCGGGCGCGCGCCTGTACGATTTGTTGATCAATCAGTTACCGTCACCAGCCCTTGGGGTGGGGGTGGGGGGATATTTAGATGTTCCTCTATGGTAATTCTCCCCCGAAGTAATCTCCCCATTTCTCTTGTATTCCATTATCTCGGGGGTGTGATTTTATTTTGTCCAGTTTCAAGCCGAGATTCGGATCCTTCATCTGTTCTTGGACTTACGTTATTTGTCCTCAAGCGCCGGATGCAACACACTGAGACATTAGAATATTTTACTTTTACAGTATTTTAAAAGATTTAAATAGATCTCACATATCGATTTGTTGGTGTAAGTACCGGCGCATAGCAAGAAATATGAGGCCAAGTCAGGACCACGCAGCTGTTGGCAAGCAATATAATTACATTTTCAAATTAAAATTCGGACCTATAGGGGAAAAATGACAAGGAATTTACTCAATAGTGAAACAAAACTTGGGGCCGGTCCGATGACGTAACGTTTTGTGCCGCATGCAAGATCTGCATTTATATTCTATAGCGGCACTCCAATATTTTCAATGACCGTATAAATTGTAAGCACAATGTGAAATAGTTGTGAAATTTTAAATGAATCTTTTATTCATTTCATTTTTTTTTATAAATCACTTTTTTTCTTCTTTTTTCGATTAGGCAATTCTGCGAGTTTCTTTAAATATAACTGCCTTCAAAATATGTGCAACATGGGTGTCTATTTAAGTTATTAAAAAATATAATTATATCATTTAGCGTAGCTATCGGGAATCATCTTTTACGCGCTATTGAACTCATTATTAAACCATACTGTCTTTCAAACATATATAATTATTTGTAATATAGTCTCAATACCAAATTCTCATATACTCTCAATACAAATTCTCTTATTAGGAAGCAGCCGCCGGAAATGGAAGCAGTCCACGAGTCACATTAGAAGCGCTATAATATATATATAAGAAGATATATATATATAGAGAGAGAGAGCTATATATAGAGAACGAGAGAGAGAGACAGAGATTCACCTGGACAAATTGTTGTTATCAAGTGGAATGTTAAGCAATAAGTAGATTAGTAGTAAATATGTCACTTTTATAAGACCAATGAAAGTAATCATTATAATCATTTCTTAATTTATTGTAATTTTAGTATATGCTACTTTAAGAGTACTGCATTTTAAAAATCATAAATATGGCTGTGGATGCCTACTGAGCTCTTCTTGTCATTGATGAAGTGGTGAAGGGAAGGTACTCCTTCGGTCAGTTACTGTCAGTTGCCCCCCGACAATCTCTCATTGTGTCTTCTGTGGATGCATGGAGGTTTTCAAAATATCACTAAACCATTGATGTGTCATTGGGCCCCCTTCATGGAGGGGCTCTGGGCACAGGGACCACCAACAGGTCATGTTAATTTAGTGAACACTTGAGAAATGAAAGAATAGTGCGAGTATTTCTCTTACTTTGGTGGGAAATCCCAGGAATTCCCGCATTTGACCACCAAAGCCATCACTACAGCTATGGACTACCTCACTTGATGACATCTCAAAAAGAAGAAAATAACGCATCTCACGGTGTTATAAATCCCGTTAAATATTGATTGTGTGCCTCAAGCACCTGTTTACTCTTTCCTTTCACATTTTAAATCTAGGCTATACATTCGTTTCATTATAAGGATATTATGTTAGGGTCTTTTAATATATATATATATATATATATACAAATATATATATATATATATATATATATATATATATATATATACACACAATTATGTTACTTTTTCTGAATAGATCCCAATCGGATTATTATAATTACAGGCTTTTCAAATGTTCAAGAACCACGACTTTCATACTATATTGAAAAAAAAAAAGTTATCAAGCGCTTAAGAATCGTCTTCTCTCCTCTTTTTCTCCCTATCCTCCACACCCCCCCCCCCCCTCTCTCCATCTCTCACTCGGTAGAGTAGATTCTTTATCTTCTTACTTCTTGAATGTTTAGAAAATACCACGTGAACAGTTCAACAGTTACCATTTCCGGGTCATTTGCAAGACTCTTCATTTACTGGAAATTGAATTCTATAATGTGGAGTTTCTAGAAACATACTTGCGTCATGGACATATTTAAATCAAGACCACCAAATACATGAGGGTATATCTGATGTTTTGTTATGCCTTTAAAAAAAAGAGATATAGTTGACTTGAACTGCGGACCAATATGTGTGGCTTTGTTCTGATCTGAAGACCAATATGCTGCCTTTGTTCTAATCTGCGGACCAATATGCTGCCTATTTTCTGATCTGCGGACCAATATGCTGCCTATTTTCTGATCTGCGGACCAATATGCTGCCTTTGTTCTGATCTGCGGACCAATATGCTGCCTTTGTTCTGATCTGCGGACCAATATGCTGCCTATTTTCCGATCTGCGGACCAATATGCTGCCTTTGTTCCTGTCTTCTACAACCATCAATAGTTGCCATTTTTATGAGGATGAACACCCCTCTCATTGATGACGTCACCCTGGCAAACGTTTCCTTGTCTTCTAGAAGCTTGATTGACCTCCACAAACACAGCCATTTCCGTTTCCTAGAGCGATAATCCCGTAACCGTTTTCAGAAACGAACTGGACGGTGGTCATTTGATCTACATTAGAACAACAATACGATGAAGTGGGCCTCCCAGCCATTGAGTCTGTCACTGACACTGATTCCCTCCCCTGTCCTCACCCCATAGTGAATAACTTGTCAAGTGGCAAAGACGTGGGTTAATGGTAAAGGGCGTGGAATAGCCTCGTTGTCACTGCGCGCAGCAGGGACACACAGACTTAGTGGATCCTTTTATACTGGGATAAGATTATTACGGCCAACAATGGGTGTGACGATGGTAAAATAACAGGAGGCACAAAGTTTTGATTTACAACACTCAACAGGTCTCTGACAAAAACGGGAAAGCGCGTGTTGTTTGTGGGGTGGGGAAGGAGGGTGGGTCATCTTCATGTTTTACTTGTCTTGGGTACAAGAATTTGACCACGTCAACCTCGCTCCAACGGGAACCAGTGTTGATTTCATCCAGGATCACTGACAGAGTATACAACGGTTTCGGGTGTTGATGTAACATGTTTCAATGGCCGTGGTTTAATAGCGGTGACCGTTGTAAATACACCGAGCGAGTATGGAGGAAAATGTCATTGGCCGTAATGATGCCTCAGTTGGGTGTGATTGAATCTCATCGCGTTATAGAAGGTTTAGGCTCCATGGGTTGAACCCCGAGCTCTTGAGATCTCACGGCTGCCACTTTTATTACCCCAAGAAATGGATCAGAGCTTAACGACGTTTTGATTTATACCACCTGGCTTATAAGTGGTGAAATTATGGAGTATTTTTACATTGATTTTAAGTCGATAATGAATAATTTAACGAAAATGTAACTTATTAGAAGTTCAAGCATGGTCATATGTGAAAGTGGACGATTGCTTCGGATAAAAGTTTTATTTCAACCTATTACTTGGTCATTAAATTTACACAAATTAATTAAGATAGCTTTATGCGTTAAATTAGGCGTATTGTCCCCTATGTTGATGAACTTGATATTCTGTATTCAGCCAATAACAGTATTCAACGCTTCATTTGACCGTATTCAACGCTTAATATTGACCGATTTCATCTGAATATGTATGCTATTATACTAAACATTAAAATATCTTGGCATCGCTTTAAGAGTGTTTTTATCATCAAATTGTAAAAAAAATAAAAATAATAATAATAAGGAAGGGAAAGCTAAGAAAAAGTTCAAACATCAGGAATTTCCCAGATTTCAATTGCATCAAGCCATCAAGCCATCAAGCAACATTGGGCATAATCAAGCAATGATAATCTAAATGTTTGGCATACCTTCTCGTGCCTGACAAATGCCTCTAAACCAGATACATTCAGCAACACAGAGCTACATAACGTTTGTGGCACCATTTTTTTCACCTTGAAATCGAAGGCTCAAGAGGAACCTAACTGACATATCGTACGGTGTATTTGTCACCGCTGGTCAAAGAATGACCCCGCTGCCACGCTCTGCTGCCCTGGTTATTTGCTCTTCTGATCATGTTATTTTATCATTCCGTCCCCACCGATGGCTCGCGATGAGTGGTTACACCCCACTGGAATGATTAGAAATTCATTTGCGAGTTAATGCGTGACACTGTGAATGGGAACATTGTATACGGCGTGATATTGCACGTTAAGGGACACGGAGAAGAGAAAGAAGGAAAGAAAGAAAGAAAAGAAGAAGGAAAAAAAAGTGGGAGAGGGGGGGGGGGGGAATGGACCACTGCGCCGTTCAGACGAGCTCGGCATCAAACTCAATTTTTATCTGATTGGCCCAGAGACGAAGTGGGGATAACCCGGAGGTATAGCCAGGAGGTTCAAAACTTTCAATTACCTGCAGAATACCTGGAGAGGTTGCAGAGATGTTTGGAGGCGGGTCCTCAAACATTGTGAAGAATGAGCGCGCTATTACAGATTTGTCGATTTGTCAAACAACTAAATTAACGTCTCAAGTATGGGGGGGGGGGGGGGGGGGGATTATGAGTGCTAATTGTTTTCTGTTTGAAAAAAGTTCCATTTTAAAAAAAAAAATTAATCTAAAAAAAAAAAGAAGGAAGAAAAAAAATAAAATAATTCCATTATATTTTCTCTCTTAAAAGTGGACAGAGGGTGTTAAATGCTATAATTTTTTTTTTTTTTTTTAAATAAAAAATTCAATTTAGATGAAAAATAAATCATGATCAATGTTTTATAATGTTGAAACAGAATACAATGTACCCTAGTTATTTAATCGCATGAATGCCTTTCATTGTAACAACATAAATGCAGCACAAGCCAAAAAAAACGCCAAGGAGGAATCGATTATACTTAATAAAGCAAATTTGCAAATAAAACAATTTTGTTTAAAATTGGCGGAATAAGAACAAACATAATGTAACAAATGTCCGTTACAAGATAAACAGGAGGGCGGCTCAACAAAAACAGGATCTTACTTCATTGCTTTTTTTAATGATGATCTTAAATCTAATCGTCTACTAACACAAACGTGAGTAGCACAAGTTTGTCGTCATCCCCTAATTTCTATGATGTCTGCTTAAGCCGATCATTGCACGTTTAATTGTTTTGTTTATCCTTTATGAGTTAGTTTAACTTCACTTTTGTTTGTGGCTATAACTGGCCCACTTCCATCAGTGGCGTAGTGAGGGGGGCAAGGGGGGCATCATGCCCCGGGCGCTACTCACAAAGGGGCGCCAAATGGTATATTTTACTATAATATTGTATGGTTTTCGAATGGGGGGGGCGCTAAAAAGGTATTGGGGGGCGCTAAAAGGTATTGTGCCCCGGGCGCAAGTTAAGCTCGCTACGCCACTGACTTCCATTCAACCTATCGAGATGAAACTTGGCACCTATGGGTTCCCGATGACAACAAATTCTATCAAATGTTCAGCCCCAACCCCCAAATATCTTTTTTTTCTGTTTTTCAAGGAGAAGATGAAGGAAATATGATGACACTGATTCCACGAAATAAAATTCCCCATAACTGCGCTAAACGAGATTCTTAAGAAAAAAGGATCTCAAATGCGTTTGTACATGGGTAATATTTTAATTTTGCTTTATGAAACAGTTGGTGAAATAAATCTGCGTTATAAAGGCGGGTGGGTCATTAGAATATTAATATAGTTCATGGGCGTGAAAAACATGTGCGGTTGCGAGCCTTCGGAAAGGAAGGGGGGGGGGCACTTGTTGGGATTATTAATAAGTGCATTATTTGTATGCATGTTTTGTCAAAATTTTAGCCATATCCTCATTTCTCGATATTACTTATATATTTTTAGGATTTATAAAAAAAAAAAACCACAAAAAACTTTTGTTTTTAAGGGTTCTTTAATTGTTTTTACTCTCCGTAAGTTATTTTAGGTTTTTCTTTTTTTTTTTTCATATTTCTTTTATGAGAATTCTTAAGATTTAAGATTTAATAACTAAAGTTTATTCCAAACTAGACTGCACCATCAATGTAGACATATAACAAGATAAGCCCATGTTTTCTTCTACGTCTTAACAAACAGGAAAAATGAGCCTCCGCAATGAACACATGCTTTCTTCAGATTTCTGAAATGTAAAAAAATACAAAATGAGAGGAGAGAGAAAGACGGGGTGGGATGAAAACGAGAGAGCAGTGGCGTAGTGAGGGGCGGCAAGGGGGGGGGCATCATGCCCCGGGCGCTACTCACAAAGGGGCGCCAAATGGTATATTTTACTATAATATTGTATGGTTTTCGAATAGGGGGGGGGGCGCTAAAAAGGTATTGGGGGGCGCTAAAAAGGTATTGTGCCCCGGGCGCGAGTTAAAAGCTCGCTACGCCACTGCGAGAGAGAGGTCGAAAATGCCACCCTTCTATATAAAAAAGTGCCACCCGGGGCAGACCATCCCTCCGCAACCCATTCCTACGCCACTAACACGATATGCGTATATTTTTAAATGAGCATGTTAATCCATTCAATACATGAAATAGAGAAAAACATAATAACTCTTTCAATAACACTTTCAATAACACTTTCAATAACACCTTCAGTAACACTTTCAATAACACTTTCAGTAAAACTTTCAATAACACTTTCAGTAACACTTTCAATAACACTTTCAATAACACTTTCAATAACTCTTTCAATAACACTTTCTATAACACTTTCAGTAACACTTTAAAAATTACGCAGTGCTAATCTAAACATAGTATGCCTATTTTTTGCTCGCATTATTGTTTGCCTCTGCATAAACAACATTCATAAAATCCCCCCTTCCGCCCATGGATTAATACATGCCAGATGTCCCCTGGCGCGAATCTTGTCCCTGAGTGCCAAACACTCTTGCTACGCCTCTGATACATGCTAACAATTTTAAAGAAGAATAAGCAGCGTATAACTCCAGAAAGCATTATACAATAAAAAAAATTACTGTTATAGGTCATCTATGTGATGCAAAATAATGGCTATTGACCTAGATTCGTGGCAGACACTTGGCATGGGCCGTGCAAGCTGGCGTGGCAGACTCACCGTAGCAGCACAATCCTCAGAATAAGCTCAGCGCTAACGCACAAACACTGATGCCATACCAGGCCCAAAGTTCATCAGCTCAGGTTAGCAGCGGTAAAATTCAAATAGTTCTCCTTCTCTGTGGGTAAACATCCGTTTTTATCAAGCAAATTTAAGTACCGACGGCGGGTCGGATGAACTGGCCTCGCTGGGCTGGATCCGGCCCGAGGGCCGTAATTTGGAGACCCCTGGTCTGTAGTATACAACATAAGTTTTTACTTCGTCACATCAGCTTTTTTTTTTTCTCTTTTAAATGCCCCTCCACCGAAAATTTAAGTAAATCTTTAGCTTAAACTTTAAAAAAAATTTATTACTTAACAAAACTAGATTTAGAATTTTTTGTTGTGTTTTTTTTTTTCAATTCAGTTTATCCTGGAGCGTTTCTAGACAAAATGTGCAAAATCCTTTAAATTAAGTTTTAAAATGAACATAATGTTAACATACGCAAAATATCATACATTGCAAAATAGATGTTACATATTATTATTTGTGATGTGTAACTTCTAGTATGGCCCATGCCCATGCAATGGATAAGGGGGTCATATTCATTTATTTAATTAATTTGAAGCAAACTGAAACAAAGAGGCATAAGAGGACTTTAGTAGTATAATTTGCGGAATTTTAAACCAATCTGAATATGAATTATTGTATCTGGACTATCCCCTGCCCCTATTTCTTGTTTTTGTTAATTTAGATTGTACCTGCACAGATCTATTTCAGCTTTTTTTCATATAATAGTTATAATTTCAGATTTAGAGGTATTATTTAACGCAATTCTTTTTAATTGTTGTTGTTAATAGCAACAACTTGAATCTAACGTAGTTCACTCCCCTTGTATGCTATACGTGGCTTTCTGTAAGTGCGCATGCGAAACACAAACTTCCGACAGAAGTGCCAACATGGCGTTGACAACAGCCTTGGTCGTTTTCAGTATTTTCCATCTTTCAACCGGTCTATATTTTCATATTGGAGAAACTGAACGGAAATGTTTTATCGAAGAAATTCCAGACGAAACTATGGTTGTTGGTAAGAAAATAATAATCATTTATTATTATTTCCTAATAGCAATTTGATCTCTAATCAGACGCACACAAAAACACACGGAGTCAGGGACCGGGTAATAAAATTAAAATATTTTAAAGAAAGGGATTACTCAGTGACATTGCGTTTAAAATGACAGCTGAAATTGACAAAATGATTCTGAATGTCAGAGTAAAATGTTACAATGTCCAGACTGATAGTCCAATGTTAGTATACCCAACAAGCAATCACAATTCAATGAAGGTCTGAAGGTTTTTGCCATTTTTGCAATTTGGGCAAGTCTAATCACTAAATGCTAAATTAAAACTTCATATTACCGCCAATTTCAGTATCAGCGATGCAAAAGTGATACTCTTACTTTTAGTCATATTTTCGGATGGGGTAGTCAATAAAATTAAAATTATTGATTGGCGTATGTGTGTCGTGACCCTTTTGACATGAGGGAACTTCGCTGCCTTTGTTTTGTTTACAAAGTACATACAAAATTAATGATGGCACTGTCATAATTTTAATTGAAAACAAGGCTTACTCAAGGTATTTTCACAGGTTTGCATATTGTAGAAGTGGATTATGTAAATTTACGCTTTCCACGCCACTACTTTCTCAGTGTTTTTACACTACTTTTTTCACTCTACTGCCATCTTTCTTACCCTGACGAGAGACGTGTCATGGTAACAAAGCTGGCGGCTGTGTAAAAAAAAATATAGTGCAAAAACATGTTCACTAAAGTTGGGAGGGGAAAGGGAGAGAATGTATTGTTTTAGCTACTTACAGAGAGAAATAAAAATAAGAAAAGTGATGAGAATAGGTTATTTTTTTGAATGAAAAACATTTTAATAAAGAAATTTAAAAAAATGTGCGTTGCAAAAAAATTGAAAATATTAAAGAACATTTATTAAATAATCCAAAAGTGAGAAAAATTCAACAAATCTTAATTTTAAAAAAATAAAAAATTTGCAAACAAATGCAAATTTAATTACATAATTTTTTTAGAAAACTTAAAATCTGCAACTCTACCTGACAGAAATTAAAATTGACCATTAGTTTATTTCCGATTTTAAATTTTATTAATTCCCCAAAATGAGGAATAAGCACCAGATGGGGTGCGTTAACCCTACTTCGTCCATTGAACAAAAATCTCAGATTCATTCTTGCCATCCTGTCCCCAACCTTTTAACTGTTAAAGTTAAATGCTAGAAGCTATATCCACAGACCTTACGAAATCTCACATTGCACCCAGTCTGCCACCTATTTGACAAAATCTGTGTCATTTTTCTGAGCAATGCTGAAAATCTAGTCTTTCACTTTTTTTAATATTCCAATGCTGTCATGACTTTTTCCAGAAGTCTAAACCAGAGGTATAACCACCTTTGGATCTGAGGTATGATTACCTCTGCATCTTCAGCTACAACCTAATGGTACTTTAAAAAAAATCTTATATCCAAATCTACACATCTGCAATAAAACTTCAACAAATCATAAATGATGTCTCAACTTTAAGTGTCAGTACATATTGTTACATAGTGACCTTAACCTCCTAATGTAAAGCCTCAACCCCATTCAGAGTTTGCATTCTGGGATTTCAGTCTCATACACTCATAGCTTGTCATGTAACAGGGACTTGCTCAGAAGTGCTAATAATCGTCCCTAGATTTAATATTTAAGCTGTTTTTTTTAAAGGCCATCTCATTCCCATAAACTTAATTAACATCCACTATAAATTCTTTACATTTGGAAACGTTTCCGCCCTCTAATTTACAATTTTATTTTAATTAGACAAAAGATAAAAACATACGTATATCAGCATCACATTAACAAATTGTAGAATTTCATTTTTATAGTATCAATCTGTACGATTATTAAGCCAGGGCATGTGCACCACTTAAAAAGACTCAAAATGGGCCAGTTAAAACCCTTTTTCATCCAAAAATGTCTGATCATTGACATGGAATGAGCCCATTAAATTTATAAAATTTTCCCTAGTCTTTGGCCTTTTACACTAAGACTGCGCTAAAAAACCAGTTGCCTCAATTTATTTACAGATTAGTCACAAAATATAAATTTATTTAATTTATATATTTATTTGATCATTTTTAACTTCACCATGATCTGAAAAATCCACATTTGACAGTGAATTAATTTAAAGAAATGTTCTTTTACTTAATTTCAGTTCTTTGACATTAACAAGCATTCTAGTGTGCATTGCTGTCATTTTTTCAGTGTTTAAAATGTTACTACTTTTTCAGGCAACTACAAAGTGGAAATGTTTGACAAAAACATAAATGCCTTTGTCCCAACTATGTATGGGCTAGGCATGCATGTTGAATGTAGAGATCCAGATGATCGTATAGTGTTATCAAGGGTAAGCCACAAGGCTTTTGCCCTGTTCTGATGCCTATCTGTGCATCCCCTGCATGTTTGTTGTTAGTTCATGCTTACCAGCGTGTTTACTAATATTTTAGTCATTCTCATCACCCACTTACTTTTGTGGCATATGAAGAGGATACAGTATTTTTTTTGTAGATTAGTAATTTCATATTTGGCACACCTGCTCCCTTAAAACACTAATCCTCCAATCAATAACTAAATATTATGTTAGCCCAATGTGTATTTTGGAGCTCATTTTTTTCTGTTCTAAAAGCTATTGGCATCTTGTGAATCTACAATTGCATGAGACCAACTGTAACTTATATTCTAGAGACATATTGTTGTAATGGAAAATGGGCTAATACAAGTAAATCATATGCCAGCAATAATGCATGTGTGAAGTTGCATTGCATTGCACTGAGGACATGAGCTGTTTAATATGCCAGTATTGTGATTAAAAAGTAACAAGTGATATCGTTCCCTACTTTATATTTTAATTATGATCATTTTTCAGTCCAGCTAAAAATATTTGAGTCTCAGCATTGAGAACATAAATCTACTTCAAATCTATAGTTGCGACCTTAAAACTGAAAATATGATATTCTCTTGAGAAAATCAAACTTAACACTAATAACTAAACAATCCTCCATGTTGTGGTTTTTAAATATCTTGTTTGTATTGTATGCTTTAGTTTTTGTTAAATGATGATCAGATTCCTATACTAATTATTAGACCCCACTAACATTGCTTGGTTTTTAGATTGCATAACACGCAACAAAAAGAGATAATTGATTTCCGAGGTGCAAACAGAGAATACAATTTGTAAAGACTTTTAGGTACATTTCTCCATCTGATCTGCTTTTTGCAGGTAATTATAAAGTACAAGCTTTTGACCACAATGCTAAAGACTACATGCCTGTCTCACCTGATATAGGCATGCATGTAGAAGTTTTTGATCCTGAAAATAAAGTTGTATTATCAAGGGTGAGTTTAACATTTAAAGGAAGAGGGAACTTTCAAATATTAAGATGAATAAACTTTCTAAATTTTGCATGTCGAATCGAAATTATTCAGGTATTATTTTGGTTTTAATTATTTTTTTTTCTTTAATTCTTGGCTCCAATTACCCATAGCCCATAGCCTCTTTTAAAAACTTAAATAAATAAAACTGTTCATGGATTTGATGCAAATTATTATTTTTAAAATAGTTTTAAGAAAAATAAAATAGTAACACAAACATAAATAGAATCATTCTTTTTTCTGGTTTATTTGTTTTTTTAATTTTCAAGGTATACTAAACACTACATGCATGCATGGTCACTGGCGTTTGTTTAAATATGAAATTGCTTAAGATCATTTGTAATGCACATAATTATGCTATCAAGTGTATGTGCATGGTCTATTGAATATTATTTCATTATAATTTTGAGCAAAGTAAAAACTAAGATTGTTGAAATCATGTTGAAATATTTAAGGAGAAAATGAAATCTTGAGACTATTCCTTGGCTAAAAATAATTCGTTTTTAAAGACATTAAAAATATCTTTTTCTGTTTAAATGGTGGTGGAGAAATTCTATGATTCTTTTAGATAGTAGACTATGCTATTTATTTTAATTTAAAGTTTTATTTTTATCTGGTGATGGAATAAAACTCAGTGCGATGATTAAATAAGAAATTTTGACAGATCAATAGTTAAAAATATGTTTGTGTATGATTAAGAACGTTTTTTTCAAGAAATTTAAACTATGGGACACAATTTCAGACCTACGCTGCAGAAGGCAGATTTACATTTACATCACACACAGCTGGTGAACATGTCATCTGCCTCAACTCTAATTCATCTGCATGGTTCAATGCTGGACAATTAGTAAGTATTTTAAATAAAATGTAATTTGTTTAAATCATTTGTTCTGATTACTTTCCTAAATTCATAATTGTTGTTGAACCTTTTCTTTGGTTAATCAATATTTAAAAAAAAATGATTTCCATTTCTTAAAATCGGAAATTGTTCGACATATGTTTTAAATTGTTTTTCCTTCTTCACGCAACAGGAAAACCTTGTGTAGATTTTTGTTATAGATTTTATATTTTGTATAACAATTTTGAGCATATTTAAACCCACTACATTATTATCCCCTTGAGGCCAGTAAGTATTCATTATAAAGACACATTTAAAATAAATATATTTTTTTATGCACTGATGTTAACTAATTTTGATGAGTAGCTGAAATTCTGTAACATTTGCACTAATCTAATTTAGGCAATATCATATCATATTTGCTCAAAATCATAGTGGTAATTACTAGAGAATAAACAGAAATCAGCTGGACATTCCTCTGGGACAAATATCATCCCTCTTTTTCTCAAGTATTCACCTCTCCAAGTAATACTATTCTATTCTTGCGGATCCGAATATTTATATACAAATTAAAGTTTTCAAGATATTCAATAACCTTGCATATTAAAATGGGAGACTGGATTGCTTGGTTTTCTAAATTATGTTAATTTCAAACTATACTCTTTTATTGGAATTCAACTCCCAGCAAAACCCAGAAGTAAAAGAAAAAACATAACCAGCACCCCATAGTTTTAGCCAGAACAAAATGCTACTTCAACACTAACTCAAGATATAATATAGCAACAAGAAAAATTCATGATTAATCTCCCCTTAGCTGCGAACTCACTCTTTCATCTTTACATTCTCCCATAATGAATAAATCACAACTTTTAAATGAATTAGATTGTTAAAGTCTGATTTTTATCAAAATTTTATTTTTCACCAATCAGTGAATTTGTCAAAAATTTGACTCATGATTAATTTGATAGCAAATAGATAATTTATTGTTTAGTTTTGCTGGCTGTAGTAATGCAGATTCCTGTGACAACTACTGTTCTTGAATAATAATTTAGGCATAATTTAAATTTTATTACTTAGCTTTTTTAACTTAATAAAAAAAAGTTGAAACAGTCAGAATGTCTTAAACCCACCTGTTTTAATTGTTAAAGTTGCCATACTCTTACCATCTAAGTTACTACCACTTTAAATAAATCTTTTAGCCCACTTCTAGCCACTAAAATATCTTATCATTTTATATAAATTAGTTTCATTTTATTATTTGTACTATGGATGTTTAAATTTTCTATCTTAAGTTGAACACTTGACTGTAAAGTGGTTGAAGGAGCATTTGTTACCTACATTTCTCAGAACCTATTTTCACAAGTTCATGATATAAATGAACAATTCAAGATAAAAAGTGAAGTAATATAAATTAAATTAAGAAATAAAAATGCATTAGACCATAAATCAATTAATTAAATTAACAGAAATGACAAGAATAAATAATTTTCTATTGAAATTGATTGGATGCGTCATAGTATTTATGTGCTAGGGGTGCTGGATGGCCGAGCAACCAAACTGAGTAAATTCCAAGCTTGTTGACTGGAGTTTGATCCCCATCAAAAGCCTAGACAGGCAAAAGAACAGCACCAGCATCCTGTGTGGATAGAACTCGTTAACCTTGGACGGCAACTCATCTATGAGAAGCCAAACTCTGAAATCAAACCTGGAGATAGAATCCGATAGGCAGTATAAAAATTCTGACAACTTCTACGTCGTGGAACCCATATAGAGCACACTGAGACACAACCAAACACTGCTGGTCATCTACTGCATATTGATCCAGTCGTCTTGCCATTGGAACAAATTGCGCAACTCTCCCTCACTTTAAATAAAACATAACTCAAGACAAGGCTACTACTCGAACAATATGTTAATATTTTATACAATACCAAAAGTGTTACAAGAAAAAATCATGAATAATGTATATATTATATGGAACAGTACCAGTACTCGCATTCATACCCGGATTTGGCAAATAGTAGTCCCAAAAAACTTGGGATTCGGTAAAAATGTCTACGGGAGTGTTCCCTAGTAATTTCCTTCATTTATATTTTGTGTTTGGTTGCATACAGTAAGTTAAACGATAATTTATTTACAGTTTTTGTTGACACTCAGTATGTATTTGCTTTGATGGGAGCAAACTTATTTGTAAAAGAACAGCAAAACAATTGACTTGTATCAGGGCTCATGTGTTCATTTGTGACTTGAGCTGTGATGTCATATATGTGGTTTTGCACTTGCATAATTAAATAAGAAGGAGGTATAGCACAAACATGGACAGGTCTACAACTGGGATGGGGGATAATAAATACTGGGTTGAAGGTGGCTTGTGTGATGTAAATATTAACAAGAAATGGTAAATCTTTCTTACTTAAATCGTTATCTAGATTTGCACATGACAATTTGTTTTTTCCTTCTTTAGTGTGCTCTGCATTTAATTCACTTGGTATTATTTAAAAGCACACATTTACAAAATAACCTGTTTCTTGAAATAAATGTTAGAAAACCTTGGTGTTAAAATTAAAATATGTAAAAGGGAAACAAGTGGAATGTAGCACAATGAATTCAAAATAGTTAAACTTCACAGCCTCAATTTAAAATCAAATATGTTAAAATTTAAATTATCTAAAATTGTTGCTGCTGGATTGTTATTTTAAGAATTTATTTGAGAAATTTGTGTATAAAGTGCCATATTCTCCTCTCTTCCCCCCCCCCCCCCCCCCCCCCAGAGAGTTCATTTGGACATCAATGTTGGAGAGCATGCCATTGACTACCAGCAAGTTCAGACTAAAGACAAGCTGACAGAGCTTCAGCTCAGAGTTAGACAACTTCTGGACCAAGTGGAACAAATCACTAAAGAACAAAACTACCAGAGGGTGGGTAGAAATATTATTTATTTTAAATTTTTAAAAAAGTTATTTACCAATATTGAGTGATTTTTGTATTGATTGTGCTAGTCACATTGCTCACAGGATTAACAAAATGTGAGTATTATCCAAGAGAAACAGTTTTTTTAATTTTTATGTGGATTTTTAGTTTGTTAACACAATTTGCTTTACAAGCTACCTTTATTTACTTTTTATCAGTTTTGTTAAAAAATATCAAGTTTTACATTTAATCCCTAATGTGCTTATTTTAGAAATAATTGTTCTTATCGAATTATTTTCCTATCATACTTACCCATTAAATTTTACTCTTATATTTTTGTTTTAAGACGGCATTGGCAAATTCATGGTATCTGATATACTAAAGAAATTAATCATTATTATTGCAAGTCATAATGATCAAGTTGTTAAAATTTAATTGTATATTAAAATAATTTACATTTGCAAGATACACTCTGATTTTAAATGAAAGCATATTAGTTGTATCAGTTAAAGTTGTTTTAAAAAGGGTTTAGTGTTCTACTACAAAAACAAAATGAGTAACTGCTTTCATATAAAGTGAAAGTCAAGTTGAATTTGATCCTCAGTATAGAGCTGCTTTCATTGTGTGCCCTTTTTAATCCTGCATGACTTCTCCTCCTCCTTCTTCCAACATCTATCAATTGTTTAAGGTGGTCCACGGGTGAAAAAATCGATACTTTGGTTATTTTTTTCCAAAATGAGATTACGTTTTTTTCTGCTAGATTAACCTCTTATGAATACTTTTCTGTTAAGGGTTTTTAAAAATATATATTTGAAAGATCTTAAATAAGTATTTAAAAGTGGTATGGTAAGACTACATTTTCAGGAAAATTAAACTTGGGAAGCCAAAGTTTGTCTTTTTAGTCCTTAGTTACAGGTAGCTCGGAACAGCGCTACATACACATATTTGGTATCGATCGAAAGAGAAATGCAGCGGCAACGCGGTGGTTCCGTGATATAAAATAGCAAAAAATTAACAGAGAAGCTATTCCGTACTTTATAAACGTATTTTAAGCTTTATGATTGGTCGAGGCATTGACCCCTTGACCTTTCCTTTTCTTACAAAGCTCATTGGTCAAATATTTTTAAATTTGACTTGGATTGAACATTTCCATTTCTACTTCCGCTTTCTGTCTGAAATTATGATGTTATTTTTCAATGAACCTATTATCGCTAATTTTAATCGATGGACTCGAAATCGACACAAGAAATCAAATATTAAGCATTTTTGTGGATTTACGTAGCCTACCATATTGTTGGTAAGTTGATTTAAGCATTTTTATAATTAATGAATGATTACACGAATTATTTAACATTATTTTTATTTTTTATATAAATATCGCAGTAATGCCATGCTGTTCTAGCTCTAGTCCTAGCAAACGAAACATAGTCCACTGCACGTGCCCACAGTTAAATATATTGTTTTAAAAATTAATCTTAAAATATAGCATCTCTGGACTATGGACTTTTAGTTTCCTCTGCCTAAATATTTTTAAAATTAATTTTATTTATGATATGACTATCGTTCGTAAGTTTACAAATTATTTTGAATTTCATTGAAATTGTCTTAAAAATTCTAGGATTTTATTCTATCAATTATTGTAGGCATACTATTTTTTATCATCTCTAGATTATCTGTTGGCGTCTCATTGAACCTAAAGAATAAAGGATCATAACACCCAAGAGCAGTCAAGTTACAAAGGATAATCAAGGATTTTCTTCGTCCCTTCGAGGATTCCATTTTCCTCTCGAAGAGTAATGCCTGCCTTTCCTGAACATGCTCTCATGATAGATTCTAATTCTATTCAATGAGCCCCTTATTTTCATAGAGCTACTTCACACACATCACAACACATCTGTTGTATGTGAACATTTGAATATGCATTCAATTTCTACGGGTATCACTGCCTGTGTTGATATCATTACAACATTGAGCTTTGGTTATACAACTCAGACCTGCAGTGGGTTACGTGATCAGTATTACTATTGGACTTTACAAACAAAAGAACATTGGCTATAGGATAAGAATACAGCCAAGCTAGTATCAAAAGACTTGCAATATGGCCATGGTCTATTTATCAATAACCATAATGATGTCAGCCCAGATGCGTTCGGCTACAACAAATCTAATACAAAGTTTCTGACTGCCATTCTTTGTCGATGAGAACTGAAACATAATGCCATGTCTGCAGTCTAATCAAGAATCCTGAAGTACCCTACACCCTAAAGAAGTTTATGACTATGAGAGGATGAATACAGAATGGATACTTTGCCTTCTATGCATAATTAACTAATAATTTATTTAAAAATTTTTTTTAGCATCTATGGTATGGGTTGTGAATATGTAATATACAATTTCCAATGTTTATTTCTACAGCATTTTATAAAATACTTTTTAATCTTTTATAAGGCACATCTAATTATTTCATTCATCAACAGGTAAATTTACAGCCTATATATTATAAGTGACCATTTGAATAAGCTGTTTCATATTATTTTAGTTTGCGTTTTCCATTTTTTAAAGGACGTCGGATGAAATTGGGTCAAAAGTATTAGAGCTACATGATTCAAACTTTACATGCTTATTTCCATTGATTCTATCTACATAAAGACTTGTGGCTTTTAAAAAAAGACTTCCAGGTTTTTATTTCAAGCTTTTTTAAAAAATAGTTTGATTATTTTTTTATTTTTTTTTACCGAGGTTGCATTTGCTATCATTGAGGATAATTTTCTACAATTTGTATCTGTTTTTTTTAAATCTTTTAGTATGAATAGTATAGGTATGTAGCCAATGCAACCTTTAAATTGTTTAGATGGCCTGTGATTTTTTTATGAACATATAACAACACTTTTTTGTTATTTCTACTTAGATTTTCCATTTATTTCTGACGTCAGATGTATCTTGAAAAAAAGTATTATTACCACATGCTTCAAAATTTGCATGGTTGTTTCTATTGATATTCTCTACATAATGATTGCTGTTTTGTTATTACATGTCTCATAAAAAAAAATCAGAATTTTTTATGAGTTTTTAATTTTTATTAGGCTCGGCGCTGGCGGGATGTTGGCAAAATGCATTCATTTATATTCTATTTTTATATCTATCTTCTTAATTTTTTTTTTTATTTAGGAATGGTATGGGCTCATGATGTATGCATCCAATATTGTTCAACTAACCTTAACTTTTTTTAATAAGGAATTTTCAGTGTCATTTTCAGCTTTTGCCAACTTAGCATTTTCAATTTTTTTCTGACGTCAGATCAATCAGGAGGAATAGTATTTGAAGTACATAATTGAAACTTTGCATGCTTATTTATATTGACATTCTTTACTTAATGATGGATGGTTTTTAAACAAATGTATCCTAGGAACATTTTTCAGAATTTTTTATTTGTGTATTTTATTTATTAGGCTCGTGGGGTGGCGTTTGAAAAAGTGTGATAATTTTTTTTCTATCTTTTTTGTCTATGTTTTCAAATTGTTTATTAATTCATGAATGGTATATGTACATGGTGTATGCATCCAATATTGTTCATGCAGTCTGTAATTTTTAAAAAAAACATTTTTATACTTCTTTTTCATTTTTCTCAATTTTGCGTTTTCATGATTTTGTAGGAACGCCAAATGATTCAGGAGGAAAAGTATTCTAGCTACAGGCTTCAAACTTTGCATGCTTCTTTTCATTGATATTCTTTACAAATTACAAAAGGCTTTTTTTATATATATCCAACTAGAAAATTTTTGTAACATTTTTACATTTGATACCTCTAAAAATTTCTCGCATATATAGGTGACCCCACATACATGCCATTTGTAACACTTCCAATAACTGCAGTGTAAAAAGCTTATTTAAACTTTTTATCAATGTCTTTCTTAATGTGTATGCAAAGTTTCATTATGATATTGCAATACAAATTTTTTTTTAATCATTTTGCGTAACTGTCAAAATTGGTTTTAAAAAATCAATTTTTTGCAATAAAAGTCAAAAAATAATTTTTTAAAATAATCTTCAGTGGTTTTTTGTCTGTCTGTTTGTGTATGTTTTGTATGTACTATTTTTGTTTTTCTAACTTAAGAAACATAGAAAAAATATTTTTGACCCCTGGACCACCTTAATGCCTAACATTTCAGGGTATATAACTCTTGAAAATGTACTCTTTCTTATTTATGCCCTCACTTATCCTAACTTTCTTCAGTATCGAGAGGAGAGATTCAGACAAACAAGTGAAAGCACCAACCAGCGTGTCTTGTGGTGGTCCATAGCTCAGACTCTTATACTCCTCATCACAGGCTTCTGGCAGATGCAGCATCTGAAGAGTTTCTTTGAGGCCAAGAAGCTTGTTTAATGAATGTGGAGAGTGTTTGATGGAATGAATGTTGTAGGCCAATTTTTACAATTCATTAATTTGACTTTATAAGCTAGGAGTTTGGGGTAGGGGGAAAATGAGATTTAAAATGTTATATTGAAAATGAAGTAGTTTGTCATTTAACATCACTGTTTGTTTTGGGAAAGGAAGTGTTAAAGGAGTTCAATGACATTTTCACTGATGCATGTGATTCCATTTTTAGTTTGTTAATGAGTGTCTGTCAATGTGTGGAGCAAGTGAAGAAGAATGAAATCATATTGACATATATATATATAGAAGCTTTAACACAAGACCAAAAGCTTAGACACATCAAACGAGCACCAGCTGCAATACATCCTGATCATTGACTTCCTCATAGGATTTTTTGGTTTAAATTCAAAGTAGTGAACCAGTATAAGGATTATAACTCTTAGGTCTAGAAACTATTATTCTTAAAATATTTAAACAGTTGGTGACAATCAGAATTCATATAGTAACTTGCCACACTTCAATGATACATAGGCAGCAATGGAAACAGTTGGGTTTTGGGTATACTAATTGATCAGAAACTTACTGAAATAAGACTCTTTTAACAATTTGATTTAAAAAAAAAAAAACAAGCCCTTCAGAAGATAAATTATTTTTTTTTTCTTTTATCATTACAAATTATAAAAACATTCAAGTACTTTGTTTTTAAAAAAGTTTTTGATTTTAAATATAGAACCAGAATAGTACTGATTTGCAAATGGCTATGTGATGTGCAAGAAGAATGATGACTTTGCAGTTTGGTGTGTTTAATTCTTTTGACTATAATCAAGTACAAAAGCTGTGAATGAAGTTGTACATTTCCATTACATGTTTTAAAATGTGTCCATGAATGTTGATATATATACATGCGGTGTAGGTAATGCTATAGGTTTCTGAATTTTTCCATTAATTTATGCATTTATATTCTTCCGAGTTTGGTAATTGTCCATTTTTGTGTGCGCTCTCCAAAATTTGCTAACTGCAAACTAGGACTGATAAAACCTGATATTCTTTTTTAAATCATAAATTCTATGAGCACAGTGTTATTATAAATTCTGATTTAAAACCCACTGGATAGAATTGTTTTTTAAGCATAAGTGCGGCAGTTTGTTAAGTTCTGTCTGTGAGTGTTTTCTTTAAAAATATTCTTTTGATTTTGTTATTCTCTTGTTTTTTTTTTGGCGGTTGATGAATTATTTCCTTTCCTCAAGGAAAAAAACTTTTTTTTCCAGTACACTTAATGACTGTAACCCTTGCTTTTCAAAAGTCCTGCCTACACCACATTTTAACAATTCCAAAATAAATAATGTATCTATGATATATACTCAAGGTTAAAATTTGACAAAATTTAAATAATTACCATTTAAAAGATACATTTTATTATGTGTATTTGGCACTCTTTGTAATTATCCTTTAGTTTAAATTTAATGCAAAAACTTTTGAGATGAATACTGGAATTTATTTTTTATTGTACTTCTTTTAGTCAAATTTGTGCCTTTATTTAATTTGGAATGTGGAAATAAATTGATTTCAATGCCTAATTGTATAAATATCTATAGAGCATAAGTCAGTGGTCAACATTTTTTTATGCTGAGCTGTGGGCAATGATTATAATTTAAATGCAAATATGTTGCAACAGATTCCTTATTTGAAATTTTCAAAGAAATATATTAAGACAAACAGCTTTCTTGAATATAATAACTGAAATTCAACTGTATCAGGCCTTATCTAAATTCTCATGTGCAGTTAATTAACAATCATTAACACCAACTAATATAATATTGGGTGTTAAGTTTATAAATAATGCATGAAAAAAATCACTGCAATAGCATAAATGAAAATCGTCTCCATTACCTCTACACTTTTCAGTCTGTTATATTATCAGGAGTGAAAATAAAATAAACATTTTCATTTGTTAAAATAATTTGATAAGACATTTGCTCTGACATTATCCATTACCAAGAACTTACCCCACGCTTTCAGTAGATAATAAATACTATTTATTAGTTTTTAGATTTTACTAAAATTTTAGCATGGCAATCCATAGAAATATATAAATATTCTAAGGTATGTCTTGCTAGCATGGTAGAATAGCTTTGTTTCCACTATCAATTTATAGTATTAACGTTTAAGTACCTGTCTAGTGAAGAAAACAACAAAACAGTGAACTCAATTTTATATCAATTTTTTTTGAAAACTTTCAAAATAAATTTACTGTTATCCTATGATTTTAAAAATAAATAAAGTATGTCTTTTTTCTATTTGTTGTACTTTTTGTATTTCTTTGACTGCATTAAATATTGAATGAGTCTTAAAATTTAGATTTTGAACATTTTAATTGAGTTGATTATAATTAGTGGGGCTGAGGTTAAGAATGTGGATAAAGTGAAAGTAATCTGGCATGTTGACATTTGATCCCGCTTTCAGGTCATTTAGTCCTTGTTTATACAGCTGAAGCAAAAACACCATGGGTATCTGGTCATAGAGTAAAACTGGCAATTATATACTCAATGTTTGCTGAATAATTACACACTTCAATTAGTTGATTAGATGTGTGAAAATATTGAAATCTCTTAGAATTGGTGTAAAAAAACTTCTGGGCTAATTACATTTGTAAAGACTTATTTTGCATAAGATTCTACAGAGTAAAAATTCATAACCACATTAAAAAGTTATTTTGAAATAGCCCAATAAATCTAACTTACACTTACACATCTTAATCCTTAGCCTTTAAAATTGGTCAATTGTCCAAATTGTTTGATAGCAAACATGCAAAGTGTCCTTGGATATCTTCTGAATACGAAACTTAGCTTACTCTTTATTTTAAGCATGCCTCATTTAAAAACCTAGGAATAGTTGGGAAAAATTTTACTGCATCATAAAATTTCATAATGAGAATAAAGTTTATTTCACAATCCACTCTGTTGAATTCTATCCAGCCACTACTCTTGTATTTATGATCATAAATTGGTTGTTGAGTAAACTCTTTGAATTCTGGAGATAAATTTCAAACCATATTCAGTTACTATTACTATGTTAGCAAGACAATAACAATAGTAGTGTTAAATTTCATACCAAGATGTCATTCGTTGAGCCAGGGCAGAGCAGTGGATTTTTTGGGCCCTTAGCAAATCCAAATTCTGCCCCCCCCCCCCCCCCCCAAAAAAAATTTCAAAATGATTTTATCCATCATAATTGTATCAAAACAAAAATATGCCCTTTGGGCCCCCATGCAAACAGGGCCCAGAGTGATTTACTCGTTTGCCTCTGCATGGCCCTGCCCTGCATTGAGCACCAAAATCAAGGCAGGTAAGACAAATAAAAATATTTTTTTTTAAAACCAGAGCTTCTCAAGTGGCTGGCCCCATGGCCCAGTCCTTAGGTTGCCCAGTTCACAAATGTTGAACAATTTAAACTGTCTTTACATTCATCGCCGTTCTTCTATGATCTTTCAGGAAAGGGAAGAAAGGTTTCGCTACACAAGTGAGAGCACAAACCAGAGAGTTTTCATTTGGGCCATAGTCCAAACCTCTGTTGTCATCGTTCTTGGGGTCTGGCAGTCACTCCATCTTAGAAGTTTCTTTATCAAGAAGAAGATGGTGTAGAAGTCTTCAAACTGATGTCCACATCTCCTTGGCAGCATGAACAATAACTGAACATTCTTTTTTAAAAGTGGAGTACCTGATATTAAATGTTCTTACGTGTTAAAGGATTTGGTTTAAGTACAGTGTACGCAAATGAAACAAGGAGCCCAATTTATCAACAGCCCTGGGTTGGGGCTTCATAAAACAAATGGCTCATGCTCTACAAATGATAAGACAGCGGTTCTCAACCTGTGGGTCGTGACCCCTTTTGGGGGTCGAACGACCCTTTCCCAGGGGTCGCCTAAGACCATCAGAAAACAAATGTACTCTACAGTTATGAAGTAGTGGTGAAAACAATTTTGTGTTTGGGGGTCACTACAACAATAGGAACTCTAATTAGGGGTCGCGGTGTGAGGAAGGTTGAGAACCACTGTGATAAGACATTGAGAATGCTGCCTTTTCTAAATAGGTTGACTTGAATTATATATTAGTTTAAAAAACAATTTACTGCAATTTTATACCTTTGAGTGTGTGACCAAGTAGGTGTTCACTGGATCTATAGATGCCAAGAGTTGATGATTGTTGCTGTTCATTTAGTGCAGCGGTTCTTAACCTGTGAGTCGTGACCCCTTTTGGGGGTGGAATGACCCTTTTCCAGGGGTCGCCTAAGACCATCGGAAAACACATATATTCCGGTTATAAAGTAGCAACGAGAATAATGTTGTGGTGGGGGGGTCACCACAACACGAGGAACTGTATTAAAGGGTCGCGGCTTTAGGAAGGTTGAGAACCACTGATTTAGTGCATATTGAGTAACTGCCAAAGTGGACATAAATAAGTAAATGTGTGTTTATTTATATTGTTGTATTGAAAGATGCCATTGCTTCTTCTTGCTACCCGCATGCACTGGCTTGTGTAAAGCGTTTTTGGGATATTTAAGATTATTTCTGGTTTTTTGGTGCGTTTGGGGGAGAGTCATTTTGTTATGTTTTGGTGTGTGTAAAAAAAAAAGAGGGGAGGGGGGTATTCTTGGTTTACTTTTGGTCGGACTCAGTTGGGACTTGCCTGTGCTCCCTTCCTGTCCCCTCTCTGGCTCCTCCATAGCCGCCTCTCGGGCTGCCTGCCTCTCTCCATTCCTCAGTCTATCCTTCCCGGCGCCTCCAGTCCTTTGTCGCCTTGAAACAATGTGACACCGAGACCGTGCGAACCCACACAATTCAATGTCTTTTTAAACACACAAAACTTTTTAGTTGCCGATCCAAAAATTAATTAAAATTTGATGTGTAATTTACTAAATGATAAATGTTTCTAAATAATGATGTGCAAATTTTTAATTTGTTTTGTCTCCCCTTTTTGTTGGGTTATTCTTAAAGACAAGGTACGTCATAGTAAGCCCAAAACATATACCTAATGGTACAGAGTAGAGCTTGACCGAAAGTGATTTTTCTGAATTTAACCGAAACTAGGCCGAAAGTCAAAAATAACTTTGGGCCGAAATAAAAAGCTTAACGAGACTCTCGGCCGAAACTGAAATAATTAGATATTTTGACATTCGATCCCGCATACTTTCTGCATACATCGAAAATGGTGGTGGAAAGTGTCAATATTTATATTCTTTTTATTAAAAAAATGAGATCATCGTGAATATTAATCTTTTGAAAACATCTAAAGAATACTTTTGCGTTTACCATTTTAATTTAAAAGTAATTTAAATTTCTTTAAAATGTTTTTTTTTAAGTAGTGTGGCAGGAGAAAATTGGGGAAAGGGGGAGGGAGACAAAATTCATGCAAAATAGACCCTTTGGTGCCTTTTGCTGTTATAATATAATTACAACCTAAAAATTATAACTACAATAATGACAGCTGCTCTAATACTAATAGAGCCAATTGTCACATAAATATAAGTTATAGAGGCTATAAAAATATCACCACAATGGTTCGCGGTTATCGTCATACTAACGTCAGACTTCTGTTAGATGACCGAAAACCTGAATCACTTTCGGTCGAAACCGAAATTAAACCGAAAGTTAACTTTTCCGTTTTGACCAAAACCAAAATTAACCCAAAAGTTAACTTTTCAGTTTCGGCCCAAAACCGAAACTAGGCCGAAAGTGATCAAATGACAACTTACGACGCCGAAGCCGATATTCGGTCGGTCTCTAGTACAGAGTGTAACAATAACCTACTCTATTTTCAGTGGTAATATTCCCAGCAGTTGGGATTTCGTTTTTGTTACATTCTGGTAAACTTACTCATCTGAGTTGTTTGGAGTTAAACGAAATCTGTTATATATATATATTGCTTCTGGTTCGCCCTGTTTGCTCTTCAAAACCGCCCCTCCCCAACTCAACATGTTTATAGTAATAGTACTGAATGGGGAAAAAAACGCGCTTCATGCGTGAGCCTGAACTCGGTAAATATGTAGATTTTTTTTTCTGCCTTAGGGGCTGGGACTATTATTCTGTGTTGTTATGGTTCGTGTTCCTTTGCACATAGCGCGCTGCATGCGTACAACTAACATCATCATCTCTATTCCGGGTCCCGGCAACTGCCTGTTCATATGAGTGTGGGTTATTTCTCGACACAAACGGGTGACGAAGGCACCGCACCGGGATAAAAAAAAAAAACTGCACCCGGTTAAGCCCTAGTTATTAACACTACCCCCATAGCTCTATAGCAATTGAGTAAATATTAAACGTTATTAACACTTACACTGCCATAGCTCTATAGCAATTGAGTACATATTAAACGTTATTAACACTTACACTGCCATAGCTCTATAGCAATTGAGTAAATATTAAACGTTATTAACACTTACACTGCCATAGCTCTATAGCAATTGAGTAAATATTAAACGTTATTAACACTTATACTGCCATAGCTCTATAGCAATTGAGTAAATATAAAATCTATAGCAATTGAGTAAATATTAAACGTTATTAACACTTACACTCCCGTAGCTCTATAGCAATTGAGTAAATATAAAACTTTATTAATACTTACACTCCCATAGCTCTATAGCAATTGAGTAAATATAAAACTTAGATGCCCAAGTTCTATCCCAATGTATTTAATATATTTCAACCACTGTTACACATTATTTACTGCTGAACTCCTTTAGATCGTGTGCTCGAAAGCTCTTTCAGTGAAAATTACATTTTGTAATTCGTTTGACATAATCCTTCATTTACTAATGTATTATTAGCTATACCCGGGTGTCGGCAACCGTATTTTGTGTTTAGAAAAATCTTCCTTGAAATATTTGTTTTAGCTTGTTTTTCTTTGTTCGTCTTTTATTATTATTATTATTTAAAACATGTTTAAAACAGCGAAATTGTTTATAACAGAGCATTATCATTAAATCGATTCTTTTTAATTCACGAAGCGTTTTATGCACCAGGCAAATGTATGTTTAATTTAAACGTATGTTATTGCATTAACAGGCGTCACACAAATTAACACGCGTCTCGCAATCTTAATTATCTGCTTTCATTTACATAATGTATCCTATAAATAAACTAGTGCAAATTGATCAATTTTCCCCTTGTTCTCGTCCAATGTTTGGAAATTTTTTTTTTTTCTGCCCACCAATACGTCAAGATTTTCACTTTCGTGTATCAAGTGAAATGTTTGTAGTCCCCACCCGTGGTACAGGTGCGTGTGCTGACCCTCAAAGTCATTTGAAGCAGGGTCCACTGTCCACCCGAAGTGTGACGTAACATCACGTAAACCCCCCCCCCCCCCCTTAAACTTCATCTGCAGCCAATACATTTTATGATCGCAGCACGTGTCCTCACTTGCGTCACCCACGAGTTAATGCCCTGCTAGGTTGTCTGGACTTGACAGCCACACAGATGCCCTGCTAGGTTGTCTGGACTTGACAGCCACACAGATGCTCTGCTAGGTTGTCTGGACTTGACAGCCACACAGATGCTCTGCTAGGTTGTCTGGACTTGACAGCCACACAGATGCCCTGCTAGGTTGTCTGGACTTGACAGCCACACAGATGCCCTGCTAGGTTGTCAGGACTTGACAGCCACACAGATGCCCTGCTAGGTTGTCCGGACTTGACAGCCACACAGATGCCCTGCTAGGTTGTCCGGACTTGACAGCCACACAGATGCCCTGCTAGGTTGTCTGGACTTGACAGCCACACAGATGCTCTGCTAGGTTGTCTGGACTTGACAGCCACACAGATGCCCTGCTAGGTTGTCTGGACTTGACAGCCACACAGATGCTCTGCTAGGTTGTCCAGACTTGACAGCCACACAGATGCTCTGCTAGGTTGTCTGGACTTGACAGCCACACAGATGCTCTGCTAGGTTGTCCGGACTTGACAGCCACACAGATGCTCTGCTAGGTTGTCTGGACTTGACAGCCACACAGATGCCCTGCTAGGTTGTCCAGACTTGACAACCACACAGATGCCCTGCTAGGTTGTCTGGACTTGACAGCCACACAGATGCCCTGCTAGGTTGTCTGGACTTGACAGCCACACAGATGCCCTGCTAGGTTGTCCGGACTTGACAGCCACACAGATGCCCTGCTAGGTTGTCTGGACTTGACAGCCACACAGATGCCCTGCTAGGTTGTCCGGACTTGACAGCCACACAGATGCCCTGCTAGGTTGTCTGGACTTGACAGCCACACAGATGCCCTGCTAGGTTGTCTGGACTTGACAGCCACACAGATGCCCTGCTAGGTTGTCCGGACTTGACAGCCACACAGATGCCCTGCTAGGTTGTCCGGACTTGACAGCCACACAGATGCTCTGCTAGGTTGTCCAGACTTGACAGCCACACAGATGCCCTGCTAGGTTGTCCGGACTTGACAGACACACAGATGCTCTGCTAGGTTGTCCAGACTTGACAGCCACACAGATGCCCTGCTAGGTTGTCCAGACTTGACAGCCACACAGATGCCCTGCTAGGTTGTCCGGACTTGACAGCCACACAGATGCCCTGCTAGGTTGTCTGGACTTGACAGCCACACAGATGCCCTGCTAGGTTGTCTGGACTTGACAGCCACACAGATGCCCTGCTAGGTTGTCTGGACTTGACAGCCACACAGATGCCCTGCTAGGTTGTCTGGACTTGACAGCCACACAGATGCCCTGCTAGGTTGTCTGGACTTGACAGCCACACAGATGCCCTGCTAGGTTGTCTGGACTTGACAGCCACACAGATGCCCTGCTAGGTTGTCTGGACTTGACAGCCACACAGATGCCCTGCTAGGTTGTCTGGACTTGACAGCCACACAGATGCCCTGCTAGGTTGTCCGGACTTGACAGCCACACAGATGCCCTGCTAGGTTGTCCGGACTTGACAGCCACACAGATGCCCTGCTAGGTTGTCTGGACTTGACAGCCACACAGATGCCCTGCTAGGTTGTCCAGACTTGACAGCCACACAGATGCCCTGCTAGGTTGTCTGGACTTGACAGCCACACAGATGCTCTGCTAGGTTGTCTGGACTTGACAGCCACACAGATGCTCTGCTAGGTTGTCTGGACTTGACAGCCACACAGATGCTCTGCTAGGTTGTCCGGACTTGACAGCCACACAGATGCTCTGCTAGGTTGTCTGGACTTGACAGCCACACAGATGCCCTGCTAGGTTGTCTGGACTTGACAGCCACACAGATGCCCTGCTAGGTTGTCTGGACTTGACAGCCACACAGATGCCCTGCTAGGTTGTCCGGACTTGACAGCCACACAGATGCCCTGCTAGGTTGTCTGGACTTGACAGCCACACAGATGCCCTGCTAGGTTGTCCAGACTTGACAGCCACACAGATGCCCTGCTAGGTTGTCTGGACTTGACAGCCACACAGATGCTCTGCTAGGTTGTCTGGACTTGACAGCCACACAGATGCTCTGCTAGGTTGTCTGGACTTGACAGCCACACAGATGCCCTGCTAGGTTGTCTGGACTTGACAGCCACACAGATGCCCTGCTAGGTTGTCTGGACTTGACAGCCACACAGATGCTCTGCTAGGTTGTCTGGACTTGACAGCAACACAGATGCTCTGCTAGGTTGTCCGGACTTGACAGCCACACAGATGCTCTGCTAGGTTGTCTGGACTTGACAGCCACACAGATGCCCCCGCCTTGCTGCGGGATATGATTTGGAATCACACGGAATTACGGGATATGTTTTAAAAATCAAGAAGGGGTGCGGGATATGTTTTGCAATCAAGAAAGGGGGGGGGGCGTTGGTTGGTATTAAGGGGTTTCCAACCCCTTCATTAGAGCTCCATTCGCCGCATATGTTGGTTGGTATAGGGGTGTCCAACCTCTGGTTTTAGACGTGTGAGCTTGTGCAGAGCCGGAGACCAAACTCCAATGATGCTTCGCCGAGACTATGCCAGACAATTGATATTTTGTTTTGCTGTGTTTCATGATGTAGATGTAAAGTTAATAATAACAGGGTGGCTGGCAAACGCCATCGTAGAAATATAATAATAATATACGGGTGGTAAAAAAAGTGTAAACCTACTCAAAATTGGATTATATTAGTTAATTGATGTTGATTGTATGGGTCTTCAGTGTCTCTAAATAGACTAATTACAACCACTTTGCAATCTTGTTAGATACATTTTGTTGACATAAATGCATAAGAAATGTCAATAAATCAAATGTAAAGAAAATGTTATTTGTTGTCATTTTTTAAAAGGCTGAATCATGTGATTTGGGTGCGGTACGTAAAGGTACCGTGGTTGGGGTCCTGGGTACGGTACTTAAAAGTACCGTTGTGGGGGTGCTGGCGACCTGGGTACTGTACGTAAAAGTACTATTGTGGGGTCCTGGCAGGACCACACATTTACTTATGTTTTATGAATCAAATTCGTTCATTTTGCTGGTTACCCAGCGCAATGCCAAGAGAGAATTCAGTAATGTGTACAGATAAACTTTTAGTCAAATTGTCGGACATTAACAGATTTTTTTATTTTGCATTATTTCAAAAGCTCCTTCCCTACAGAGGGACTCCATTACAAGTCTATGATAGTGCAGTAGTACGTAGCAATAATTCACTTAGTCATCATCAATGATTGGCATATTTACAATAATTTGTCATTTCTTCACTAAAGGTAAGTTTGGCATGAAGTAAATGCTGAAAGTATTATGTTTTGAATAACTAAGGAAAACGAGTCTACACTGAATATCTACTGATAATCGAGTCTTCACTGAATACCTACTAATAATCGAGTCTACACTGAAAACCAACGATATTCGAGTCTACACTATATATCTACGATAATCGAGCCTACACTAACTACATTAATCGTGTATACACTGAATATCTAAGATACGAGTATACACTGAATACCTACGATAATCGAGTCTACACTAACTATAATAATGGTGTCTACACTGAATCCCTACGATACTTGAGTATACACTGAATATCTATGATATTCGAGTCTAAAACTGAATCCCTATAATTTCTTGTCCTCCTTTCAACGGTAAACTTTAATTGATCAATTTTCGTTAGCGATCCTTCAAAATATTTAATGAATGGCCTCAATGTTGCTCCCGTTCAACTCAATGTTGCTCCCGTTGGTCTCATAATGTCATCTATTATGTAAAGCACACTGGTTAATGATTGAAAGACCATCGATTATGTAAAGCACACTGGTTAATGATTGAAAGACTATCGATTATGTAAAGCACACTGGTTAATGATTGAAAGACCATCGATTATGTAAAGCACACTGGTTAATGATTGAAAGACTAGACAATGATGCAATGGAGAATTGATTTCGTTTAATACAAAACTTGCAATTGTCTTTTGAGCCATGAAAACATTGAATGACGGGGAATCAATAGCATTGTTAAAGTTGGACGACAGCTGCAAGTTGCTTGGACTAATTTCAAGAATATGCCTTAACAATTTAGAGTAACACTTCAAATAATTTGAACCTAGAAATTTAATCATCTGACCTTTTAGCTAAACATCATAAAGTTATTTTAATTTTTTAAAACGTTGTGGTATTTTTTTTAAAGTTATTTTTGGGAGGAGACGTCACAAATTTAGTTATATCCAACCGTCTTAGAGTAACATAAACCAGGAAAATAATTCGTTGGTCCCATCAATTTCGTATTTTTTAAACAAAATGAGTCGTATAGGTATAGGTAACCATAATGTTGTTTGGTCACTAAATAAATGTAAAAAAAAATGCTCATATGTTATAGCATGTTCATATATGGACATAAAAACTGCTGTGTTTGCCCTCGTGTGGGTGTGAATTATGTAGCCTTTCTATAGCTTATATTTTAAAACACAAATAATGATGAAAAACAAAACTTATTTTTAACATGTCATCGATGCAGCGTAAACAAAGCATACACCAACTTATTTCAAGTTCAAATTCAGTTAGAGCCGGTGGTTGTATGGCAATATTATACAGGTATTCATATGTCATGCATACGACCCATAAACACTTCTTCCCAGGCTATAAACCCCCACCCCCTTCCTCATATCCCCATAAGTTTTAAAAAAGAAAAAAATGTATGTGTATGTTTTATTCTTAAAATTGATATTTACAGCTTCCGCAAAATCAAATTGGATAAGCAAGCATCATAACGTAACACACAAAAGCTGTAGAACCTTTTCTAAAAAAAAATCTTCCCTTTCTTCAATGTAAATGAACCAGATCAATGAGAAGACATTCAAGTTTAACCAGATTGTGAAACTTAGATGAATGCAATGCACTCTAAAACAATATTAGAGCACTGTGACACAGGTACATATTCCAAGCCATCACACATTTTTACAGCAATGATTTGTGTCTTTAAAGATCACACCACGAGTGGGGAATGTCAAATTGGGATAATTTTTAGATTCGGATATGTCAGTTGGCTGTTTATATGGGTCTGTTGATGTGGGCCTGGCGATGTGGGTCTCATGTCTCGAAAAGATCATAAGCTCTGTTCAGTCTTTCAGGTTCTGATGAACTGTGTTTTTTATGGAGCGGAGACTGAAAATGGAAATGATTTTTGCGAGTTTTATGACATTTTATGAGTACACGTGATCTTCTAATGTATAATCTAGGTCATTTTATGAGTACATGTGATATTCTAATGTGTGATCCAGATCATTTTATGACGACATGTGCTCTTCTAATATGTGATATAGATCATTTATGAGTACATGTGATCTTACAATGTGGGATCTAGATTCACTGTGAGGGAGAATTAGTAGGGGGGAAATGAGATCAATAATTATATGCTACATAAAATTTCATTTTTAATTTTGAATGATATTAAATAGATAACTTTAAGTAAATGATTACACAAATATGCACTGACAACCTGCCAAGAAAATGAGCCACTGACATGATTAGCCAGTAAATTAAGTAATGAAATGACCGACTGACATGATTAGCTGTAATGAAATGACCGACTGACATGTTTAGCTACATCATATAGTAAGGAAAACGATCGACTTACGTGTCGTTGCAGGTCCTTGCAGAGCTCTCTGAACTCTGGTCTGTATAGAGGTTCGTGTGCCCAGCAGTCTTCAATCAGGGTCTGAAGTGGACAAAGGTTGAAATAGAGAAGAGATAGTATGATTCTTAATGATTTATGTCAATTATTGCTTCCCCCCCCCCCCCCCCCATGTCGAGTATGGGAGTTCATTAATAATGATAGCGACTGGATATTATGTTTGATTACGAGCGGTGTGTTGTTGAGAGATTGATTAATGAACGCTCTTCCCGCGCTTGACTTGGTGACGTATTTTTATGCTCATTATGACGTCTTGTCTGGTCTGTTTTGTGACGTGCGTTTTAGTCGTAGGGTAGTTTTGAAAGAAACTTCGGTGAAGGAGGTAGTGGTTTATTTCGGTCTGATAGCGAGCTGCGCTATACATGCATGTATGGAATCAACAGTCTGCGAATCTAATTATATATTAAAATTGCATTTACTATGAAAAAGGAGTTGAGGGCTAGTACCACGAATTAACGTATGAAAGAACTTGATTAATTAACCAATCCAGTATAAACAAGAGTTTGACACCCCCCCCCCCCCCAGTCCCGCTTAAAAATTATATAAATGTCTCTAACTACCGATTGGGAAGTAGCTTAATTAAAAAAAAAATTTAAATGCTTCAGTTTTATATGATAATGGATCCATGGACGGGAAATATATATGTGAAGTCTGTACTTTAAAAAAAAACATTGCTCCCATGACACAACGGTTATCTGGCACATTGTGATATTTTATATATTTATAAATATATTAAATGTATTACTTTTTTATATTTATTTATTTATTATTATTATAAATATTTATTTATTTTTTTAGGTTGGGGGGGGGCGCTGGGTAATTTTAGAAATAGCAAGGAAACGAATCCTTTGCTAACAAGATTGACGTTGAACCAATGATATACCAGGCAGTGTCATGGAAACACATGTCAGTCCAAAATGACTTAACACCTTGATGGCTGCGCTGCACTTCAGAGAGTAGAGTATTTGTCTGTGACCAGCACAGATCTGCCAGATGATCTTTTCCGGTAAAGTTCCATGGAAAGGAAATCTGCCAGTGAGAACTTCATACATGATCGTCCTGCAAGAGAGAGAGTGAAAGCGGACATTTGAGAATTGTAGCACCGGAACACAAAGCTTATCTAGCCGCTGGCGTAGGAAAAGGGTGTGGAAGGGGTGGTCCAGAGGTGGCTTTTTTCCCCTTCTATATAATGAGGGGCGTTATTTTCGGACAACTGCGAATATTTCTCCATGGAAGGGGGTGGCATAAATCTTGGTCCGCCCGGGTGACAATAATTCTAACTACGCCACTGTATCCAGAAAAAGATATTTTATAGCCAGGCTAAAGAATAATACAAAAGAGTGCTGGCAAAGATGAGGAATGTAATGTGTGCTGAGAACGTGGTATGAAGGAAATGTAGTCATTGTAGTCATTTCAGGTACTCTGAACAGGGGGCTCGCAAATTGTCTTACACTTGAAATCACTAATTTATAAATAACCTAAAAGGAAAATGAAAAGCTATTCCCAACTTTTGACTTTCCAACTAAGTTATAGTGAAAAGCTATTCCCAACTTTTGACTTTCCAACTAAGTTATAGTGAAAAGCTATTCCCAACTTTTGACTTTCCAACTAAGTTATAGTGAAAAGCTATTCCCAACTTTTGACTTTCCAACTAAGTTATAGTGAAAAGCTATTCCCAACTTTTGACTTTCCAACTAAGTTATAATGAAAAGCTATTCTCAACTTTTGACTTTCCAACTAAGTTATAATGAAAAGATATTCTCAACTTTTGACTTTCCAACTAAGTTATAGTGAAAAGCTATTCTCAGCTTTTGACTTTCCAAATAAGTTATAATGAAAAGGGACTTCAGAAATCTTAATATCAAATAACCTAGAGCAGTGGTCGGCCAATCGCGGCTCTCGAGCCACTGTGGCTCTTTAAAGACCTGAGTGCGGCTCGGCCAGTCGGCCATAAATCGGTTTTTTGGCTCATTTGACCAAAGAGACTGCCGACCACTGACCTAGAGAGATGAAGGATAATACTGTAATTGTAAGCAGTATCACTAGGGATGCGTGCCAGAACGGATGACACCATCATAAGGGATTCCCAACAGACGGAAAGCCGATGACGTCAGTTCTAAAATTTTCCAGCTGTGGCCGGCTGCTGATACAATTAATGATATTTATGAAAAGTCTAGGATACAATTTTATAAACCTGCGACCAAAAAATACTTTTGAAACTCTAGATCCCACTGTGTCGGTGTCTTTTTGCAGTGATGTCACCCTCACTACGACTAGGGTGTAGCATCAATAGATCCAGTACCGGATTTACATATACGCTAAATAAACTACAGCCTAGGGCATCACAATCTGCCAGTTATATATTTTCTTTGACCACCTCATGTAATTTCAAACGGTAGTGGGCATCTGGACTATGTATAGCCTAAGGCCTCTGGATTTTGTATAGCTTAGGACCTCTGGACTTTGTATATTAGCTTAGGGCCTCTGGACTTTGTATAGCTTAGGGCCTCTGGACTTTGTATAGCTTAGGGCCTCTGGACTTTAGCTGATCCCAACTACACCTTTGGGAAAGACCATAACCGCAAGATGGCGCTTACAATCGAATTTCGACTTTATGATAACATTTTTTTAATGAATAATAATTGAAATGACACAAAGAAATTCACGACGTCACGACATTAGGACATTTTATTGGGGTTGGGGGGGGGGGCAGTCAGTTGTTTTCCTGAAAGAAAGGGAAAACTAATGATAAATCTGATTATTATTTGATCTTAAGTGCCGTTATATAAGACATGAAACATACTAAGTGCCGTTATATAGGACATGAAACATACTAAGTGCCGTTATATAGGACATGAAACATACTAAGTGCCGTTATATAGGACATGAAACATAATAAGTGCCGTTATATAGGACATGAAACATACTATGTGTCGTTATATAGGACATGAAACATACTAAGTGCCGTTATATAGGACATGAAACATACTAAGTGTCGTTATATATGACATGAAACATACTAAGTGTCGTTATATATGACATGAAACATACTAAGTGTCGTTATATATGACATGAAACATACTAAGTGCCGTTATATATGACATGAAACATTCTAAGTACCGTTATATATGACATGAAACATTCTAAGTGCCGTTCTATATGACATGAAACATACTAAGTGCCGTTATATATGACATGAAACATACTAAGTGCCGTTATATATGACATGAAACATACTAAGTGCCGTTATATATGACATGAAACATTCTAAGTGCCGTTCTATATGACATGGAGCATAGTCTTATGGCCTAATATAAATGTTTGCCTCTATATTTGTAATGTTTCTGAGTAGCAAGCAATGCCATAATTATACAGCAGCTCCACCCCCGCGCCCCCCCCCCCCCCACACACACACACTAACACAAACAAATACAAAAGCGATTACGTGAAATCTGGAAACTTAATATCTATGAATCAAATGATTTCAGTTCACTGTATAAATGCTAAACATCCTGCAGGATTAGGGTAAAATAAAGTCGTAAAGCTCACATTTTACACCCAAAAGAAACGTGGCTTCAGACAACTCTGTTATGATTATACAAGAACACTGAAAAAAACAAAGAGTATTCTGGGAAAATCTAAACCTACCCGAAAGCAAAGACGTCTGTTTCCGACGAGTACGCTGAAAAGGGCACCAGCCTCGGGGGAATAACTCTGATGGTACACATGATTTCTGGAGCTATATATGTCAGATGTCCCCGCGGGATCGTGCCGTAGTCGGGCCTGGGGAAGGAAATGGAGGACGGTGGACTGAGATTAAGTGGCCAGTGTTCGGGATTACAGACATTGAGTATTTATGAAGCATTATAGATTTTGTGATTTTCTTCAACGTGAAATGGAGAGTCATTTCGTGAGGGAGTTAGAGAGTATGTGATAGATTAAAACCTTTTACAGAGGTTAAACAAGTGAGCGAGACTAAGTGAAAAATGACATATTCTATACAAATGGAATAGATTTATATTAACAGGGGATCACATTTGGGTCTGCCAGGGTTTTGTACCAGGTTGTTGGATATGTTCGTCATTTTATTCAAAATCTGTGCTTTCACATTCGACCGACCGATTTAAAAAAATACATGTAGATCCAAGATCGTTCAGATTTAATTCCTATATATAAAGCCCGCCAGCTTTTTAGCAGACAGACTTACCAAGACTACTGAGAGATAGACTTACAAGACTACAGAGAGATAGTCTTAGCAAGACTTCGGAGAGATAGACTTACCAAGACTACAGAGAGACAGACTTACCAAGACTACAGAGAGATAGACTTACTAAGACTACAGAAAGATAGACTGACCCAGACTTATAGATGGACATACAAGGCGTTATTATTATTGAGTGCATACATTAATATTTCTATTATTTGGAGGATGCACATTTTTTCTCCACTTGCTGTAAGCTGATACACTTTTTGCTTCTGTACTCACATTTGTATAGAAAATGATGTATATTATTTAATTTAAATTTTAATATCATTAGTTTTGATATCGTTTTGCTTTGCATACTATTAGATCAGTCTTTTGTTAACATACTGTTAGATCAGTCTTTGTTAACATACAATTAGATCAGTCCTTTGTTAACATACTGTTAGATCATTCTTTGTTAACATACAATTAGATCAGTCCTTTGTTAACATACTGTTAGATCATTCTTTGTTAACATACAATTACATCAGTCTTTTGTTAACATACTGTTAGATGAGTCTTTGTTACGTATTGTTTTTTTTTAAATGTTCATAACCGTAACGGTGCCTACCAAGGTATTGGTGACAGGCAAGTCACTTGACTCTGTTTAGTTTTATTGGCCAGTGGTTGCGAGGTTTTGGAAAAAGGAATCACAGAGATCTGCGGGAAAAATACGCCCTAGACCAGCGGTTCTCAACCTGTGGGTCGCGACCCCTTTGGGGGTCGCACGGCCCTTTCCAAGGGGTCGCCTAAGACCATCTGAAAACACATAAGCTCTACAGGTATGAAGTAGCCACGAAAATGATTTTGTGGCTGGGGGTCGCCACAGCATGAGGAGCTGTATTAAAGGGTCGCGGCATAAAGAAGGTTGAGAACCACTGCCCTAGACAATCGTCTCCTCCCAGGGAGATGTCGTGTCCAGAACTTACATGTTGTGAATTTTTGAATTTTTAAAAAAATATATTGAAATTTAATGACTGTTGATTTTTTTTTTTGTAATATTGAAATTTAATGACCCCATTGTAAAAAATATTATATACTAGCTATAGCCTGCCAAACAATGGTGGCCGCAATGCGTGAACTTTCAATCCACTAAAGTTACTTGAAAAACCAAGCATTCAAGTAACGTACTTTATAAGAATCCTAATCAGCCCCCCCCCCCCCTTTCCCCACCAGGTCCGCAATCACAAACTTTTAGCACGCCCCTGAACTATATTAACTAATAATATTGTAATACACCGCCCCATTTTACACCGCATATGTATAACGCCATATTTTAATTGAGACTATTTCCGCAAAAAAAACAACAAATTAATTTTTAAAAATAAATAAATATTACGCACCAAACGCACTTAATGTATTTTTAAGAATCTCCTTTAGCGCAGTTATTAAACGCACTTAATGTATTTTTAAGAATCTCATTTAGCGCAGTTATTAAACGCACTTAACGTATTTTTAAGAATATCTTTTAGCGCAGTTATTAAACGCACTTAATGTATTTTTAAGAATCTCTTTTAGCGCAGTTATTAAACGCACTTAATGTATTTTTAAGAATCTCCTTTAGCGCAGTTATTAAACGCACTTAATGTATTTTTAAGAATCTCATTTAGCGCAGTTATTAAACACACTTAATGTATTTTTAAGAATATCTTTTAGCGCAGTTATTAAACGCACTTAATGTATTTTTAAGAATCTCTTTTAGCGCAGTTATTAAACGCACTTAATGTATTTTTAAGAATCTCATTTAGCGCAGTTATTAAACGCACTTAATGTATTTTTAAGAATCTCATTTAGCGCAGTTATGTGTCATTTTATTTAGTAAAATCAACACCATCTGGTAGCGTTATTGACATTGCTACATAGAGAATTATGTAAGTTGAACTCAAAGGGAATAGCATAGCGAGCTGAACACAGTTACAGTGAACTTTTTTTTTTCAATTTCAGGACACCTGAGGTTATTATTTTACCGAAAAGAGACTTTAGAATAGTTGACATCTCTCTGCACAAGGCAATCACTTTATGTCATGGAATATTAAATGACAACGCTATCTAAAACTACAATTTACCTGTCTTGACTGCTGTCGGGAAAGCCGTAATCCATGGCGCTGACCTTGACTTTATGACCTATGAATACGTTTTTGGTGTTGAGCTTTCTGAGGACGATGCCCTTGGCGTGGAGGTAGCCCATTCCAAGGGCAATCTGACGGAGAACTCCGATCTTAGTGTGCATCGTCATCTTCTCGCGCTGGATATGAATGTGCTCATAGAGTGACTTCCCTTGTGGAGAGCTGGCGAAGAAGTGAAACTCGGTCATGTTTTTATTGTCTAAATTTTGACCATTAAAAGACATATCATTGATACTAATAACAAAATAAAATAATCTCAAAAGGTGTGTTGCGAATGAGTTAAACTAATTTACATATTCATGCTGTATTTACATTCTCACCAGGTGACAACTGCGAGGTTGGGCTGGCTTGTGCAGGCTGCCATAAATAGAATGATATTTTCGTGCCGTATGCGGCAGAGCTTTCCCAAATTGGCCCAGAATGCATCTTTGTCCTTCTGACGTAGTTTCCCGAAGACATGAACCACGACGTCACCATGCCACCGGCCTCTGTGCATCAGACCAAATAAAGAACACCATTATAGCAAACTCTATGTCACATCACCTGACATGTTCAGTACACTTTTTTCTTGTCTAGTGAAGTGTGAGGTAATGTTAATTAGAAGGACATGGATCAACCCAGCACAAACATTTGCAAAACAAAAACCCATTTTAAAAAAAAATCCATTATATTAACTTCGCCTTTCTTGTTTTATTCTGTCTGGGTGTGTGGCAAAATCATGGGATGGCTACTTGAAACACTTTACGGCAACATATCGAGCAGAATTTGGCACATAGTCTCGTTGCCGATGACAACACATTCCATCAAATTTTAAGCCCCTCCACTCAGGGCCGGCCTTAGGCCACTGCAACCTATGCGGCCGCAGTGGGCCCCGCACTTTAATAGGCCCCGCCCCGAATTTATTTTCTAATACAAAATCTTAATTTTCACTTATTATCCCTATCCTCTGCTCAGAATGGGCCCCGCGCAATCCGTTTCGCATAGGGCCCCGCAATTGTTAGGGTCGGCCCTGCCTCCACCCCCAGACCCCAAAACTAAGGAAATAAGATGGAAATATGATGCGATGATTCCTTAAAAACGGTAGCCATCGTAAGTAGAGCTGTGAAAAATTAAAAACAAAAAGTAGTGTTTTTTTTTTATTTTTTATTTTTTTTATTTTTTAAATCGATATTCCATTTTTCCACTATCGATCAGTTATATTGTCATAGCCAAGATACGGATTCAAAATGGGGACATTCAAACTCCACGGGTCTGGAGGGAAATGATCAGCTTGGTCCCTCCAGTTTCGCCCATCCCCCTCCATTTTTGCCGTCGGTGGCTTCTATTTAGTTTCCAGATATTATATGCTCTAAATGTATAAATGAATATAACGCAATGAAATAAATACAAGGGCTAAGAAGTTCAGAAAATACAAAGCTCTACACCTGAGTATGTAAGTAATAATAATTTGAAATGACCTGATTTGGGATTCATAAATGCATACAAATATATGACTCACTTGTACAGCTTACACCTCTGAACCTTGAAATAAATGACTCACTTGTACAGCTTACATCTCCGAACCTTCAAATAAATGACTCACTTGTACAGCTTACATCTCCGACCCTTCAAATAAATGACTCACTTGTACAGCTTACACCTCCAACCCTTCAAATAAATGACTCACTTGTACAGCTTACACCTCAAACCCTTCAAAAAAATGACTCACTTGTACAGCTTACATCTCCGACCCTTCAAATAAATGACTCACTTGTACAGCTTACACCTCCGACCCTTCAAATAAATGACTCACTTGTACAGCTTACACCTCCAACCCTTCAAATAAATGACTCACTTGTACAGCTTACACCTCAAACCCTTCAAATAAATGACTCACTTGTACAGCTTACATCTCCGACCCTTCAAATAAATGACTCACTTGTACAGATTACACCTCCAACCCTTCAAATAAATGACTCACTTGTACAGCTTACACCTCAAACACTTCAAATAAATGACTCACTTGTACAGCTTACACCTCAAACACTTCAAATAAATGACTCACTTGTACAGCTTACACCTCAAACACTTCAAATAAATGACTCACTTGTACAGCTTACACCTCCGACCCTTCAAATAAATGACTCACTTGTACAGCTTACACCTCCGACCCTTCAAATAAATGACTCACTTGTACAGCTTACACCTCCAACCCTTCAAATAAATGACTCACTTGTACAGCTTACACCTCAAACCCTTCAAATAAATGACTCACTTGTACAGCTTACATCTCCGACCCTTTAAATAAATGACTCACTTGTACAGCTTACATCTCCTACCCTTCAAATAAATGACTCACTTGTACAGCTTATATCTCCGACCCTTCAAATAATGACTCACTTGTACAGCTTACATCTCCGACCTTTCAAATAAATGACTCACTTGTACAGCTTACACCTCCGACCCTTTCTGCTCAGGTCGCCCAGGTTCAAGTCCTTGAAGTTGATGGAGAAATCTTTCAGAGACGACTTTCCCCGGAGACCAAATCTGGAAAGCATTGTATGCTCTGTGACAGTGCACGTACAGAGATACAGTGGCGACAGTACACGTACAGATGATACAGTGGCGACAGTGCACGTACATATGATACAGTGGCGACAGTCCACGTACAGATGATACAGTGGCGACAGTCCACGTACAGATGATACAGTGGTGACAGTGCACGTACAGATGATACAGTGGCGACAGTGCACGTACAGATGATACAGTGGGGACAGTGCACGTACAGATGATACAGTGGCGACAGTGCACGTACAGATGATACAATGGTGACAGTGCACGTACAGATGATACAGTGGCGACAGTGAACGTACAGATGATACAGTGGTGACGGTGCACGTAAAGATGATACAGTGGTGACAGTGCACGTACAGATGATACAATGGTGACAGTGCACGTACAGATGTTACAGTGGTGACAGTACACGTACAGATGATACAGTGGTGACAGTGCACGTACAGATGATACAGTGGTGACAGTACACGTACAGATGATACAGTGGTGACAGTGCACGTACAGATGATACAGTGGTGACAGTACACGTACAGATGATACAGTGGTGACAGTGCACGTACAGATGATACAATGATGACAGTACACGTACAGATGATACAGTTGTGACAGTGCACGTACAGATGATACAGTGGTGACAGTACACGTACAGATGATACAGTGGTGACAGTACACATACAGATGATACAGTGGTGACAGTACACGTACAGATGATACAGTGGTGACATTATAGCTAGATATTTTTCTTGCATGTGTGATGGAGTTGAACTTATCGAAAATGAAATCAAATCAGGAGTCACGATGCGAAGACATTCTGTCATATGAAAAATTAAAACTTCACTGATTACCTTTGACATGAGATAATGTCTCTTTTTCTCTACCTCTCATTTACTCTATCCCTCTCTCACTATCTCCCCATTCCCTTCTTTCCTCTCTCACTACCTCCCATTCACGCTCTTCCATCTCTCTCTTTCTATAATTCGCTCTCTCCCATCTCTCTCTATCTTCCTCTTAATCTCTCTTTTTTCCCCATTTGACATTTCTACCATCGTTTCATTCTCTTTCTCTTTATTTTATCAACATTCTAACATTCTTCCCGTCTTTGTGACCCACTCAATCAACGTGATGATCTGTCTCGCGTTTCAATGCGTATGCGCACACAAAAATATCACGTCTTTGTAAGTGCTTCAGTTCTCTCTGATTTAATGAAGATTTATATACAAAGGTAATAGCAAAAATGTTTTAATATTTTAATGATCTTTTTTAACAAAAAAAAAAAAAAAAAAAAAAAGTACAACATTTTGAGTGTAATAAAAACAAACAATGTTCCGTCACCTTAAAAATGACGCACACTATGAAGGTTTTGCGTCTAAGCCATTCATTGACTGACCTGTCGTAGCTGATGCTCATTTCTTGTATAAATGGCAGCTCCATCTCAGAGTCCCCAACACAAGGGTCATCATAATCTGTTGTTTTTTTTTTTTAATGGAAGTTACAATGGAGATAATGACCAGAACAACTAATAGCTTTACTCATCATTTTGTCAAAAGTTATTTAGTGGAAACTACAAGGGATGGGGGGATTTTAAAAAATCCTCACATTATTCCACTTGTATTTGGTGGAGTCTTGGACTATCGAGACTATAACTATCGAGACTATAACTACCGAGCCTCAACAAGAAAACCGGTTATCTTATTTTAAAGTTAAGAGTGATATTTTTAAAACCATTAAATTTTCTTTAATTTACAAGAGGGTTTTTTAACTGCTGATCAAATGTAATGTCATGCATTTAATGATTTTTGCTTGACTGGTCCGATAGAAATTTTATGATTTTTTACAAGTTATTAAAAATTGGAAAAGATAATTCATCTTTTTGAAAGACGTTTAAATAATGCGGTTAAAATAATTTAGTTGGCTAACTATGATTTAGTTGTTTATTTGTACTGATCTAACGATATTATCCCGAAAAGAGAATTTCTGTTGTTTTTGATGACACATTTTTAGAACTATAATTGCATTGTTGTCCAGCGTGTCACGTGCTCACTCCCACAAGACCATAATAGAAAAATAGAGCCGAACGCATCCAATCAGCAGAGATGTATGAATGACGTTATCTGACACCCTCGGGTTCGCCCACATCAAAAGCACACCCCTCCCTCGTAACACACACACACACACACACACACACACACACGCTGATCCCAAGATAAAACACCATAACAATAACAAAGAGGGCGTTCAAACACATATAATCTATGATCGAATGTCATAACGGCCTTTCTCCATCTATATTTGTGGAAGTTGAAACCAACTAAAAATATTTCATTATAATGTTGAGTACTTCTGATCGAAAAAATAATGGATTTCTTCTTGCTGTTGTAAACAAGGGAGTTTACCACCCGGGAAAATATCGTCTCCCTTCAACAAGCTCTTTTGTTAGGAAAAACAAACTACGCGGTGGTTTTTATAAAAAAATTTAACTAAATTTTCTATTTTAAAATAAATATTCAATAAGCCATTTACCCCCATCTGCACACCCCACCCCAATCCACACAACCGCCATTTTATTCTTCCTGTCTATCTGTATTATCGTCTTTAGGCAATTTTTTCAAAAATGTCTCCTTGTCATGTAAAGTAAGGAATTTATGTCATCAAGCGTTTTCATCTATCAAACTGTCGCGGATTCTCGACTTGTTACCGATTCTGTGTCTGTAAAAACTATGTAAATTGATCAGATTTAAAGCTAAGAAATGAGCTTCGTGGCATTTTATTATAAGTATTCAAATTTACATCTTATGCGTTTATTACTACATCTTATCTATCATTATTGCTACATCTTAGGTATTGTTATACCTTATGTATTATTATCATTACATCTTATGTATCATTACATTATATGTATCATTACATCTTATGTATCATTACATATTTTGTATCATTATTATTACAGTTTTTTAAATAAATTATTTATATTAGCTCCGCTTTTGTTCGTGGGTAGCAGACTGGCTAAATCTTCGAACGGATAATTGACCCACTTCCCGTAAACTTATCGAGCTGAAACTTGGAACATAGACTCGTTTCCGATGACAACACACTCTATCAAATATTTTGGCCCCACCCCCATCCCCAAAAATCAATTTTTGCTGTCTTTTAAATGGAAGATAAATTTCCCGATAACTGACCTAAATGAGATTCTTTTTTTTTTTTTCAATTAAAATCGTAATTGCGTTTTGTGCGTAATATTTTCTTTGTTTTTCTGAAATTGTTGGTGAAATAAATCTGCGGGGTAAAAGCGGGTGGTTATTTGTAATATAATATTATTTAGTTCAGCGGCGTAAAAAAAAATTTGTGATTCAGAGACTTGAATAAAAAAGGGGGTGGGCACTAATTGGGATTCTTATAAAGTGCATCAATTGAATGCATGTTTTGTCAAATGTTCAGCACCACACTCCCCAAGTGTTCGATATTACATTTTATACAGGATTTCTACGAAAAACTTTGGTTTTAGGGGTTGTTTGATTTATCTTTGGAAGTTGAAGATACTTTTTTTTGAATATTTAAATTATGATAGGATATAGAGATAAGAAAGATTCTTCTAGTCATCCAAATACACGGAGATGTGCTTTGATTACAATGTAAATGCCCATGTACATCATAGAGATAAACATTCTAATGAAGAGAACAAAATTTGAAACTAGAACAGTGTCAACCCTAATATATTTAAGGTATTTTTTTAACGTAAAAGTCAGCTATCAAATCTTTTTTTTAGCGTAAAAGCCAGCTATCAAATCTTTTTTTTAACGTAAAAGTCAGCTATCAAATCTTTTTTTTAGCGTAAAAGCCAGCTATCAAATCTTTTTTTAGCGTAAAAGTCAACTATCAAATCTTTTTTTAGCGTAAAAGCCAGCTATCAAATCTTTTTTTTAACATAAAAGTCAGCTATCAAATCTTTTTTTTAGCGTAAAAGTCAGCTATCAGATCTTTTTTTTAGCGTAAAAGTCAACTATCAAATCTTTTTTTAGCGTAAAAGCCAGCTATCAAATCTTTTTTTTAACGTAAAAGTCAGCTATCAAATCTTTTTTTTAGCGTAAAAGCCAGCTATCAAATCTTTTTTTTAGCGTAAAAGCCAGATATCAAATCTTTTTTTTAGCGTAAAAGTCAGCTATCAAATCTTTTTTAGCGTAAAAGTCAGCTATCAAATCTTTTTTTTAACGTAAAAGTCAGCTATCAAATCTTTTTTTTAGCGTAAAAGTCAGCTATCAAATCTTTTTTAGCGTAAAAGCCAGCTATCAAATCTTTTTTTTAGCGTAAAAGTCAGCTATCAAATCTTTTTTTTAGCGTAAAAGTCAGCTATCAAATCTTTTTTTTAGCGTAAAAGTCAGCTATCAAATCTTTTTTTAGCGTAAAAACCAGCTTTCAAATCTTTTTTTTAGCGTAAAAATCAGCTATCAAATCATTTTTTTAGCGTAAAAGTCAGCTATCAAATCTTTTTTTTAGCGTAAAAGTCAGCTATCAAATCTTTTTTTAGCGTAAAAGTCAGCTATCAAATCTTTTTTTTAACGTAAAAGTCAGCTATCAAATCTTTTTTAGCGTAAAAGCCAGATATCAAATCTTTTTTTAGCGTAAAAGCCAGCTATCAAATCTTTTTTTAGCGTAAAAGTCAGCTATCAAATCTTTTTTAGCGTAAAAGTCAGCTATCAAATCTTTTTTTTAGCGTAAAAGTCAGCTATCAAATATTTTTTTTAGCGTAAAAGTCAGCTATCAAATCTTTTTTTTAGCGTAAAAGTCAGCTATCAAATCTTTTTTAGCGTAAAAGCCAGCTATCAAATCTTTTTTTAGCGTAAAAGCCAGCTATCAAATTTTATTTTTAGCGTAAAAGTCAGCTATCAAATCTTTTTTTAGCGTAAAAGCCAGCTATCAAATCTTTTTTTAGCGTAAAAGCCAGCTATCAAATCTTTTTTTAGCGTAAAAGTCAGCTATCAAATCTTTTTTTTAGCGTAAAAGTCAGCTATCAAATCTTTTTTTAGCGTAAAAACCAGCTATCAAATCTTTTTTTTAGCGTAAAAGTCAGCTATCAAATCTTTTTTTTAGCGTAAAAGTCAGCTATCAAATCTTTTTTTTAGCGTAAAAGTCAGCTATCAAATCTTTTTTTTAGCGTAAAAGTCAGCTATCAAATCTTTTTTTAGCGTAAAAGTCAGCTATCAAATCTTTTTTTTAACGTAAAGTCAGCTATCAAATCTTTTTTAGCGTAAAAGCCAGCTATCAAATCTTTTTTTTAGCGTAAAAGCCAGCTATCAAATCTTTTTTTTAGCGTAAAAGTCAGCTATCAAATCATTTTTTTAGCGTAAAAGTCAGCTATCAAATCTTTTTTTTAGCGTAAAAGTCAGCTACCAAATCTTTTTTTTAGCGTAAAAGTCAGCTATCAAATCTTTTTTTTAGCGTAAAAGTCAGCTATCAAATCTTTTTTTTAGCGTAAAAGCCAGCTATCAAATCTTTTTTTAGCGTAAAAACCAGCTATCAAATCTTTTTTTTAGTGTAAAAGTCAGCTATCAAATCTTTTTTTTAGCGTAAAAGTCAGCTATCAAATCTTTTTTTAGCGTAAAAGTCAGCTATCAAATCTTTTTTTTAGCGTAAAAGTCAGCTATCAAATATTTTTTAGCGTGAAAGTCAGCTATCAAATCTTTTTTTTAACGTAAAAGTCAGCTATCAAATCTTTTTTACCGTAAAAGCCAGCTATCAAATCTTTTTTTTAGCGTAAAAGCCAGCTATCAAATCTTTTTTTTAGCGTAAAAGTCAGCTATCAAATCTTTTTTTTAGCGTAAAAGTCAGCTATCAAATCTTTTTTAGCGTAAAAGTCAGCTATCAAATCTTTTTTTTAACGTAAAAGTCAGCTATCAAATCTTTTTTTAGCGTAAAAGTCAGCTATCAAATCTTTTTTAGCGTAAAAGCCAGCTATCAAATCTTTTTTTAGCGTAAAAGCCAGCTATCAAATTTTATTTTTAGCGTAAAAGTCAGCTATCAAATCTTTTTTTAGCGTAAAAGCCAGCTATCAAATCTTTTTTTAGCGTAAAAGCCAGCTATCAAATCTTTTTTTAGCGTAAAAGTCAACTATCAAATCTTTTTTTTTAGCGTAAAAGTCAGCTATCAAATCTTTTTTTAGCGTAAAAGCCAGCTATCAAATCTTTTTTTAGCGTAAAAGTCAGCTATCAAATCTTTTTTAGCGTAAAAGCCAGCTATCAAATCTTTTTTTAGCGTAAAAGCCAGCTATCAAATTTTATTTTTATCGTAAAAGCCAGCTATCAAATCTTTTTTTAGCGTAAAAACCAGCTATCAAATCTTTTTTTAGCGTAAAAGTCAGCTATCAAATCTTTTTTTTAAGGTAAAAGTCAGCTATCAAATCTTTTTTAGCGTAAAAGCCAGCTATCAATTCTTTTTTTAGCGTAAAAGCCAGCTATCAAATCTTTTTTTTAGCGTAAAAGTCAGCTATCAAATCTTTTTTTTATCGTAAAAGTCAGCTATCAAATCTTTTTTAGCTTAAAAGTCAGCTATCAAATCTTTTTTTTAACGTAAAAGTCAGCTATCAAATCTTTTTTTTAGCGTAAAAGTCAGCTATCAAATCTTTTTTAGCGTAAAAGCCAGCTATCAAATCTTTTTTTAGCGTAAAAGTCAACTATCAAATCTTTTTTTTTAGCGTAAAAGTCAGCTATCAAATATTTTTTTGCGTAAAAGCCAGCTATCAAATCTTTTTTTAGCGTAAAAGCCAGCTATCAAATCTTTTTTTTAGCGTAAAAGTCAGCTATCAAATCTTTTTTTAGCGTAAAAGTCAGCTATCAAATCTTTTTTAGCGTAAAAGCCAGCTATCAAATCTTTTTTTAGCGTAAAAGCCAGCTATCAAATCTTTTTTTTAGCGTAAAAGTCAACTATCAAATCTTTTTTTTTAGCATAAAAGTCAGCTATCAAATATTTTTTTGCGTAAAAGCCAGCTATCAAATCTTTTTTTAGCGTAAAAGCCAGCTATCAAATCTTTTTTTTAGCGTAAAAGTCAGCTATCAAATCTTTTTTTAGCGTAAAAGTCAGCTATCAAATCTTTTTTAGCGTAAAAGCCAGCTATCAAATCTTTTTTTAGCGTGAAAGCCAGCTAACAAATCTTTTTTTTTTAGTGTAAAAACCAGCTATCAAATCTTTTTTTAGATGAATTATTTAATGACATTATTGACTTTAAAAAGAGATTACTGATTTTGAAATTAAGCTTCCATATACTGACACATTGGGGAACCAATACATTTTTATATCTTTCGGTTCTTACTTTGAGGGAAAGAGTTCGCCCTGATCGAGCTGATCATAAGTATCTTTGATGAATTGATTGGAATGTATACACATTTTTATTTTATTTTTAGTTTTACCACTACATTTTGCTTCAAATGTTTCTTCAAGTGAAGGTAGCCTTGTTTGTTTACGTTACTTGCGCTCTTAGATAAGACGCTGTCACTTCACAAACCAGCAGGCAATACTAACGTTCTATAGGCTTTCAACAGTTGCACGGTAGAATATGTAAATAATTTGTTTGTCAACGCCGACATTTCATTAAAGGTCTTTTTTTAAAGCTAGAAATGTCAGGCATGACGTTGAAAGCAATTCTTCGTGAAAACAATGTGAGCTGATAAAGAATTCAGTAAACAGCTTGTTATCGTACACATTGGTAAGGAGCACTTTGTACATGGGCGTCATAAGAACTCGATAGTATTTCTTTGCCAGCATGACAGCAATGGTCTCTCTTCTGTGAATTGCTAAAGCGTTCATGCATTGTCCCAGCATGATGACAGCAATGGTCTCTCTTCTATGAATTGCTAAAGCTTTCATGCATTGTCCCAGCATGACAGCAATGGTCTCTCTTCTGTGAATTGCTAAAGCTTTCATGCATTGTCCCAGCATGACAGCAATGGTTTCTCTTCTGTGAATTGCTAAAGCGTTCATGCATTGTCCCAGCATGACAGCAATGGTCTCTCTTCTGTGAATTGCTAAAGCTTTCATGCATTGTCCCAGCATGACAGCAATGGTCTCTCTTCTGTGAATTGCTAAAGCTTTCATGCATTGTCCCAGCATGACAGCAATGGTCTCTCTTCTGTGAATTGCTAAAGCGTTCATGCATTGTCCCAGCATGACAGCAATGGTCTCTCTTCTGTGAATTGCTAAAGCTTTCATGCATTATACCAGCATGACAGCAATGGTTTCTCTTCTATGAATCGCTAAAGCTTTCATGCGTTTTCCCAGCATGATGACAGCAATGGTTTCTCTTCTATGAATCGCTAAAGCTTTCATGCGTTTTCCCAGCATGATGACAGCAATGGTTTCTCTTCTATGAATTTCTAAAGCTGCCTTGCGTTGTGACAGCATGACAGCAATGGTCTCTCTTCTATGAATTGCTAAAGTTTTCATGTATTGTCCCAGCATGACAGCAATGGTTTCTCTTCTATGAATTGCTATAACTTTCATGCATTGTCCCAGCATGATGACAGCAATGGTCTCTCTTCTATGAATTGCTAAAGTTTTCATGTATTGTCCCAGCATGACAGCAATGGTTTCTCTTCTATGAATTGCTAAAGCTGCCATGCGTTGCACTCACGGAGAACTTCGCGCGCACACACTCACACATACACACACATACAGGGCCTATCCTTACGTTGCTGGCGCCTCGGGCAAAACTTAACATTAGTGCCCCTCTTAAGTATAATAATTTTTAAAATTTCAATTAAAAAAAGTAACATATAGCAAAAAATGAACAACAGTACATTATTTTCTTAACTTGAATTAGAAAGTATTAAAAATTAGCACACCGTGGGCAGTATGAACAATTTGCCTACCGTGGGAAGTATGAACAATTACTCTACAATGGGCAGTATTAACATTTGGCCTACCGGTGACATTTTTTTCTAGACCTTATTTTATTGAACTTTCTGTTTTTCTTCCATGGCGCCCTAATGCAAAGATTTTTAGCTATTTTGGAAGATCTTTGATAGCGCCGTAAGCACATGGCGCCCGGGCAACGCGAAGAGAGCGGAACAAAAACTCGACATCGTTACATATAAAATACATATAGATTGAATGTAAACAAGATGTTACTGAAATTGTTAAAATAACAGAAAACTAAAAAGATATTTTTTTCTGTAAAAACCATTATGCATTCAGAAAAGTTAAGATGTTATATTTTTAGACTGATCAAACCCTACACAAGTATTCTCTGAACACGATACCTTGTCAAAATATCTCCTGCCATTTGATGTTTTCTCTCACAACTTGAATATCACCTTCCAACTCCTATCCTGCTGGCATTGAACAAATCTTTGATACCAAAAGATCTTCAACCGATACTTAAGTTGGTGAAGCCTTATAAAAGTAATCTTCGATACCAAGAGATCCTCTACCGATACTTAAGTTGGTGAAGCCTAATAAAAGTAATCTTCGATACCAAAAGATCTTCAACCGATACTTAAGTTGGTGAAGCCTAGTAAAAGTAATCTTCGATATCAAGATATCTTCAACCGATACTTAAGTTGGTGAAGCCTAGTAAAAGTAATCTTCGATACCAAGAGATCTTCAACCGATACCTAAGTTGGTGAAGCCTAATAAAAGTAATCTTCGATACCAAGAGATCCTCAATCGATACTTAAGTTGATGAAGCCTTATAAAACTAATATTCGATACCAAGAGATATTCAACCTAAATTTAAGTCGAAAAGCCTAAAAAAAGTAATCTTCGATACCAAGAGATCTTCAACTGATACTTAAGTTGATGAAGCCTAATAAAAGTAATTTTCTAAACCAAAAGATCTTAAACCGATACCTAAATAGATGAAGCCTAATAAAAAGCTTACCGGAAATTTGTTTGAAAGACATTTCGTCGACGGAAAATTGATAGACGGAAGTTTGGTAGAATTTTTTTTTTTAAAACATACGATCAAATTTCGTCAAATTTCTTTTTGAACGCACTATGATATACAGTAAAACAAATAATGCGATATCCCAACAATTACTGAATTCGTGCATGTCGTTTTCAACCTCTATTTTTAATTATTTTTTTTACAACATAAAAATTTAGAGAAATCTGGATGGTCAATTACAATTTCAGCTCCCGGGCCGCATGCGGCCCACGGGCCGCGGGTTGAACAGCATCGGCCAAAAGTGTCCAGTTCTGATAACTTCGTGGCACAGAAGTTACGCATAATTTTATTATTTTTTAAAATTACTTGTCTAAATGTAAAAATACATTTTGGAGGCTTTTGTACACTGAAAGTCGAAACATGTTATACAATGTCTTAAAAATGAGAATACACATCTTTACTAATTGCTACACAATGAATAGGTTTATAGATTGATAAGTTTATAAATGAAACACAGAATTCAGCCTCCAATTCAATATAATTCTCAAGCCACACAGAATACGTGATCAAATAATTCTAATCCACCATCTATACGGACTGCATGATCATGATTAAATAATCCCAACACACCATCCACACGGACTGCATGATTAAGATTAAATAATCCTAAGCTACCATTCACGCAGACTGTATGATTGATGGAATACAGAGTTTGATCAACGCACGACTATTTAAATTCTATGAAAACTTTTCCCGCATGAATATGTATACAACTGGCGTACTGACTGTATAGTGTTAGGCTGGACTGGGGTTTTAAACAAAAAGTCTACTGCATAAAGTTTGTTGTAAAAGACTTTAAGTCATCGGTTCTCAACCTGTGGGTCACGACCCCTTTGGGGGTCGAACGACCCTTTCCCAGGGGTCGCCTAAGACCCTACGGAAAACACATGTACTCTACAGTTATGAAGTAGCGACGAAATTAATTTTGTGTTTGGGGGGTCGCCACAACATGATGAACTGTGGTTAAGGGTTCGCGGCACTGGGAAGGTTGAGAACGACTGCTTTAAGTCGTTAAAAAATTAATTTAATGAATTCGTTATTTTTTTATTTTTTTTTTTAAAAATCTAAACACATTCAATCGTGCATGTTTGATATGTTTTCATTATTATAGAGTCGCGCAGTCAACCATGACAGACACGTTTCTTGTTTGGAGTTTGGATATTAAAATATAAATCATCGCCAAGGTCTAAACATTGTGTGGGGGTGGGGGATTTGGGGGGGGGGGGGTTAATAGAACACGACCTCACAAACAGTTGGACTTATCTATCTTGGCATTCCAGAATTTTTTAATGAGGACGTTATGCCAGTATTACATCGTTACACAACTTACAGTCAAAACTGTCTGGTCAAACTACTGCAATCTTATCTTTTGCACGGAAGAACTCTAGAGACCAGCGTGACTTTCACCACAATTGTACAGTCAGCTGTTCGTCTCGTATTATTCCAGCCTCTCTGCCAGCGAATCATTGAATCATTGAATCATCGAATCATTAAATCCTAATCTTGTCCCCCACGGAACAATTGCACGCATCGATAGAATTATTCACATAAATTCGCAAAGGATTATATCCCATTATTGAAACGAGGGACCCTACAGAGCTCTGAGGGATTCTTGTGTGTGTGTGTGGGTGGGTGTGGGTGGGTGCACAAGCGCGTGTTGTTGTTCTCATCCATCTCACTGCTAACATTCATTCAATATTTTTTTTTAAATATTTTTTTTTTACATGTATAAATCATGGGTTCTGTATTCGTACATATGATTCAATGCTAACTTCAGATTATATTCTGGTGCATGATAAGGAAATGCAATAGACAAGATATTATTAGATTTTATCATTTTAAAAGACACACTTATACACCATTAGATAATGTTGAGAAAAAAATGATGTAGGTAAAGCAATAGATATCACCAAGCACCGAACGCGTAAAAATAATGTTGTTCTAAGTACAATTATGATATTACAAATATCAAAAACGGATTGGGGGGGGGGGGGGTTTGCAGAAAAAAACACAACCGTGAGCTCAAAATGTGAGTGGTTCCAAGAAGATACGGGTATTTTTATAACAATTTAACAACAATCTAAAAACAAAGTTTTCCTTATAAATCCTTGAATAAAATGTGACACCGAGCAATGGGAGGGGGTGGGGCTGAAAAACATGACAAAACTTGCATACAAGTAACGCATTTTATAAGAATCCCTATGTCCCCCCCCCTTTTTTTCCAGTGGCGTAGTGAGGGGGGGCAAGTGGGGGCATCATGCCCCGGGCGCTACTCACAAAGGGGCGCCAAATGGTATATTTTACTATAATATTGTATGGTTTTAGAATAAAAGGGGGGGCGCTAAAAAGGTATTGGGGGCGCTAAAAAGATATTGTGCCCCGGGCGCGAGTTAAGCTCGCTACGCCACTGCCCCTTTCACCAACTATATTCCAAGTTTCAGCTCGATGGGTTGACTGGAAGTTGGTTAATTAGCCGTCTGAAGATTTCGACAGCCTGCCGGCAAGCCACGATCAAAAGCGAAGTTAATAGAAAATATTTATAAATCAATTAGGGTACTTCTTTAGAGACAATGCGGCGCAGTTTGAGACCTACTTTCATCCCTCACCAAAAAGTCCCCCATCCCCATATTCCCCACTGGATAACGACGTAACCATGTCTCCAGAAGCAGTACATATAATTAAGTCTGATGCCTGGCCCCACCGAGGAAACATGTGTTAGCAGACATTCTTGAAAGCACCGACACGTGAATAATAAATTATGTCTGCAATGCCTGAATGTCAATGCAATATCTTCGTTTGTTGTCACGCTTCAAATAACCTTTTTATAGCCCTCCCCCCCCCCCAACCCAAGTTTCTTTTTTAAAAAAATAAAACAAAATCTAAACTTAAATTGACATGCTCCATTTTATCCTTTCTTGTTCAAAGGTCAAGGTCGGCGACGTTTTAAGTGTGAAACGCGTGCGTGACAACGGGTCGTTTATGAACTGACTCAGCTGATTTTACATGACATATTTACAACTTTGGGCAGGACAATGGTGATCAATACAGCAGATATTCCCAGGACGTACAGGCTAATTTTATGACCCCACCTAACAGTGTTTCTTTGGGGCATCGCGTGGGGGGGGGGGGGTGTTTTCAAGTGTGTACAGCAAAACTAAAAATTTATTTTATAAAGAATAGTAACTGTTGCCTTTAACCGATGACAGTTAATGGAACCAATGAGATAGCTCTACCTTCGATATATTTGATGATCCGTCTATTTATGGCTAAGGGGTCGTTCGCAAATTACGTCACGCTAAGGGGGGAGGGCGGGGTCGAGAAATTGTGACACTTTGTGACAGGGGGGAGGGGGGTTAAAATGTGTGATGCTGTTTTTTTTTAAATCTAAAATTTTCTAATTTTGAAAAATCTTTTTTAAATTAATTTAAAAAACATTAATTTGAGGCCGAAATTGCCTCAGGTATTATAGGTACTATGAACTCAGTCGCTCACACCTTTTGCGCATCTCGAAAAATGACACAAAAAACTGTTGTGGCCATTTTACATTGGGCTTGTGGATGACTTCGTTGTTTCGCGTCACAGTTTTCTAACAATACTACATCTAAATCGTATCCGAAAATTTGATCGAAAGAAATTTCGTCGACGGAAAATTGATCGACGGAAATTTGATCGAACGGAAATTTGTTCGAATCTTTTTTTTAGTTTATACTTTAAAATTGTGCGCCAAATTTCTTTTTCAACGCATTATTTTGTTTTACTATATAGTATAGTGCGTTCAAAAAGAAATTTGACGAAAATTTTAACGTCTGAACTGAAAAAAAGATTATGGGAATTGTTTTAAAAAATATAATAAAATCTTAATTTATTAATGAAAATTTTATGTATGTTTTGATTTTATTAGGTGTGACGTGACACGGGGGGGGGGGGGGGAAGCGTGGTTAAAGAATTTGTGACACTTCGTGACCTGGGAGGACGAAGGGTCTAAAAAGGTCATTTTTTTGCGTGACGTAATTTACAAACGACCCCCTAATCTTGTTACAGGCTTATAATATTCAAGACTATTAATATCGAATTCTTTTGAAAGTGGGCCGCTCCTCATCATAAGCCGAGGCTCAGCTCCCGCTGTCGTCGTCACGTTTTTATTAATCATTGTGTCAAACTAATTGGTTTTAACGACTTGGAGAGTTGTAAAAAGGGCGGCACTGTAGCGAACACTGGCTCGTCTAAGTTCTACTTCCGTTCTCTGTTTCGCTTGCGAGGATGATGACACTTGCTTCAAATGTCCCTCGTATTTCAACAACCAACTAACAGACAACTTGACAGTTGTTTCAGCCTTTGATCCTTTATCTGCTGCTTCGGTTTTCTTTCATTCGTCTCGTACTCAGCACTGACTGCAACGTCTCGTCTCTCTCTCCTGTGGTATCCCGACTGTCCTCTACTCATGTCTGGCTGAGTTCTCCTCCCGACTGTCCTCTACTCCTGTCTGGCTGAGTTCTCCTCGCGACTGTCCTCTACTCCTGTCTGGCTGAGTTCTCCTCGCGACTGTCCTCTACTCCTGTCTGGCTGAGTTCTCCTCCCGACTGTCCTCTACTCCTGTCTGGCTGAGTTCTCCTCCCGACTGTCCTCTACTCCTGTCTGGCTGAGTTCTCCTCGCGACTGTCCTCTACTCCTGTCTGGCTGAGTTCTCCTCCCTCCTGGCCTCGTTCCTGTGCGGCTTAGTTCTACCTCTAGTCCCGTCTAAGGCTCCTCTATTATAAGTCCCCGAATTTGTCGTGGCATCTCAAGAGATTCCTTCCTAGGACTATATTATATTTCTACATCTCCGCTATACGAACGTTTTCTACATCTTAATACTAAATTTACCTAACGCTTCCCTCCGTCTAAATGGACATCAACTAGCACCCACCCCTAGATTCCAATGCCTTGTTTTATAACGACTGACTCTGTCACGACTAACTCTGTCACGACTGACTCTGTCATGGTCGTACTAGCCTCGTCCCGGTGCAATCTGACACCCAGTGACAGTTAGTCAGTCTTCGTACTGTAGGATTCCCCCACCCACACCCCTGTACCACCCAGGTCGGCTACCCACGTCTGGACTCTCCGCAGTATTAAACTGCCCTCAGCAACACCGAGCTCTATCATTTTAATATAGTTCTTGCTTACTATCAAACATTGGCAATCTGTTTTCAAATTATAATTGATCATAAAATCATAGCTTTTAAAGTAGGGCATAGCGTGTTACATATATCTTGTTTGATAGCATCATGCTTTAAACATGTAGTTATTAGCATACTTTTCATTTTACTCGACTGTATTAAAGGTGAGCTAGATAAAACGAAAACGTTAAGAAATGGATGATTTTTGTTCAAAAATTAAAAGTTAACTGGACCAAGATTCATCATTTATTATTATCAAAATGACAGATTTTGTATTTTCTTTATGTGTTCTACTTTTGTTGCACAGTTTCTTGGACAACAGATCGGAATTTTAAATACTTTGCCTATTTATATTAAGTTCTAAAAAGCTTTTCTCTTTTTAAAAACAGAATAAGAAACAATCTGCCCCACCTATTTAGACCCATTTTTATTTTTAATTAATTTTTTTCTTGATGAGAATCCAATAGAACAGTGGTTCTTAACCTTAGAATACCACGAATATTTAATACGGTTCCTCATGTACTGGCGACCCCTAAGAACAAACATTATTTTCGTTGATACGTCATAGCTGTATGGAATAGTTGTTGTCCGATGCTATTAAGCGAACCCTGTGAAAGGGTCTTGCGACCCGCCCCCCCCCCAAAGGGGTGGCCACCCACAGGTTGAGAACCTCCGCAATAGAACATTACACATTTCTTTTCTCGTGTAGGATTGCCGCGGTGTTCTTGTTTTAGGAATGAAAAAAAAAATTATGTGTCGTGAATATTAAATTAATTTCTGTGGATTCGGTAAAACAAAATGTTTTAAAGTAAGTAGATCGAAGATGTATTTTTTTTTTATTTATCTGAAGAAAGATAGTGCACTTTGAAATTCCAAATAAACATTTAAATCAGTTGACTATGGGGAAATTTATACTACATATTTATACTGCTTCCCTCACATAATATCACGCATTATTAAATATATGATGTCTTTTGTTATGACCTCATGTCTTCTTTACATAATTATGCCGTCCATATACGATTTAAAAATGACCAGTTTTAAAACCTATTAAAATTTATGTATCTTTCTAAAAAAAACAGTATTTTTCTTTCTTTTTGGACTCTGGTAAAACAAAGAAATAATTTGAAAATGTAATTATTATTAAACGTAAGGTGCTTTTTTTTCCTCATTTATTTTCAACATGTTAGTAATGATTGTGTGTGTGTTGGAACCCTTTTTACCGCATTTTTATTTTATAGTCTTTATTTACTAAGTAGTTAACTCCCAAAAATTGTATAAATAAAAATTTAAAACCCACATTACTATTTAATTTAGTAATAAAAAAGAGTAAAGTATTTCTTTAACACAACCAGGTCAAGCAGAACCGTTTGTGTCGACCTTTCGAGGCCCCACCCCCACCCCCCGCCCATCCCAAGCGAGGCGAATCGAGTTCAATCCCCAGTAAATGCAAAGACATCACCAGCAACCCGGGTGGGTGGGACGCGTAACCTTGGATTGTACCTTATCTAAGAGAAGGAAACTCTGAATTCAAAACCGGAGATGAAGTACCGTATGTGGTATTATGCTGACAACCCTTTGGATGTAGAACGCTTAATGGGCACATTGAAAAATATAAAAACCACTGCTGGCCATCTACTGCATCCTGGTTTATCAAGTCGTCTTGACTAACTAAGTAAGTCTTGCCATTGGATCAAACAGGCAAGGACGAGAGAGTGATGCTTAAGAATTCAGAAACAGTCACTCAATTTAAACAAAGGTTAAGGTCAATAATCAAGTACCACTCAAGTTGAAAATTGCATTGGTCATCTTCAAGTGCTAAGAAAGCTGCCACCCCCTCCCCTCCGCACAAGATGCTTGAAAAATCTTCTCCCACACTCAAATTGTTTAATGGCGACTTTAAATTTGGCAAAGTACGTGACAAAATGGAGACTTTTAATTTGGCCAAGTACGTGACAAAATGGAGACTTTTGATTTGGCCAAGTACGTGACAAAATGGAGACTTTGAATTTGGCCAATCACGTGACAAAATGGAGACTTTGAATTTGGCCAAGTACGTGACAAAATGGAGACTTTAAAAATGGCCAAGCACGTGACAAAATGGAGACTTTGAATTTGGCCAAGTACGTGACGAAATGGATACTTTGAATTTGGCCAAGTACGTGACAAAATGGAGACTTTGAATTTGGCCAAGCACGTGACAAAATGGAGACTTTGAATTTGGCCAAGTACGTGAAGAAATGGATACTTTTAATTCGGCCAAGTACGTGACAAAATGGAGACTTTGAATTTGGCCAAGCACGTGACAAAAGGAACCTCTTAATTTTGAAATTATCAAAACATTTCTTGGGAGCGGCTCTAAATTTCCGTCGGTATAGATGGCCCTGGTCGTCACTTTTGGCGCTGATAGATGCAATACCAACCCTGCAGTTGTCCAAAAATGTTCCCCTCAAAATAATGAAAAGTGTGACGCCTGGACGGACAACCTCATCCGCTCATCCCACTTTCTACACTACTGGCAATGCCCACCCGACCATCCGCACACTCCCCCCCTCCCCCTCTCGATGGACATTGTCTGAAAGATAAACTGCCCACCCACTTGTACATATTGAAGTCACATTCTCTTTTGGACAATACGCGGACAATACGGTAACATTTATAGCATCAAATTTACAGCAAGGCACTCTCATAGCTACTATAATTGGACAATGACTATAATAAAACTTTGACACACTTTTTTTTTCCAAAGCTATTTGAAATGAACACGTGTTACCTGGTCTCAACTGTTTCCTGCACGGAAGAGGCCATGTTTTGATCTGTCGTCTTTTGACTATTGGTGAAGAGCCTTTCTCGCCCAGGCCATGTTTGGCCGGGGCGCTGATTGTGCCTGTGAGGGGGCTCCTGGTAGGAAGAATTAGAAATAAGTATCAAGTATTGTAACAGTTGTAGGCCGGTCGGCGGGCTTTGGATAGAATGCTTTGATTCTCAGAATCTTACACTTGGATCCAAACTTAATGCAAATAATTATAAACCATCTCAGCTTTTCTAAATTTGAATTCAGATCTCCCGTGCAACTTTACATTTTTAAAGTAATGGGACCTGGAACCATTGAACCTGTACAAAATGTTCTTACTGCTAAGTCATGAGTATCAAATTATCTTTATTACAAAACCCAAAAAATTTTTATGCCTAAGTTCTTGTGGCCAACCAGGCCATATCAACTGTGACTTCAAATTATCCTAACTTTCATTAATTGTTTATCATGCAAAATGCACCATGCATTATTAAAAATGACTTAATTAGAAGAAAGCAAATTAACTTAAAAAGAGCCCTTCCGTCTTAAAACAATTCAGATAGGGTTAACACTGCTCGCCCCAAAACGTTTAGAGACGCCACTGTCCCGTTAAGGTCCGTACACGACACAGTAAGGGCGAATGTTTTGGTATCACTCACCTGCCAGGGCTCAGCTGTCCGGTCTTCTGCAACAGCTTCATGTACTTGTTCCTGGACTGACGCAGCTGCTGACTCCGGGACAAGGCTCGCGTCGCCGGCGTCATGATTGCTGTCTTAGGCGTGTGGGTTTGGTTGAGTTTTAAAGGATTAGCGACGAAATGTGACCTGGGCTCAGTGGGCGCCGCGTGGTCAGCGAACTCAATGTTTATGTCCACAATTGGCTTTTTGTGATAAACTGCGTTTTGGGTCGTCTTGTCATTTACTTGTCTTAGATTTGGGGGAGATGCGGACCCAGAGTTTCTGCCGCTTGATGCGATGGCCGACGCAGATTTTGAGATTCCAATACTGAATGCTCTCGAGTAAGAAGCCTCCGACCTCTTTAGCTCGGGGTGATAATTGTTCACCTGGCTGATGATCAGATAGTCTTCTCTGACCACTTCCGCTCGGAGGCCATTGCCATTAGTGGCCCCGTTGCCTCCGTCGCCCCTGTCGCCCTTGTCGCCCGCGGCTGTTTCGTGGACGGGCGACACCTCGTACCGTCGTTTGGACTGCAGCCATTGACGTATTCTGGCCGCGATGGTTGCAAATATCCCTGTCTCCGTGGCCCGCGGAGCATCGGTCTTGTTGACTTGGAGCCCGAGGCGACAGCCCGGGGCTTCTCGCAGACTGAAGCTGCGGCACATCCGGATACATTTCTTGTGGCGTAACCCATTGGTGTCCGTGTTGACCTGAAGCACCTTAGACCAGTGGGAGTCACCTGAAATTATTTGGGGGAAAAAAAGAGAAGGTATATTCCTAAACCAAAGAAGTTAGGAGTCAGCCATAAATCTAGTTCACCGCTGTTATTACGAATTATTAGTTTATTATTAGCTTATGATTAGTGATGTGATGTGGTTCGACTGTTTTAGTTATGTCTTATCTTCTAAAATAGTGTTCTTATAAAACATGAGCTCAAGTCACGCACATTTAAGAATCCCAATTTTTTTACACCCCTTTCCCTATGATACGTCACTACACACTTTTTATTTCACGTCCATGTACTATATTAAATATTATGATGTCACAACCACTTTTAAACCGAATATTTTTTTTTACACAATACTTCAATTGAGACGATTTCATTTTGCGAAAAGAAAATATTAAGCGCCAAACGCAGTTGCGTTATATAAAAAATATATCATTTCGCGTGATGATCGGGAAGTACATTTTGAGCGCTACTGAACTCATTATTGAACCATACTTTCTTTCAAACATTTAGAGTTATTTGTAATATACTCTCAATACCAAATTCGGTTATTAGGAAGCAGCCGCCGGAAATGGAAGCAGTCCACGAGACATACCAGAAGCGTAATATATATATAAGAGATTTTCCGCACTTGCGGCATTTCTAAGTATCTCATTTTGCGCAGTTATCGGAATTTATTTTGCGCGCTATTGAACCCGCCATTACACCATACTTTCTTTTATACATGGAGATTATATTGATTGGTTCCAAGTAAAAGCGCCCGAGAAATAATGATAGGCCGACCGGAAAAAATTCCTTGTGAAAACAATCTAATGAACGCATTATTTTCATTTCAGTGACGTAGCTGTTAGGGTTGATGATGCCCTGGTGGGCAAAGCTTTTTGTTACCCTCCTTCCACTAAAATATGCCCCCACTAACTATAAAGAAGACTGTGGCACTGTAGGCATGGGAGCAGAAAAATTGTAGATTATATATACGCTCTTTAATTTTTCCCCGTCTTGCGCTCGGTCTATCAATCAATATTTAACAAGTCATCACTGCTGCATCTGTTCGAATAAACACTAAAAGAGACTTCTCGTTTCAACCATGACAAACCCAATGAAACTGCGACTGTCCCATGTTATAGGACCTTTTCCTTTATCTGACCTTTCAGTATTATGGCCTCAGTGAAGCTAGGGTCGGATGTGGACATTTCGAATGCCCTTTATCCGAATAGCCATTGGCTTGACGCTCATATGACATTCCATTCACTAATAATATTCTAAGTTGTTTCCATCGTAGAGGGGGAAAAATGGGGAGGGGGCAGAGAGGCATGAAGGCCTTGTGACGACAATAAAAATAGTTGATCAAAAAACTAAAAAGCCCACCATTTCTAACTACACATTCCAACGCCTCATTCCAACGCCTCATTCCAACGCCTCATTCCAACGCCTCATTCCAACGCCTCATTCCAATTTTCTTCAGTAAAATATTATTTAAAAAGAAACATGTCCTATTCATTGATATTTCTCTTATATACTGTCACATGGCGTTATTTTTGTAACCCACCCAGCCACCTCGGGCAACTTTTCACGGTGTTGACACACACACACAAAAAGAGAGTAGAAATACAAAGTTCGGCAACCACAGCAACTGTGTGAACAATAAATCCGAATGACAAGCGAGAATCGAAAGCATCGAAATCGGGGAAATTAAATACAGGAGTTAACTTTTCTTGAAACTTGAGAGTAAATTTGCTTCCATTATGACCTCTTAAACGTTCTTATAAAACACTCAATTCTATGCTCATGAAAGCCCAACTTTTTGTTAAAATAACCTCTAAGGTCAGTACTTTAACAAAAAATCTTCCATTGCTTTCGTGCCACAGTAATTTTGTTTTTAAAAATTAGCTTAACAAAAAAAATATTTTTTGTTTAAAGTTCATTTTTGAACAGTGAGTGTTTGCACATCACCTCACAGAACACCGAACACAAACAAATGTATAAACTTGAACCAAACACTCAACTCCAAGTTACGTTAATCCAGTCAAACAGCTCACCTCGAATTCTCCTCTTGTCCTCCATCTCCTGAAGTCGCCTCTTTTTTTTACTTCTGGAAGAGACCACAGAAAAAAATAAAAAATAATATAAAGTAAACAACGGGTTCAGGTTGGAGGGGGGGAGGGGTATTTAGTTACACGCGGGAATGTGTTATTTAAATAATTAGGGCAACTTCCTAGGGCCTGGTCGGAAAATGCACACCATAGCAGTTAAGACTCTGCTAACCTTAATTTCTAGCGTTATTCAATACCACTCGGTCGAGGAATTACGCCGATTTCGCTGAGATAATAGAATCGAACAAGCTGATAAGCTTAAAGACAATAATGGATAGTTCCCACTTAGCCTAAAGTGCGGTTTCCGAAGATAGTTCTGTTAGTTTATTTTTATTTTTGTGAAACGGAACTAAAGATGGATAACACATTTTTTTGGCACCGCAGTCAAACACCACTAACCATATCACGGACCACCAACCATCTCCCGCACCACTAGCCATCGCACGTACCACTAACCCTCTCGTGGACCACTAACCATCTTACGGACCACTAACCCTCTCACGCACCACAAAACATCTCACGGACCACTAACCATCTCACGCACCACGAATCACCTCATGGACCACTAGTTTTCCACGGACCATATGTTGGGAAACTAGTTAAGAAATACAAGCTCTGTAGCCAATAATTGGTCGTTGTATCCATTATCAACAGACTGGGTGAAAATATATTTTTAAAAAAAATAAAATCATAAAATATATATCATGTTTACATAAAAAAATTGTTTCATATCATGGTAATGTATATCTTAAGTTTCTAACGTCATACCTGGTCCGTCTTAATGACGTATGCTGAAGGTCCACTTCTCCTCTGCCACGTCCAGTAAATGGGTCAGTCTCCGGGGAAGAAAATCGTCCCGCCATGGCAGGGTATTGAACCCACCGACTCCAAGTTTGAACTACTGGATGCTAGACGCTGGTCATAATCTGATGGGTGAAACTGTTAAAATTAATATAATATCGTACAAGTGTTAAATACAATATCGTCCATGTGTTGAAAACAGTATCCTCATTGTGTCGAATATGATATCGTTCATGTGTCGAATACGATATCGTCCCTGTGTCAATTACGAAATCGTCCATGTGTCGAATAATGTATCGACCATGTGTCGAATACGATATCGTCCATGTGTCGAATACGATTTCGACCATGTGTCGAATACGATATCGTCCATGTATCAAATACGATATCGTCCATGTGTTGAATACAAAGCTAAACTTTTATTTTCTTTATCTTTTAAAAGTTTTTTTTCTGTCATATAATTTTAATGTCTTGACATCAATTGTTCTCCGGGATGGGAAAAAAAGAGGGGGAGAGAAAAAAATCCTCGCAGCCAAGGAATAAATTAAGACGGTACTTGCATTAATTAGTTGGGGAACATTGTCGGTGTAAAACAAATGCAGTAAATAGGTATCCAGTCTCTACAAGAGACATGTCATACAGAGCTTAAGATCTCCACAAGAGACATGTAATACAGAGCTTAAGATCTCTACAAGAGACATGTAATACAGAGCTTAAGATCTCTACAAGAGATATGTAATAAGGAGCTTAAGATCTCTACAAGAGACATGTAATACAGAGCTTAAGATCTCTACAAGAGACATGTAATACAGAGTTTAAGATCTCTACAAGAGACATGTAATACAGGGCTTACGATCTCTACAAGGGACATGTAATACAGAGCTTAAGATCTCTACAAGGGACATGTAATACAGAGCTTAAGACACGTTGAAGTTTGAAAATAGACCACCTTAAAAAAACCACGGTGTCGGCTAAAAGCCTTTATCATCGGGCACCCCCCCCCCAAACCACCAAATGTGACGGCTAGTTATCTAGGGCAGCGTTCCCCAAAATAGTAGTCCACAGACCGGCACCGGTCCACAGACCGGCAAAGGTCCACAGGCCGGCACAGGTTCGTGACCATTAAGTTGTCGCTCCACGCAGGATGAATGTTTAGGGTCAAATAAAACGAAGAGAAAACAATGAATAACTCTGGCCCCGTCCCATGCGAGATTACTAAACGTATCCACCGGTCCGTCAAAGTTTAACGTTTGGGGAAGCGCTAATCAGTGGACGTTGCCGGATTGAGACAAACCCGTCTGAAATAGTGTAGTCTCGTCCATGTCGGTTCCTGTACCCCATGCTAATCGAATCGATGGCTCGCCCAGGCGTGACATAGTACGACTTAAGCATAGGCATATATGATATGATGTCTGTATCGCAGGAAGATTTGAGCATAGGCGTAGATGATATGATGGCTTTATCGCGGGAAGATTTGAGCATAGGCGTAGATGATATGCTGGCTGTATCGCGGGAAGATCTGAGCATAGGCGTAGATGATATGATGGCTGTATCGCGGGAAGATCTGAGCATAGGCGTAGATGATATGATGGCTGTATCGCGGGAAGATTTGAGCATAGGCGTAGATGACAGCATGACACGCGAGTTTTTGAGTAACGGGTTAAGTAAACAATAATAAAAAGTTCCTGCGATGGATTAAGGATACGATTTTATATGAATAATATTCGTCATAGTTCCTTGTGTTTAGATGATAAGACTCCCCTAATACTAGCACACAGTAGACGCCAACACACTGTTTACTTGTTTTTGACACTGTTTACTTGTTTTTGACACTGTTTACTTGTTTTTGACACTGTTTACTTGTTTTTGACACTGTTTACTTGTTTTTGACACTGTTTACTTGTTCCTCACTGTTTACAAACTTAGTTATGTGTATTAGCACGACACGATGTCCAAAAAAATGACACCAAAAGAAAAAGGGTATAGAATTACCTGTACTTAAAGTGCACACAGAGGCACACACACACAAAACCGAACAGGTGATGTACAGGTACTAACACAAAATAAAATCACACGTTTTCTAAGCTATAGTACAACCTTTTTTTTTTACACGCGTGGCACACCCAAGGGGTCTCCGAAAATTCCTAGGTACACGACAAGCAAAAAAAATTTAAAAATCCAACACATATTGGAGATCAGTGTAGCCTACGTGCGGGCAATATCATGCAACGTAACTGTAGTAGATGTGAACGTCACGCATTGCCGCTGTCACTGTCTGGCGGGTTCATAGCTAGTTAGCTAATAAAACAGTAACTGCAGTTTCACGACGTCAATGTTTCAGTGCTCTTGCAAATGTGCTGTATCTTCTTTGTCTGGTGGTGGACCACCAGATCAATGGCAGTACCACCATCTCTGCTGACATCGGTCTCAACCTGCCTTTCTAACAGTACAGTATTTCAACGCCACTTACACACACACACAAAAAAAAGAGAAAAATGTCAATCAATACTTATTGGCTGCACCATAGTAATGCCGTGGTGGGGTGCGCCGGGGTGTGCTGGTGTGAGCTTCACAAACAAACCCATTAATGGCTATCACATGACCGTTTAACGGTGTTTCGATGAGGATACAACAATCGCACTAATTTGATGGAGCTCATGGACATTCTTTGTGTGTGTGGTTCACGCCAAAGAACTTTCAAATTATCAAAGATTTTCTATCTTTTTATCTCTGAAAGTCAAAGTCCCCGCCTGTCTGCAAACACAACATTTGGTTAGCGTTACACTTATTGAATTTTAACTTTTGAGAAGATTTTTAAATCTTGTCTCTTTGAAAGCCTTTAAAAAAAATTATTTGAGATAGGAAAGCTTTTATTTTCTTGAAATATTCACAAAATGTTCTTTCATTATTAACACTCGTTCTTTCATTATTAACACGCGTTCTTTCATTATTAACACTCGTTCTTGGTCTTGCGCCATTTTGTCCAAGCATAAACTGGATTATGTTGGTCACAAAACTAAATGAATAAAGGCTAAACAAAACAAAAATACATTGTAGATATAAATATAACACTTATAGCTGTCCTTTTAATGCGAGGAATGGAGGAATAGAGGAATAGTGGAATAGAGGCATAGTGGAATAGAGGAATAGTGGATTAGAGGAATAGTGGAATAGAGGAATAGTGGAATAGAGGAATAGTGGAATAGTGGAATAGAGGAATAGTGGAATAGTGGAATAGTGGAATAGTGGACCACTAAATTAAATAAACGTTAGCATCTTTGGACGAGGATTCCGATAAAGAATTTCACAACTGATGTGTCACGCCACGTTGATGTGTCACGGCACACTGATGTGTTACGCCACGCTGATGTGTCACGACACACTGATGTATCACGCCACGCTGATGCGTCACGGCACACTGATGTGTCATGGCACACTGATGTGTCACGGCACAATGATGTGTCGCGCCACGCTGATGTGTCACGGCACACTGATGTGTCAAAGCACACTGATGTGTCACGGCACACTGATGTGTCACGGCACACTGATGTGTCACACCACGCTGACGTGTCACGGCACATTGGTGTGTCACGGCACACTGATGTGTCACGCCACGCTGATGTGTCACGGCACGTTGGTGTGTCACGGCATGCTGGTGTGCTGCTAGACGATGCAAGTGGGTCCTGGAGGATATGAATCCCAATTAGCTTTTCATATTTTTGAAACTGTTAAAATGTCTCAATGTTTTGACGACTGTGCAAATGGCAATTGTGTAATAGTGGCCTGTAGATGGTAAATGTGTAAATTTCTGAAGGTTTTAAATTTATGAAGGTTTTAAATTTAGTTATGCAAATAATGACTGTGAAAATGTTGGCTTTTATACATGATAATTTTGTTGACTTTTTTTTGTTGCTATTGTAAAATGGTGATGATGTAAATGGCGATGATGTAAATGGCGATGGTGCGAAGTGGTGATTGTGTAAATGGTGATGGGGTTTACATGGTGATGGTGTAAATGGCGGCAGTGTCTCAGTGTACTGAGTTGTTCTTAAATTTCAAAGAATGGCGAATTGATTACAGCATTGTGGGAAAAGTAGCTCTCGTAAAGTTTCAGATGTCACCACAGTTTTCAGTTACTTGCTGTGGTATTAAATTGGATTTACTTAATGAACCCTCCCCCCTTTTACGTGCTCCATACTGCTCAAGATATGCAGTACTTATTCTATAATGATAAATATATATGAGGCCCTATTCTTGGGATTAATATAGACAGTTTATAGTTGAACCCTTTTTAAAAAAAAAAACTGAAATTGATCTGTTTTATACTTCCTCTATATATGTTAAGGGCCCGCGATCAATTTATTGATCATGATGGCTCCTATGCACGTAGAGGGGATTCGCAATGTTTCGGTGCCTGGTATTGATGAGGATATTTAACTGGTTCCATGAGTAAATTAGTGAGGGTATCATGCACTGGGGGTTGGAAGGCCTTGTGGCAATAGACGCAAATGAGTCAAGTGTTGTCGCCTCAACTGTTCGTTTTGGAAGCTTGTTCAAGTCCCTGATTATCTTTGGCAGGAATGATCAGTTGCTGTACTGGCTTCTCATGGTGTATTAGTCTAAATTGAGACTGATCATCATGTTAATGTGTTACTTGAATTTGCACGCACGTCTTTAGCAGCACGTCCACACCACCTTTAACTCCTAGACTGGAGAGTTTGGTTGGTTGCCCCATGAACAAAAGTGAGATTGAAAAAATCCGCCACTGGCTGATCCAATGGAACCAGTTCCTTCCGGGCAACTAAGAATGACCAGAGTTAAATGAGAAACTATTTACACAGATATGTTGGAAAACGTAATCGTCGCATATCTTATTGAAATGGGGGCCCGCAACTCATTCGGGGGTTGTCATGGCAACGGCATTCATTTAATGTTTTCCCCCATACAAAACCAGGTTTATGATTTATTGTATTTATGTGTATGTGGGTATGTGGGTATGTGGGTATGTGGGTATGTAAGTATGTGGGTATGTGGGTATGTGAGTATGTGGGTATGTTTGTATGTGGGTATGTGGGTATGTGGGTATGTAAGTATGTGGGTATGTGAGTATGTGGGTATGTGAGTATGTGGGTATGTGGGTATGTCAGTATGTGGGTATGTAATTAAGTGAGTATGTGGGTATGTTTGTATGTGGGTATGTGGGTATGTGGGTATGTGAGTATGTGGGTATGTGAGTATGTGGGTATGTGGGTATGTAATTAAGTGGGTATGTGGGTATGTGGGTATGTGAGTATGTGAGTATGTGGGTATGTCAGTATGTGGGTATGTAATTAAGTGGGTATGTGAGTATGTGGGTATGTTTGTATGTGGGTATGTGTGTACGCGTGCGTGCGTGTGCTTTTTCCCCGAGATAATGTGAACATTTTTCGTTTTATTATCTTAAAAAACATAATCTGAATCTTTTCACTTTTATACTTAGCCTGTGATCAAAACCTTTTTAAAGGCAATGAATATTTCATGTCAGAACTTGACGAGACAAATGGATTTGACAGACTCAGAAATATTTCCATTCTTTGTCTATGTTTGTGAAAGCATAGGAATCACATATGGACACATTCTCTGTGACAACAAGGCGGGAGAGACTGCACTCAGTTTAGCTGGACGTTTTGTTTTGATGCGTCCATTGTCCAGGTTGTCCCATACCTTGTTTCACATGTGTCCAGGTTGCCCCATACCTTGTTTCACATGTGTCCAGGTTGCCCCATACTTTGTTTCACATGTGTCCAGGTTGCCCCATACCTTGTTTTACATGTTTCCAGGTTGCCCCATACCTTGTTTCACATGTGTCCAGGTTGCCCCATACTTTGTTTCACATGTGTCCAGGTTGCCCCATACTTTGTTTCACATGTGTCCAGGTTGCCCCATACTTTGTTTCACATGTGTCCAGGTTGCCCCATACTTTGTTTCACATGTGTCCAGGTTGCCCCATACTTTGTTTCACATGTGTCCAGGTTGCCCCATACTTTGTTTCACATGTGTCCAGGTTGCCCCATACCTTGTTTCACATGTGTCCAGGTTGCCCCATACTTTGTTTCACATGTGTCTAGGTTGCCCCATACCTTGTTTCACATGTGTCCAGGTTGCCCCATACTTTGTTTCACATGTGTCCAGGTTGCCCCATACCTTGTTTCACATGTGTCCACATGCCTCCAGCACTGCAACAAACCCAATTGTCACAGAAAGATGAGTACACTAAAAGGATGTGTCTGTCTATTCTGTAAGACGACACCAGTCTAGCATTGCAATAAACCGTCTTCTCTGCATAGCAGTGCAATAAACCATCTACTCGGCACAGTAGTGCAATAAACCATCTACTCTGCACAGTGCAATAAACCGTCTACTCTGCAGTTTACAATAAACCATCTACTCTGCATTGCAGTACAATAAACCATCTACTCCGAATAGCAGTACAATAAACCATCTAATCGGTACAGTACAATAAACCATCTACTCCGAATAGCAGTACAATAAACCATCTACTCGGTACAGTAGATCCAATAAACCATCTACTCGGTACAGTAGATCTAATAAACCATCTACTCGGTACAGTAGATCCAATAAACCATCTACTCGGTACAGTAGATCCAATAAACCATCTACTCGGTACAGTAGATCCAATAAAACTTGAAACGTCTAACCACAAACAAACTGTATGCGCAATGTTCAGACCCCACAAAGTTGACGTCACGTGCGTAAAACTGTAGATGGGTCGCACATAGAGAAAACTATCTAGTGGTATCGATTACTTCGCCTAGATGGTCATCATTTGTTTGTTTAAATAAAGGAGGAGATAGACTCCAGACCCGCATGTTATTCCTTTAATCTAGAAATAAAAAGTCAACTTCTAGGGGAGGTCACGAGGGATTCCCCTTTAAAGTTGAAGTTGACCTCACAACTTTGGCACATTTCATCGGGAGAAAACTCACCACGGAAAGAACTGATCGCACGGTCTCCCGATCCCTTGAGACTTGGCTGTAACTTCATGAGCCACCAAGAGATGCGAGCAGACACTCGAGTGAGCCAATAGGGTGTGAAAAGTTTCCAGCTACAATTATGTGCTGTTGTACATTGCAATGAAGATTGGTTGGATCGTAGAGTTAGCTATTTACTGGACGCTTCATAGATTAGTTGGATCGTAGAGTAAGCTATTTACTGGACGCTTCATAGATTAGTTGGATCGTAGAGTAAGCTATTTACTGGACGCTTCATAGATTAGTTGGATCGTAGAGTAAGCTATTTACTGGACGCTTCATAGATTAGTTGGATCGTAGAGTAAGCTATTTACTGGACGCTTCATAGATTATTTGGATCGTAGAGTAAGCTATTTACTGGACGCTTCATAGATTAGTTGGATCGTAGAGTAAGCTATTTACTGGACGCTTCATAGATTAGTTGGATCGTAGAGTAAGCTATTTACTGGACGCTTCATAGGTTGTTTGGATCGTAGAGTTAGCTATTTACTGGACGCTTCATAGGTTGTTTGGATCGTAGAGTTAGCTATTTACTAGACGCTTCATAGGTTGTTTGGATCGTAGAGTTAGCTATTTACTAGACGCTTCATAGGTTGGTTGGATCGTAGAGTTAGCTATTTACTGGACGCTTCATAGGTTGTTTGGATCGTAGAGTTAGATATTTACTAGACGCTTCATAGGTTGGTTGGATCGTAGAGTTAGCTATTTACTAGACGCTTCATAGGTTGTTTGGATCGTAGAGTTAGCTATTTACTGGACGCTTCATAGGTTGTTTGGATCGTAGAGTTAGCTATTTACTGGACGCTTCATAGGTTGTTTGGATCGTAGAGTTAGCTATTTACTGGACGCTTCATAGGTTGTTTGGATCGTAGAGTTAGCTATTTACTGGACGCTTCATAGGTTGTTTGGATCGTAGAGTTAGCTATTTACTGGACGCTTCATAGGTTGTTTGGATCGTAGAGTTAGCTATTTACTGGACGCTTCATAGGTTGGTTGGATCGTAGAGTTAGCTATTTACTGGACGCTTCATAGGTTGTTTGGATCGTAGAGTTAGCTATTTACTGGACGCTTCATAGGTTGTTTGGATCGTAGAGTTAGCTATTTACTGGACGCTTCATAGATTAGTTGGATCGTAGAGTTAGCTATTTACTGGACGCTTCATAGATTAGTTGGATCGTTGAGTTAGCTATTTACTGGACGCTTCATAGATTAGTTGGATCGTAGAGTTAGCTATTTACTGGACGCTTCATAGGTTGTTTGGATCGTAGAGTTAGCTATTTACTGGACGCTTCATAGATTAGTTGGATCGCAGAGTAAGCTATTTATTAGACGCTTCATAGCTTGTTTGGATCGTAGAGTTAGCTATTTACTAGACGCTTCGTAGGTTGTTTGGATCGTAGAGTTAGCTATTTACTGGACGCTTCATAGATTAGTTGGATCGTAGAGTAAGCTATTTACTAGACGCTTCATAGGTTGTTTGGATCGTAGAGTTAGCTATTTACTGGACGCTTCATAGATTAGTTGGATCGTAGAGTTAGCTATTTACTAGACGCTTCATAGGTTGTTTGGATCGTAGAGTTAGCTATTTACTGGACGCTTCATATATTAGTTGGATCGTAGAGTAAGCTATTTACTGGACGCTTCATAGGTTGTTTGGATCGTAGAGTTAGCTATTTACTGGACGCTTCATAGGTTGTTTGGATCGTAGAGTTAGCTATTTACTAGACGCTTCATAGGTTGTTTGGATCGTAGAGTTAGCTATTTACTGGACGCTTCATAGGTTGTTTGGATCGTAGAGTTAGCTATTTACTGGACGCTTCATAGGTTGGTTGGATCGTAGAGTTAGCTATTTACTGGACGCTTCATAGGTTGTTTGGATCGTAGAGTTAGCTATTTACTGGACGCTTCATAGGTTGGTTGGATCGTAGAGTTAGCTATTTACTGGACGCTTCATAGGTTGTTTGGATCGTAGAGTTAGCTATTTACTGGACGCTTCATAGATTAGTTGGATCGTAGAGTTAGATATTTACTGGACGCTTCATAGGTTGTTTGGATCGTAGAGTTAGCTATTTACTGGACGCTTCATAGATTATTTGGATCGTAGAGTTAGCTATTTACTGGACGCTTCATAGGTTGTTTGGATCGTAGAGTTAGCTATTTACTGGACGCTTCATAGATTAGTTGGATCGCAGAGTAAGCTATTTACTAGACGCTTCATAGGTTGTTTGGATCGTAGAGTTAGCTATTTACTGGACGCTTCATAGATTAGTTGGATCGTAGAGTTAGCTATTTAAAGGACGCTTCATAGATTAGTTGGATCGTTGAGTTAGCTATTTACTGGACGCTTCATAGATTAGTTGGATCGTAGAGTTAGCTATTTACTGGACGCTTCATAGGTTGTTTGGATCGTAGAGTTAGCTATTTACTGGACGCTTCATAGATTAGTTGGATCGCAGAGTAAGCTATTTACTAGACGCTTCATAGCTTGTTTGGATCGTAGAGTTAGCTATTTACTGGACGCTTCATATATTAGTTGGATCGTAGAGTAAGCTATTTACTAGACGCTTCATAGATTGAAATGGTGTTGAACCCGACCGTTTGGGGTTTTAAAGGGTTCGTTTCAATCTTACGAACACATTCACAGTTATCGTTCAATATATATTAATTGCGGAAAAAAGGTAAAAGCAAAAAACAGTTACTGACTTGCACTTAAGTCCCAAATGCAAAGCAAGTTAATTAAATGTATGCACAATCTCAGATGAAAACCTGGTTTAAAAACATTATGTGAAACGTATTTTAAAAGAGTGCAATAATATTATGACATCTTTAACGGTGTCAGCGTTCAAGAAATGTTCAAAGTAATTTATTATGTCAAGATTTGTATTTGATCAAGTGTAACTCCCAACCAGGGGGGGGGGGGGGATTGTACTGGAATTTTGGGGGCTGGGGGTTGTTGAATCTCAAAAAAAAAGGGCGGGGGGGGGGTACATTTCTCAAACAATGAAATAATTTGTAAGAAACTATCAGATGCTCACAAGGAAAGAAGGAATTTTCCCACCAACAAATTTCAAATAAAAAAATTGTGGGCTAAACCAACGTGGACATTTTTACTATGAAAGTATCAAGTGGCTTTCCAGTTTCTATGAAAGCATCAAAGTGTATGATAAGTGGGTTTCCAGTTTCTATGAGAGCATCAAAGTGTATGATAAGTGTGTTTCCAGTTTCTATGAAAGCATCAAAGTGTATGATAAGTGTGTTTCCAGTTTCTATAAAAAGCATCAAAGTGTATGATAAGTGTGTTTCCAGTTTCTATGAAAGCATCAAAGTGTATGATAAGTGTGTTTCCAGTTTCTATGAAAGCATCAAAGTGTATGATAAGTGGCTTTCCAGTTTCTATGAAAGCATCAAAGTGTATGATAAGTGGCTTTCCAGTATCTATGAAAGCATCAAAGTGTATGATAAGTGGCTTTCCAGTTTCTATGAAAGCATCAACGTGTATAATAAGTGGCTTTCCAGTTTCTATGAAAGTATCAAAGTGTATGATAAGTGGCTTTCCAGTTTCTATGAAAGCATCAAAGTGTATGATAAGTGGCTTTCCAGTTTCTATGAAAGCATCAAAGTATATGATAAGTGTGTTTACAGTTTCTATGAAAGCATCAAAGTGTATGATAAGTGGGCTGAAGGCGTTTGTTTCATCGTTGAAGTTGTCTTCCCTAGTCTAGTAATTAAATTTGGGTTGGTGGGAAAAAGACCGCAAAACAATTTTTATCTTATCACTTTGCTATATTAAATAAAAAATATGACAGACATGATGGTGAGCTTCAGCCGTTTTTCAATCTTACGACACACACATTTAATTACTAAAACTCAACACAAACATTCTAATGCAAGCGTCAGCAAACGTTGTTTTGACCAGGGCCGGTAGGACGTTCTTGGTGGACCCTGGGGGCCTGATGTATTGTGTCAAATTTAAGGATTGCACCTATGTATGATCTGTTCATCTTACTAATTTTTATCTTATTAAAAAAAACGCATATTTAAAACAAGAAAGACATGCATTTTTCCGTGTCAAAAACAAAAGCACGAAACACGAATTGGTGTTTTGTGACATGGTGTTTTGTGACATGGTGTTTTGTGACATGGTCATGGATTACATTAAATTGAGACTTCAAATAAAATATTTCTAGATGAGAATTTTTTTTTTAGTCGATTAAGTTATAAGTTAGTACTCATTGTCATCAAAATTGTTGGACAGTACTCATCAGATGATATTCCTGTGTAGCCAGATATTGCATGTTTCTTTTCTAAAAATGCCTTCTCACACAAGTAGGTGGTGGCAAGACTGTAATGAACTCACGCGAAAAAGCTTTTAAATAAGCGGACTGACCACATAGAGGCGTAGCGAGAGTGTTTGGCGCCCGGGGACAAGATTCATTTTAAATAGCCTAACTTTCTTTTTTCCACTCTCAAACCCATAATTTTCATCAACAAAATAATATCAAAGCACATTTTGGCGCCCCTAACTAGTCTGGTGTCCAGGGACATCTGTTTCCCCTGCCCCGCCTCTGAGCCTCAAAACGACTTCCAAAAGTCCATCAGTTGCCTCATTTTATCTGTCCTGAAACATGTATGTAGATTGCAGATGTATCAGTTCGTTTCGAAATTCAGCTGACAGCTCATCAACAATACAATCCAACTGAATTTGGGAAGATTTTCTTTTTGTTGTACTTACGTCGCTATAGGAGAAACTTTTATGTAACAGCTGTCTAAAGTCATAATGCACTTTTTGCACCAATTCGCGTGGGATTCGTCTTGAGGCTAATAGCGCGAATTTTTCACAGCATGGAAATTGAGTGACGCAAACCCTTATCAACATTACCAGGTTGGTGTAATCTTCAAATTTCACTTTTTTTTCAAATTCAGCTGGGACAAAAAACCCATAAGCTTAATACTGTCTTAAAATAATTTTTCTCTGGACAATTACAACAACTCGCCGAATCATCTTGATAAGATAATAATGTTTTCACACAGATTTTGATTAATGTTGATACTGAATTTTTAAATTAAAAAAACGATGTTATTAATTTCACTAAATAAGCTCCAGGAGGATCCGACCAGCGGGCCGTAGTTTGCCGACTCCTGATCTAGTATTTAAAAAAGTAGGCTCTGTTTTTTTCACTAGTGATTAACAGCTTCCAATCTAATTACGATCATTCCTAGCAATAACCCGCCAAACGATGGCGACCGCAATGCGTACACTTTGCACCTTCATCTACCATACCATACTTGAAAAAAGACATGCATTCAAGTAGCGCGCACTGTATAAGATTCCCAATTAGTGCTACTTTCTGGAAATTTTATTTTATGCGTCTTATTGAACACAGCTTGACAGCCATACATACATAAATACCTAGATAAATATTGTGATAATATAACATATAGGATGAATTATAATGGAGGTGTCGTCTCTCTTCGAATAAACTTACTCTTCTTTAAAATAATTTTTATTAAAATCCCATACACATTTGTTTTTAACAATTTCCATTTATTTTTACGTAAATATTATGACACACCACGGGACGAGCCGCATCATCGTACAAGTCCTTCTCCCCGGTTTCCCCGCCCCTCCCCAAGTCTCTAGTTTGGTTTAACAATGAGACGCCTATGTTGCTTCGGCACTGTTTACCTCCCAAACTTCAGCCGCACTCCTGTAAATTGTTGCGGATGGCCATTCATACACGCCGTCGATCGATTGTTGTGTATTGACACTGATATGATAATGGATTGGGTTATTTCTTCTCTCGCAGATCCAACAAACGCATCCAACAACGTGATGTTGTAAAGAGTTGTAAAGTCTGTGTTTGCCAGGGAGCAGTCTTGTGTTCACAGTTGATTACTAGTGTCTGATTCGGCCATAGTTTGAACCAAAAATAAACAACATTTTAAATGTTTACTTTTTTGTTTAGCAGCCAATTTGTCTGATATTCTCAGTGAGACGAGAGCAGTGTTTTAATGGAGATTTTTGTGCGTTTGTTTGATATTGAACTTAGAAAAAGTCTGGCACTAACTCTATTCAGAATCACCGGCTCTACAGTCAACAGACCCTGATCAGAAAACATGGAAGTATTGACAAATGACTTCGATTTATTTTGTAATGTTAAGCATGCCCCCCCCCCCCTTTTTTTCCCCCATTTCTGACAAATACTTTCGTTGCATTGAAATATATGTGTGTATCAGATCTTTTTATCTTTTACTCGCTATAAGGAAGTAAAATAATATAAAAGTAGATTCCTTTCTGCAGACCTCCTGCAAATACCTAACAGGCGTAGTGATACAAGCAGTTTCCATCTGGCATAGAATCCACTAACAACCAAGACGCTACGGGCTTACACGCAAAAAAACATGTTATGCTATTCTCACTTAGGTAAACATTGATGCCCCGAGACAAAGCATTATAATTGCTAGTCCCAGTTATTAAACCCGTGCCGCCGCGCGGCGTGTCATCCCAACCCTATTTTCAACAATAATTTATGGAAGATAAACTCTTTTTTTAAAGTCCTCCCAGTATTACTTTTTAAAAAATCTATATCTCTTTCCAGAAACTTCTAAATCCTAGATGTCACCTAGTCTCATAGTCTGGGGTTAAAACACGATATCTAACTTATACTTATATCTTCCCATTAAAACTATTTTTTTAGTGGCTAAGTTGGATGAGGATGTGTCCAACAAATGTCAAAGAAGTAATAATTTTTGAACGTTTCCATTCCGCTAATAAGAAACACAAACAAAGATAAGAGAAGATGAAATAAGATAAGATACTTTTATTGATACAAATAAATGGACATTTTGTTTTGATCGTATTGCACATATCGTGTTCAGTTTTGGAAGTCTTTGAGTTTTTGTGTTGTTCCTAGTACAAAGGAATCGATCAATAGGATCCGTTCTTATTAACGTAACGTGGAGGCTAGTTTCTGCCTACTTGAAAATTAAACGCCTTACTACTGTGGGGCGTGATAAACACTGTGTTAAGACAACATAACTTTTCTTATGTTTGGTTTATTTAAATGCCATATAACTAGTGAATAGATAACTTTAAGCATTCTTCATTCTCATAGGGATTAGTGGAACAAGGTATGTTTAGGGATTAATGGAACAAGATATGTTTAGGGATTAGTGGAACAAGATATGTTTAGGGATTAGTGAAACAAGATATGTTTAGGGATTAGTGGAACAAGATATGTTTAGGGATTAGTGGAACAAGTTATGTTTAGGGATTAGTGGAACAAGATATGTTTAGACTTGAAATGAAAAGACAGGACAAATAAACGGAATTTTTGGCTAGATATCTTCCCCAGCAGACGATACAAAACAAGAAACAACATCTAGCCGAAATGTCCTTTTAATTGTCGTGTCTTTTCATTTCAAGCCATAACATATTTTTTGTCCCAATGTTTGCTTCACACGGGTCGCCGTCACCCACATTCATCCTTTCCCTTCACTCTAACAGAGCTTGAAGTTTCGTATTCATTTACAATCTGACGAGCCACAGAGCTCCGTCTGCTACACTTGGTTGAAAGAATAAAGTGCAATTCTCTAGACACAAAATACAATACAGCACGCACCCAAACACATACACCAAACACAAACAGATAAACACACACAGACACACACAAAAACCCAAACAAAAAACGCGCAGAAAAATGAAAACAGATAACCACACTTAGACACATGCACACACAGAGAGAGAAAAAAACACAAATCTGTATTGGGAATTCATTTCCTACGTCGCACATTGCTTCTGCTTTATAAACATTTTGTTCCTAAGGGTCGGTTCACACGATCAAATTTTCCTTCAAGCATTTGATGCAATTCGTGTTTGAAGCCTTGTCACAACTTTTAAAGTACTATTTGATCAAATTTCCCATAAAAGAAACCACGCACATAATAGTGCGTTCATACATCAATTTGACGCGAAATTTGATCGTGTGAACTGACGCTTAGGGTCCGTTCACACGATCAAATTTTCCTTCAAGCATTTGATGCTGTTCGTGTATGAAGCCTTGTCACAACATTCAAATTACTATTTGATCAATTTCCCCCAAAAAGAAAGCACGCACAAAATAGTGCGTTCATACAACAATTTGACACGAAATTTGATCGTGTGAACTGACGCTTAGGGTCCGTTCACACGATCAAATTTTCCTTCAAGCATTTGATGCAGTTCGTGTATGAAGCCTTGTCACAACATTCAAATAACTATTTGATCAATTTCCCCCAAAAAGAAAGCACGCACAAAATAGTGCGTTCATACAACAATTTGACGCGAAATTTGATCGTGTGAACTGACGCTTAGGGTCCGTTCACACGATCAAATTTTCCTTCAAGCATTTGATGCAGTTCGTGTATGAAGCCTTGTCACAACATTCAAATTACTATTTGATCAATTTCCCCCAAAAAGAAAGCACGCACAAAATAGTGCGTTCATACAACAATTTGACACGAAATTTGATCGTGTGAACTGACGCTTAGGGTCCGTTCACACGATCAAATTTTCCTTCAAGCATTTGATGCAGTTCGTGTATGAAGCCTTGTCACAACATTCAAATAACTATTTGATCAATTTCCCCCAAAAAGAAAGCACGCACAAAATAGTGCGTTCATACAACAATTTGACGCGAAATTTGATCGTGTGAACTGACGCTTAGGGTCCGTTCACACGATCAAATTTTCCTTCAAGCATTTGATGCAGTTCGTGTATGAAGCCTTGTCACAACATTCAAATTACTATTTGATCAATTTCCCCCAAAAAGAAAGCACGCACAAAATAGTGCGTTCATACAACAATTTGACACGAAATTTGATCGTGTGAACTGACGCTTAGGGTCCGTTCACACGATCAAATTTTCCTTCAAGCATTTGATGCAGTTCGTGTATGAAGCCTTGTCACAACATTCAAATAACTATTTGATCAATTTCCCCCAAAAAGAAAGCACGCACAAAATAGTGCGTTCATACAACAATTTGACGCGAAATTTGATCGTGTGAACTGACGCTTAGGGTCCGTTCACACGATCAAATTTTCCTTCAAGCATTTGATGCAGTTCGTGTATGAAGCCTTGTCACAACATTCAAATTACTATTTGATCAATTTCCCCCAAAAAGAAAGCACGCACAAAATAGTGCGTTCATACAACAATTTGACGCGAAATTTGATCGTGTGAACTGACGCTTAGGGTCCGTTCACACGATCAAATTTTCCTTCAAGCATTTGATGCAGTTCGTGTATGAAGCCTTGTCACAACATTCAAATTACTATTTGATCAATTTCCCCCAAAAAGAAAGCACGCACAAAATAGTGCGTTCATACAACAATTTGACGCGAAATTTGATCGTGTGAACTGACGCTTAGGGTCCGTTCACACGATCAAATTTTCCTTCAAGCATTTGATGCAGTTCGTGTATGAAGCCTTGTCACAACATTCAAATTACTATTTGATCAATTTCCCCCAAAAAGAAAGCACGCACAAAATAGTGCGTTCATACAACAATTTGACGCGAAATTTGATCGTGTGAACTGACGCTTAGGGTCCGTTCACACGATCAAATTTTCCTTCAAGCATTTGATGCAGTTCGTGTATGAAGCCTTGTCACAACATTCAAATTACTATTTGATCAATTTCCCCCAAAAAGAAAGCACGCACAAAATAGTGCGTTCATACAACAATTTGACGCGAAATTTGATCGTGTGAACTGACGCTTAGGGTCCGTTCACACGATCAAATTTTCCTTCAAGCATTTGATGCAGTTCGTGTATGAAGCCTTGTCACAACATTCAAATTACTATTTGATCAATTTCCCCAAAAAAGAAAGCACGCACAAAATAGTGCGTTTATACAACAATTTGACGCGAAATTTGATCGTGTGAACTGACGCTTAGGGTCCGTTCACACGATCAAATTTTCCTTCAAGCATTTGATGCAGTTCGTGTATGAAGCCTTGTCACAACATTCAAATACCTATTTGATCAATTTCCCCCCAAAAGAAAGCACGCACAAAATAGTGCGTTCATACAACAATTTGACGCGAAATTTGATCGTGTGAACTGACGCTTAGGGTCCGTTCACACGATCAAATTTTCCTTCAAGCATTTGATGCAGTTCGTGTATGGAGCCTTGTCACAACATTCAAATTACTATTTGATCAATTTCCCCCAAAAAGAAAGCACGCACAAAATAGTGCGTTCATACAACAATTTGACGCGAAATTTGATCGTGTGAACTGACGCTTAGGGTCCGTTCACACGATCAAATTTTCCTTCAAGCATTTGATGCAGTTCGTGTATGAAGCCTTGTCACAACATTCAAATTACTATTTGATCAATTTCCCCCCAAAAGAAAGCACGCACAAAATAGTGCGTTCATACAACAATTTGACGCGAAATTTGATCGTGTGAACTGACGCTTAGGGTCCGTTCACACGATCAAATTTTCCTTCAAGCATTTGATGCAGTTCGTGTATGAAGCCTTGTCACAACATTCAAATTACTATTTGATCAATTTCCCCCAAAAAGAAAGCACGCACAAAATAGTGCGTTCATACAACAATTTGACGCGAAATTTGATCGTGTGAACTGACGCTTAGGGTCCGTTCACACGATCAAATTTTCCTTCAAGCATTTGATGCAGTTCGTGTATGAAGCCTTGTCACAACATTCAAATTACTATTTGATCAATTTCCCCCAAAAAGAAAGCACGCACAAAATAGTGCGTTCATACAACAATTTGAAGCGAAATTTGACCGTGTGAACTGACGCTTAGGGTCCGTTCACACGATCAAATTTTCCTTCAAGCATTTGATGCAGTTCGTGTATGAAGCCTTGTCACAACATTCAAATTACTATTTGATCAATTTCCCCCAAAAAGAAAGCACGCACAAAATAGTGCGTTCATACAACAATTTGACGCGAAATTTGATCGTGTGAACTGACGCTTAGGGTCCGTTCACACGATCAAATTTTCCTTCAAGCATTTGATGCAGTTCGTGTATGAAGCCTTGTCACAACATTCAAATTACTATTTGATCAATTTCCCCCAAAAAGAAAGCACGCACAAAATAGTGCGTTCATACAACAATTTGACGCGAAATTTGATCGTGTGAACTGACGCTTAGGGTCCGTTCACACGATCAAATTTTCCTTCAAGCATTTGATGCAGTTCGTGTATGAAGCCTTGTCACAACATTCAAATTACTATTTGATCAATTTCCCCCAAAAAGAAAGCACGCACAAAATAGTGCGTTCATACAACAATTTGACGCGAAATTTGATCGTGTGAACTGACGCTTAGGGTCCGTTCACACGATCAAATTTTCCTTCAAGCATTTGATGCAGTTCGTGTATGAAGCCTTGTCACAACATTCAAATACCTATTTGATCAATTTCCCCCCAAAAGAAAGCACGCACAAAATAGTGCGTTCATACAACAATTTGACGCGAAATTTGATCGTGTGAACTGACGCTTAGGGTCCGTTCACACGATCAAATTTTCCTTCAAGCATTTGATGCAGTTCGTGTATGAAGCCTTGTCACAACATTCAAATTACTATTTGATCAATTTCCCCCAAAAAGAAAGCACGCACAAAATAGTGCGTTCATACAACAATTTGACGCGAAATTTGATCGTGTGAACTGACGCTTAGGGTCCGTTCACACGATCAAATTTTCCTTCAAGCATTTGATGCAGTTCGTGTATGAAGCCTTGTTACAACATTCAAATTACTATTTGATCAATTTCCCCCAAAAAGAAAGCACGCACAAAATAGTGCGTTCATACAACAATTTGACGCGAAATTGATCGTGTGAACTGACGCTTAAATATTAGAATCCATTGATCTTTAAATACTATGACATGAAATGTTTATTCTGGTTTGGTTCTGGTACGGTACGTTGCTGCATGCATATACTGGCATATGTGCAACGGCTGGGGAAGCGATGCTGCCATCCTAACGGCTCCTAGAAAGATGTTGAGTTCACGGCGGTATTGTCCAGTAGGTTCCAAGCGATTATTGTGCGTGGAAAGAACGACTGTTTATGTTGCACTGTGTTACTCCGAGGCAAATATTATAATATCTAATACCCAAATATCCATTTCTTCGCAATCTTGTGCCAATGTACTTTAACATCGTTATCATGTGAAAATTGCTGTGTCAAAGAAGGTAGCGGCCATTGCTAATTTTAAAAACATTAATCAGCGTTGAAAGCGGAACAAACCCTAATAGCAGCTGAACGCAGACAATCATTCTCTGCTGAAGGCAAATTTCTGTTATTAACACCTAGATTCTTTTGCTAAAAGATTTTTTTAGCAATGGTCTTTTATAGCCGATATATTACTTACTAAATATGCATTTAAATATTGTTTTAAAAAACAAATTAAATTGTGTTCCTGGCCTGTAAACCAACAAAACAAAAAAAGAGGACGAAAAAACGAATCAATTTTATTGTAATAAGAGATTTTTTTTTTATTTTTTTTAATATAGAAAGAAGCAAAACTCTTCTTCGGGGATAACAGATCACCTCTGGCAGCTTAGGGATTAAATATGGAATAGCTATCAATAAATTGGGGTGGAAAAAAGGGGGAGGGTATTCACGGGGCTGTCAACAACGGTGGTCCTGAATCGTTTATAAAAGAGAGACATTTTTTATAGGGATCATTCTAGAAACTAGTCAAGTAAAGGGTGCATGTCCTGTCAGAGCAGATTAATTTCATTTTTATATGTCGATGCGTCTGAATTCAAACTCAATTTAAGGGCTCAATTGTGACCCGCGGAGCGTGGGGTGGGGGGATTATTGTTCTGTAGTCATTTGGAGAATAAGAAACATGGTCTTTTAGAGACCTAACTAAACGCAATCAATGGGGTTTTAGCAGAGACCTAACTAAACGCAGTCAATGGGGTTTTAGCAGAGACCTAACTAAACGCAGTCAATGGGGTTTTAGCAGAGACCTAACTAAACGCAGTCAATGGGGTTTTAGCAGAGACCTAACTAAACGCAATCAATGGGGTTTTAGCAGAGACCTAACTAAACGCAGTCAATGGGGTTTTAGCAGAGACCTAACTAAACGCAATCAATGGGGTTTTAGCAGAGACCTAACTAAACACAGTCAATGGGGTTTTAGCAGAGACCTAACTAAACGCAGTCAATGGGGTTTAAAGAGATGATGAATGACATAGTTTTTTTTTATTTATTTATTTTTTAATTGCATACAGAAGTTTGGACCGGCCAACGATAAATACCAGGTGAGTCAACCGAAGATTGATGGACATTGTCCATAAAATGTGGGAGACATGAGAGACTTCAAGATTAACGATCTGGGGGAGGACAAGAATATTTTGGATTTTGTCAACTGGACTTTTTACGCGTGGGACGATCAGACAGATTGTATCATGTGTCCACATGTTTTACTGATGTTGCTATGAAATGAAAAGAAGAAAAAAAACAAGACATTTTAATGATTATGATCCTATCACATAATCCTTTTTTTTTTTTAAACGAATTCATTTCAAATTAATGGTTATTGCACCGCTGTCAGGGAGATTCTGTGGAGGTGTTAGTCGACACCGGCAATATCAGACGGTAAATTTAATTGATGGAATGCAATCAGCGAACCTACGCGCCTTTGACTACATCCGCCCATGTTCAAGGCTACGAGAGCGAACTCTGGCATAAAAAAATCAGGAGTAGGAGTCTGCCATTCAAAGTTAATGAGATTCTGACAACTCGTGCAGACCAGCCGGTTCCAAGCTGTATCGGTCAACTTACATTTCCCTACGGCTTTACTGCGAATTGGGGAGTGGAGAGGGGGGGGTTGATCTACTGACTGGAGAAAAAGTCGATTTACACATTTAAAATAAACAACTCCAGACCTCGTAGCATCCCATAGCATAACATAGCATAACATAGCATCACATAGCATCACATAGCCCACATAGCCATTCCCATTGTTTGTAACACAAGAAATGTGACTTAAGTGATTACATATGTTTTTGTATTCACATTGTATACAAGGCCAATGCTCCTCTTGCTTGGGGGGCATGCTGTTGAGAGCCAGTCATTCGCTGATGACACGCAGCTATACAAGCATACCCATCCCTCTCTTGTGGATTCCGCTGTTCAGACTTTGCGGGAGTGCATTGGTGATGTCAAGTCTTGGATGACACCCAGCAAGTTGAAGCTTAATGATGACAAAACGGAAGCACTCCTCATTCACAATCACAAATCATCCTCTACATCAACTCTTCCCAACTCATTTCAAGTAGGTAACACGACATACAGTTTACATCCTCTGCTAGGAATCTTGTTTATATTCTTTCTAACAACATGTCTCTTGATAAACATATCTCTCACATTTGTTGTTCTGCATACACTGCTATCCTTTAGATCAGCTCCATCCGCCACTACCTCTCAGTTAGAGCAACAGAAACACTAGTCTGTGCTCTTGTTCTCTCTCGTCTTGACTATTGCAACTCTCTGCTGTCTGGTTCACCAA